>WBMW01003898.1:126891-137797 GCA_013396635.1 Penelope pileata
GTTCCCTACATCAGGTTGCACAGGTAATAATATTTAGTAATGATAAGTAATAATATTTAGTAATGACATTTAGTAAATAATATTAATATTAATATTAAATAATATTAATTAATATTAATATTAATATTTAGTAAATAATATTTAGTAATGATATTCAGTAATGATATTTACTTCTATATCAGTTCTAAAAAGAAAGTGGTAACCAGACTCAACGAGGTGTACAGTAATCATTTGTCTGGGGAGAAAATGATCATTTCATTTCTTTAATGCACTACACTTCTAAGATTATATGTATTAAAAAAAACCCTTTCATTTCAGCCTCATCTTCCTAACTCCTCCATTTGCTGATCAAGTACATGCAGTAAAACACAGCGCCCATAATCCTTGAGAAATGCCACTACCCCAAATGACATTCTAGACAGTATCCTTAAAAAAATTGCCGATTTCTTCTTATGGTGGTCTAGAGAAAGGGAATTCCATAATTAAGAGATGCTCATTTAACCTAGAGCACAGACAAGCAAACTTCTAGAGAGATTACCTACAGGTAAAACTGAATCCTAAACTTCCAGATCTGTCAGGATTGTAGGTAGGGGTAACAGAGTATGCTCTAAGGAAGTAAGCTGGGATGCAAATATTAAACATGAAAACCAATAGACTGTTATACTTTTCGAAAATTTTAACAATCCCTCATCTATCTCATATGGGTGACCATTAGACAAATAAGAAACCCTTGATTATCAATTTATAATTAAGGCCATGGGAAGCACACCAAAAAAAGGCAGATTTGCAAAATGCTGTCTGTCCAGGAAGACAATTCAGTCTGACTAGAGGCGTACCTTACCAGAGGATTGTTTTCAGAACAAACATAGTATGACAAGCAAGCCATATACTAGTTCCACCTCTGGGTACCATAAACCTTTAGAAATGTTTTTAAATGTTCTCAAAGAAAAATGAGAAGAAATTGCTTTAAGAAATTGCTTTGTTGGATGAAAATGCACAAGCTAGGCTTCCTTATCTTTTGCCATGAATTTGAACCTATGTTAGGTATTATGCTTGCATTTATCAAAGCAGTACAAAGGTCTGCATTAGTATTCCCTTCCATGGGACACAAATGAACCATAGCTGCTTAAGTCCTGTAATGAGTCAGTTTCACTCCCTGTCTCTGTTTAACTTTGAGGAATTTTGGGTGGGGCAGTCACAAAAAAAAAAAAAAAAGAAAAAAAGAAAGAAAGAAAGGAGACTGACTGACTGATCAAACAGAAATGCACAATAAAATAGAATGACCTCGGAACATTTCTTCTTCACATAAAAGCAATACATTTATGCCAAGAAGTAGAACTTTTATACCATTTTCATTTAAATCATGGTAACAACAGAACACCCAGCCCACTAGCAATAAGCAATCACATAACTGAAGAAAACAAACAAAAACAAGTTTCACTCCAGATGTTTATAGCTTCTGCAATTATATCATTAGGAGAGGACAAAGATAAATGCAGACATTCATGGATCAGCCCTGCCTCCTGCACCCTGCTGTGATTTACAGCCAGCTCGTGGACTAGGTGAGGCCCTGCAGAAGCCTCCTTAGCTCCTGGATTTTTTCTTCAACTCAGTACTACCATGCTCCAAGTGTCAGAGGCTCACACCCAGACACAACAACATAAACATGGGTGTTGGGCACTCTGACTCGCACAGTGTATTGCTGAGTTTCACTGCCAGCTCTACGTCCCACGTCTCACACAGAAATTCAACCAGTGAACTGCACTTCTGGCTTGTGTCTCCAAACAGGCTTAAGAAATGAGAAATATGGAGCTGGGGAGGTTGACAGTAGGAAAGGAGACAAGCAGACTCTGAGCATGGACTGAGGTGCACGAAGTCGGTGAGACTGGGCAGCAAACCGCTGACAGCTGTCCTGCAGCCTGCAGGGTCAGGAGCTCAACCATCAACCATCGAGCACGTCACCCCAGGCCAAGTGCAAGAGCTGACAGCTTCCCCAGGCAGCGCCCAGCCAGCCCGGGAGGGGACTGAGCACCAGTGAAGCCCAGCCCAGGCTGCAGGCACTCTGACATGCCTACAGTGCTGACGTGATCACTTCTGGTTCTGAGTTCCGTTTGGACAGAATCTTTCCGTGTTATGTACTTGTGTAACAAAGGCCTCAGTAATCACTTTCTGCAGCGCCTGAGAGCCCACGGGCTGTCCTCGCTCCATGGCGGGCAGCTCTGGCTGCGAGGCCACCAGAAGGCACCCTGCTGCGGCATAGCTTGGGCAATAGCTGTGCAGGGCCCCACGAAGAGGGGACACGGTTTAGTGGGCTTGGTAGTGATGGGCTGACAGCCGGACTAGGTGATCTTAGAGATCTTTTCCAACCTTAAAGATTCTATGAAGCCACTAACCCAGATGGTTTCATGCTGTCACATCTTGTTTAAGGGCATGTTTCAGTAGGCCTCAGCTCTCAGTGCTGTGGAGGAGGGGGAGAGAGGAGCACTCACCTGTCCTGACCCCGCCAGAGCAGGATGAGGAACAAACCCTCATACTTGCCTTCATCAGCTCACGGAGCAGAGCCAACTGCTCTGAATAATGGCTGGCAAGGCAGAGGTTCCCAGTTCCAGATCACTGTTACAAGATATAGCTAAAAGTCAACCAACAGTGTCTGAGACTCATGAAAGCTTTTAATAATTATATTAATTAAAAATATGGAACCTAATATAATTTGATGCTCACAAAAAGTGTAAGGAGCAACAGACACAGGTATCTGTCTATCCACAGGCACAGAATGCCAAAAATAAGAGTTTTTCAACCACATTAATCCCCTCGCTAGCACGCTTTAACTCTCAGAAGATGACTTCACAGGATGGTTTGAGCCAAACTAACCACTCCGTTGCTGAAAAAACAGCCATGTGGTTTTGACTCTCATCTCTACCCCTAGTTCATGATCCAAACTCCTCTCACTTAACACAAGCCAGGCTTCACACTTTTTTGATCACACAGTGAGGCAATGTAGTCCTATACAATGGCTGCAAATAATTTTGAGGGGTTCTGCTGGGTTAGCAAGTTGCATTACAAGAACTTGAGAGTCAACACAAACAAGCTGTGGGGTGCCACACACAGCAATTTAATCACAACCCCTCTGTCCTACTAGCAGCATCACTCAACTTGAGACGGCTCTCAGAGATAACCAGACCAACTAATAAGGGCAAGTTGGTGTCTGTTATTTCAGTTTCTCCCTTAACATTTCCAATACAAATTCCAATTATGGGCAATTATGACATAGTCACAAATTCAAAAAGAACTGGCATGAAAAAGCTTATTTGCTACAATTCAAAGTCACAGCAGTAATAATGGTGTCATTTTTCTTTTCAGAGAAGCACCAGACTATCTTAAATAGGTAGCAAAAAAAAAAAAGGCAAAAGGAAACAAAACCACACCCAAAAGTAACTTTTTTTTTCCCAGGGTATTCAATGAGTTCTTGTTTATCTGAGCAAGCCACAAATTTAAGCCTCTGCAAGTGTATGCCAATTACAACCCAATTACTGTGGATGCATGTTTGCGATGAGTCAGCAGAGCTCACAGCTAGCACCAGACCTGTCCAGACAAGGCTTTCTTCTCTTCACCTGGTGGAGAAACAAACTAGACATCCAGCTGGAAGCTCCCTCCCTCAGCCCAAACTCCTGCTGCCTGTAGTGCTGCCCAGCACACTTCTGAAAGCTTTACATCTCTCTACTCCAGCAGGCTCCTGACATAGTGGCCACTCGCTTGCCCATCACTCAGCTTACCCAAAGCCTCAGGGACCCCACCTCATCACTTCCAGTGCTCCCACACCAGTCCCTCTGTCCCATACATCTCATGGCTATCAGCGCCAAAGGGCTGACAATGGGGGTCCTTGTCCAGGCTAGATAAGGATTGTGCTCGTCACAGCTGTATTTAAATGCAGCCAATTTTACCACAGACAAAAAGGGACCACAGAGTCTCAGAATAATGTAGGAAGAAACCTAGAATTGCTAAAACGAAGAAGAGATTAAACACAGACTGAGACCTCTCTTTCAGAATAACTGGCTGTTAAATTTAAGTGATTGCTTTTTAATATAAATTCTGCGCTGATGGTTAACTGACGTTGGAGAACCAAGTTCTACTTTAAGAATGTGTGTATTTCAAGAAGACCTATATATCACACTTCATTTTCTTTTTTAAACAAGGCTTTAAAATTTATAAGTGTAATTATCTCATTGGGGAGTTATATGGAAAAACAAATCATTTCTAACCAGATGGTACAAGCAGCATTGAGTAACTTCTCTACAAAGTAACTGAGACCTCATCCATTTTTTATAACTGGCATCTTGTCAACTGAAAATCCTCACGGATTAAGACTGTGAAATTCTGTTTCCAACTCAACAGTCCTTTGGATTTCTTTGCAGCATTATAAATGATCACCAAACATGCTGGAGTTGTGCTGGATTACAGCACAGAACACTTTCCCTTCATTCTCTTACTTGAACAGTCTGGCCATCAATGTTAGAAGTTCGTCAAATGTACAAGCCAAATGCTACCAAACTTGCAAAGAGCGTAAAATAACTTCTGAATTGGTTGTTAAGCTTCATTGCTGATCTACGAGAACCCATACCTCTGTGCTCTGGATTCAGACCAGGGCATGGTGAACTGAAGTGCAAATTTTCTGTCCCTCTTCCCTCACACATACAAACTTTCTCACTGATTCAGCAAGAAAGCACAGATGAACCACAAAATGACAGAGTTTGATTAACTATTTTTCCTACATTAAACGTGCCAGCCTTGAGAAAGGGGGAAAAAAATCAGGAAGTTGCATAATCCAATTAGTTCCTCCTTCCTATGCATTATATAACCCTAATCAGTTACATTAATAAGGTAAATAAAGTGTAGCAAATCATAACATCTGACAAGATGGCCTAAAATTTATTGCACATAAAACTTAATCCTCTGTATTTTCCAGAGAGAAAGAAAAAAAAAAAAACCTCAATATTCTCTTTAGCAATAAAACTTCATTGAAAGTCAAATGCTCCAATTAATTTTCTTAATCATCTTTTACTATGTGACAGTTAATCATCCGAGGTCACATTAAATTGGCAAAAAACTGACCACACAAATTGCCATCACAGCTTTTCCAGGGAAAAGTGCTTTTACAGAAGAGAGTGATAAGGCAAGTCTGCCTATTAATTACAAAAAGATTATAGCATGAGCATTAACATAGCTAAAAAGCTGGCTGTTGGCCATCTTTCATCAGGGTTTCAAGTAAAACAGATGCTGTTCTTATAGCAGTAGTTTTCTGCAGGTTGTAATTTGTACTACAGATAGCAATCATGGCTGTGTAATAGCTGGTTTTGGATGGCTTAAGCTAGATCCAGTAGACAGAAATGCCTACCAGAGTCCATAATTCTGCCAATACAACACTAAACAAATTCCTGCTGTTTCAGCAGACCTACTTCTAATTTCTAGTAGTTTAGGGGAAAAGGAAAGCTTCATGTGTAACAGAGAAAAAAACAGCACTGAAAAACTTGTAGCTTCAAAAAAAAAAAAAAGACTCATGCATATTAAGCAACCATTTCTGAGGAATGTTTAGTCACAAATGATGGCATTTTCAGTTTCGTTTTGCTATGAACTTCAGTCTTCTGAATATTTTAAGTTGGAATTAGTACAGTCTTTACAAGGTCTGATTCTCTCTCAGTGACATCATGTGAAAGTGACTGAAGTCATACATACTTCAAAGAGCAAAGCAATTCATTTCACTGTTTAGACCAAACACACACCATTAAAATCAAGCGAGGAGCTTCAAAGATAGGAAATAAACAACTGAGAAAACAGAGTAGGTGGGAAACTTTAGTTGTGATTAGCCCCATTTCGCAAGCAGCCTACTACAAAACGTGCTTGCACGTGGTCTGGCAGCTTGGTTGGGCTGTGTACCCACAGTCTGGGCAGAGAAGTGATGGAGTGCTCCCTGTTCCCTCTTTATGTTCTCTCTCCACTTTCACGGGAGGCTTCTGGCCCCCCTGGCCATGTAATCCTGCCCTGCTAGGGGCTAGCAGGGGCTCCCTGATAGAAACCCAGTGCTGAGCCACCTTCCCCTGGGAGCTTTCAGCAGTAGTGTGCTGGTCCTTGACCAGCTTGGGGTCATCTGTGCAAAGCCAGGCGCTCAGTTTCCAGTGGCTGAGGAAACCTGCAGCATCTGCAGCAGCTAGCACGCTGCAGTATGAACCAGATAATTAGTTAATGTCTCCTTCATTACAATTACCCCTACAAAGTCACAGCTCTGCTTTTCTAAGGACTTGGCCTTTAAAGAAAAACAGATTGCTTCAGCTACAATGGATGATGTTAACAATACAGTGCTTGTCTGCCTCCGAAGTATCCCTCGGACACCATCAGTTACAAGGATTACATATATTCGCTCTTTGGCAGTAAACTCTTCTCATGTGACTCTTTACGTTAGCAACAAAAAATCTTAACAGAGAAGTCACAAAAGCGGAGTTTCACAATTACTCATGCAACTGTAAATTCACACACAATGTATTACAGTGAATACGTATTCATAAAAACTATGAAATTCATCAACTCTGAAATATTCACACAGCCGCATTAAGTGGTGCTTAAGTAACACATTGAGGAAATGCCAGTTACAGTGTGCATAATTAATATGAATAGCAAGTGAATAGTTGGCAAGAGGTCTCAACTTGAAATAATGTTTAAGCATGTAAGACCTTCCTGAATAATCAGCTAACTTATTTGTACAGTCACAGTCTGTTCACAGATAATTCATAGCTTAAAAAAAAAAAAAGAAAGAAAAATAGGGGCCACATTTATCAGATAAAACCATTTATTGAGAACAGTTCAGGTCAGTTTACTCTGTGAACTGTACCTCATGTCAAGTTTTGCTGAGTTTTGCCTTTGGTGGTAAACGACTGTATCAGAGCATGCCTTTGGAAGTAATGTCAGACCCATGACAGAAACAAGCAAGTTTTCTCCTGCTCTGGAAACAGCTCAGGTGGAGAACCCAGACGCTGAAAGATGACACAAACAGATCTCAGCTCTGTAAAGCATCTACCCCACCTTCCAGACTTAGTCTGCAAAAATGCTTCAGATACGTATTTTCAGCAAATTGTTGTTTGCTTTGGGGTCTGTTTGGTTTGGTTTTCTTACTAAGTTTCTTAAATTTGATATATCTTTGAGCTTTCTCTTTTATGCTACCTTTCCTAACAGAATTTATGCAGAACATTTGTATTTTAAACATTTACTATGAGAGATCCAAAGTGAACACTATGCTGAGCACACCTACACCAGCAAGTCATGCTTACATGAACACTTCACAGCTGGCCACTCGTATAACCCCAGGAAATCAAAAGCAGTACATCTACACATGCTGTATGTTACTGCTTTTTGGTACACATGTTTACTGAGGGATGTTGTTAACCAATCAACCACTGTGGTAATCAACCACAAAAAAAAAAAAAAGGAGCAAAAGAACTAATATTAAGAGCAGTGAAAAAACTTTTTGGTACTGTGAGCTTAACTCTGTCTTAATCTATATTGATGGATGAAATCCTTCGCTGTACCAGCTGTGCAGCTGGGATTGCAAGCCACCTGGTACTGGTATTCTTGCCATTTTCTCTGTCTTGCACACGATTAACCATGTTCTGTACTATCCTAACTTTGTTTCCTGTTGTTTTTTGTCACTACGTTTTTCTCGTTGCAAGCCACAGCCATCTTGTTGCAAAAGCGTGGCAGGGAAATAATTTTATAACAAACCTGTGAGAGTGATATCATCGTCTTCTATGATTTGCTCCTCTGCGACATCCAGGGAACTCTCAGTGATCATGTCACTGGGTTCATCCACACAGGTTAAGCCAGAATAGTTGTGTAGGAGCTCTGCACTAGGCACATGTTCCACAATGACAGCAGGGAAAATAGATGGATCACCAAGCTGTAGGGGGCAAAAAAAAAGGAAGAAAATTAAGTAACAACAGTTAGACTACACCTACTCTAAGCATTTACTGATGAATACTTCAACAAATCCATCCTACCTGAATATCAATCACCTGGATATTAGATGATCAGGAGAGAGTACTGAAGAACAAGAGGATTTTTAGCACATAAAACAGAACAGCAGCAGTGTCCTGCTATGGCCCAGAGGCTGAATATCACTACAGATAGTATGTAATATACTGACTTTATTCCAGTAGACTCCCACAATGGCATTTTGCAGCTAGAAGGCTGATGGGACAGAGGAGCAGAATAGTGCAGTAAACGCTGAACTTTGCTAGCAGTGATGGCAGTCAAGCAACTTGCTGCAAGCACCTTTTGCTCTTCCTGTCAAGCTGGGGGTGGAGGGTGATATGGCTGCAAGCACCGCAGGAAGGTCTCACGAGCATTAAGTTTCCTGTGAGACAGTAGCTGAGGATCACAATTTTAGGGGACAGGAGTGCTTAATACACGTACCATAATATTTTCCCTAATTCTCATGGCTTCTTCACTTACCACTGCTCCCTTATTTTCCCTTAAAGTCTTTCAGTCACCATCATCCTTCTCTCTCAACAGTTATTTTAGATAAGATACAGCAGAAAAAGGGCAGCTGGGAAAGCTGAAATCAAGCTGGCTGGTAGTAATATAAAGTAATATAAATGATTGCCTGGAAAGGCAACCAGTCAACAGAGAGAGGTTTCAGAAAATGCCATTTACTACAAAGACAGTATTTTCCAAAACAATTCTTCCAAAATGTCATTTGCAGGAAGAAAGTCAGTGGATGACAGCATAGCAGGCTCAAAGAACGTCTAGTGTAACTCAAAGGCGCTCTCACTACAAAAATAAATCATGTTATGAATGTGGCAAGCTTAAAAACAAAAAACCAAGCCAATAGCTGCTCAAATGCGCTCCTATGAGAAAACCAGTGTGTGTATGCTTGATCTCCCTCTCCACAGAAGAACAAAGATATGCACAGATCAAGCAGATTTTTTTTATTTAACCACTCAAGAAAAACCAACAACATATGATCATGAGCTCACTTGGGCATTGCTCATGTCTCACAGTCTTGCCACTGCACAGGCCACCAGCAGCAGAAAATGGTCTCAGAGCTGCTGTCTCCATGCAGATAACGGCAATGGGAGGCTGCGTCTCCCAGGGAAGAGACTGGAACATACATACTGAAAGGAGAAAGCGCAATTAGACGTTTTACGAGGCAGTAATTACCATTTGAAATTGCTGTGTGTTTTGTAAAACATGCCTCAACAACAACCGTGGTAAAGCGCAATCAGGAAAAAAGGAAGAAATCCAAAATAAAACTAATATCTATAGGGGTTTCTACCATAAATACATTGCTAAGAAAAAAACCAAAATCAACAGAACCAAATAGAAGCAAAACAAATAAAAAAGATAAAGCAGTGTAAGGAGAAGTAAAATACTGTATGTATTTGAACAGTTTTATTTTCAACACTGTGTTCCATAAGCTAGAAGGAAGGTGGTCCACTGTAGCTACATTGCTGCGATATAATTCATGCTACAAAAGCAACTGAAGTACCCCAATTTCAGAAATATGCCACAGTTTGTAAGTTGTAGGGTGTAAGTTACATATACTGTACACGCATATATGTAACCACATTAAAAAGAATAATTAAAAGAAAGCTTACATACTGCACTTCACTCAGGCTCCTGTCACCTGCAAGCAAGAAGAGCACAAGTTTTGCAAGCATCTGTTCATTAGTCTACTTGAGCAGGTAAATTGACAGATTTTAGGCAGGGAAGACACACAGATGAAGACTTCAATATTCTCATCCTTTTCTAGTTCATAGACACTAGGGGTGAAGTTCAACTCACCTAACTTCAAGTAGGTACTTAGACTTGACCTGTGATGTCTAGCTTTCCTTCAGAGTCGACAGAGAGAAGGTATTTTTAGAACGCTATTTCCCTGATCAGTTTTAGGCTCCTGTGTGACAATAGGATGAAACAAGCCCCATTAAAACACCCATTTCTCTCCACTGACTGTAAAGGGGAGCAGGCGTCGGGTTGCCTATTTCTGATGTAGCCATCCAGCTTGTGTACATCTATCTGAAACTGGTCAGCTGCCTTCCTGCGGCGTCTCTGCAGGGAGGCAGTCTGTCCTTCCTTCCTGCTTCTCTGTGCTTGCACTAGTTTGATACACATGGCTGCAAAGTTTGCAGGACACACAGGCTCTTAGGGGATCACGCTGAGTCATCTGTGCTTAAGATGAGCGCCATCTTAGCTCTTTTTGCATAAAAAAATTACTCTGGCTCAGCACCATCCTTCTCTAATGATTGAAGTTCATGCCACTTTGTCTCCGAGGCAAAGATATCTCTAACACCATAGTTATTCTTTAGTGTTCTGTTTCAGAATAAGAAAAGAAACACAGATAAAACCAACTGATTCTGTGACATTTTTATCTCAGTTTCACTAAGCCCTATTTATCTTCCACCCTACTAGCCACTCTGTTGTGACACCTAACTACCACGGCCCAATCGTCCACTCAGTAAGGTACCATGCTCCACCATCATTTCCCACATTGCTGAATGATGCTGCTGTCATGGGTCTCATCAGTATGACCAAGTGTGATCTACCTTGCAAGGCTCAACTGAATCTGATCATGTCTGGAAGCCACTGCCATAAACATATTCCAACACAGCTAATGTGTGTCCGTCTACATGTACAGAAATCCATCTTGCAAAGAAATACTTGGTTGCGCAAACTCAGAGCTGGCCAATTAGAGAAGCTTGCTCAATTCCAAAAGACAAGACATGAAGAGACAAGCAACTTTAAGAGTCATGCAGAAAGGCATTTGCTCCTGCTAGGACTCTAAGTGGAATTTTCTTTAAATAAATAACAGCTTTAAACTGAAGTCAGAGCAAATATCACTTCTTGTGGCCTTTTTTTTTTTTTT
>WBMW01003898.1:137829-155352 GCA_013396635.1 Penelope pileata
TTTAAATCATTGTTAGACCTGCTTCCAATTCATTTATTGCTGCTGTACCGAGTATGGATTTTCTATCCTGCCACGGTTGTGAAAAGGAGAGGCTGGCACAGATACAAAAAACGCATTCAGTGAGAACAACACAAATGCAACTGCAAACAAATGTAATTTGAAACACATTTCTGAAAAAAACATCACCGCTATTTTGGACAACATTTGCAATTGATTATGATTTCTTCAGCAAGCAGCTCCTTCAGTTTTAAATGCTACTACTAATTAATACTGATATACACAGGACTGTTGAAAGGTAAAATCTCACCGTGGTGCTTCTATAACGTTCTTTATTTCATTGAAAGTACTGAATCCTAACTAGAGGGCAAGCTAAAGCTTACTGTAGCTCTCAGAACACAGGAGTAATTTCGTAAACATTTCAAATTGCAAAAGCGCCCATGTTTACTACAGCTCCCTTTGATGGTACTTTACAATTCCAGACAAGGAAAACAATGCTGAATTAAGGACTATTTTTTATTATTAATTACAGAATCACAGATAATCATAGGGGTTGGAAGGGACCTCTGGAGATCACCTAGTCCAACCCCCTGCTAAAGCAGGTTCCCTAGAGAAAGCTGCACAGGAAAGCATCCAGGACGGTTTTGACAATCTCCAGAGAAGGAGACTCCACAGCCTCTCTGGGCAGCCTGTTCCAGTGCTCTGTCACCCTCAAAGTCAAGTCCTCATGTTTGTATGGAACTTCCTCTGTTCCAGTTTGTGCCTACAGCCCCTTGCCCTGTCACTGGGCACCACTGAAAGAAGCCTTGACTCCTGCCCTTTAGATATTTGTGTTTATAAGATTCCCTCTCAGTCTTCTCTTCTCCAGGCTGAACAGCCCCATGTCTCTCAGCCTTTCCTCATAAGGGAGATGCTCCTGGTGTTAANTGCAGAGCTCCTCTCCAGCAAGTCAGCTCCCAACCTGTACTGATGCATGCGGTTATTCCTCCCAGATGTAGGACTCTACACTTGTCCTTGTTGAACCTCATCAGGTTCCTCTCCGCCCAACTCTCCAGCCCACCCAGGTCCCGCTGAACGGCAGCACAGCCTTCTGGTGTGACAGCCGCTCCTCCCAGCTTCGTATCATCAGCATACTTGCTGAGGGTGCACTCTATCCCTTTACCCAGGTCATTGATGAAGATGTTGAACAAGACTGGACCCAGTATTGGCACCTGGGGAACACTGCTAGCTACAGACTCCATGACCTCTGACCAATTAAGTTCCATTACCTCTCCAACAGCAAGATCACGAAAACACTTATTTTTAATAAAAAGATCCTTCTATGTACAATAACAAAAAAGAGAAACAAGGTAGAGTGACTTTCCAAACATTTTTGAAAGGAAGTCCCAAACTGAAGCATCAGCAATGATTTTCAAGTAATCGAGTAAGCCAATAGAAAAAGCAGTTCATATATTTTTACTTTTGCCTACTTCTCTTGCTTCATCTTTCTCCTGCTGCCACTACAATATAGTTAAAACATGGCATCATAGCTGCACCAAAGCTTTAGCTTGGCTTCAACACATCTTCCACGCTCACTGGGCAAATGAAGGACTTCAGCTTCTGCTGAAATATTCCCAGGTCCTAGGCACCAACTTCCTCACAGTGTAGTTTTTCTATAGGCGAGCCCTGTAGACTATAACAATTTGGAAGAGATGAAACTTCAGACAGGTGCTGAAGTTCATTGAATGTCTCAAACAGTTCCCTGCAAAGCATCGGTCATTCTTCGTGATAGGAAAAACTGAACCCTACCCTCCTCGGGGGAATGCCAATAGCAGCAACCTTCCTTCCTGCTCTCAAATTCTTTGTTAGTATTGACATTCTTGAGAAGAATTTCTTCTTTTATTTTCCTCTTGAGAATTTTCACAATACACCAAACTGGCTGTGCAAATGGAAAATAAATAAAGGCGATTTCTTTTGCCCTGCAAGTAGTGTGTCCTTATATGACAACCTAGATCCAATCTAAGGAACAACTCAGAATTTTTCCAGAAAATGTTGTCCCAAGAAAACAGTGACTAACTTCCAACTGGCTCGGAAGAAATTTTATGCAAGTGAGTGATCAGTGGTAAGAAAGGCATGCAGTAGATACAACCAGGAAAAGCTACAAAGAGATTAAGACAAAAAGAAACCTCAGTGCAAAAACTAGCTGAAAAGGCAACAGAATTCAGACTTATGTTACAGTTGGCCATTTATTTTTTGGGGGGGAGGGGGTGGAACATACATGAATAATCAAAAAAACCTAATCAAAACATGGTAAAATGATCTCGGTGACTAGAAAATTGGCTTCAGCTTTCTCTCACTGAGGTCCCTGTGCCAATCGCTGAAGCAGCCTCTTGACTTTCAAGGCATTCCCACGGCCAGGATCTGAGACATTACCAAGTTTCACAAAGGGATTTTGGAAGAAGATAAATACTGCTTGGGAGTACCTTGGTATGGATCCCACAACCATTTCCTGAGTCTTCATAAAACAGCAAGTCGATAAGTGGGGACTTTCTGCTGAAGCTAGAAACAGACAAAAATGTAGAACTTGGCCTTGACAGTGGCATTCAGCTCTGGCACCACCAGTTTTCCTGGAGTGACTTTGTATTACAGACCAGCGGGGAATGTAGAAGAGTAAACCAAGGCATGAGAAGATGAGGCAAAAGGCATTGCCCAACCTAAGGGCTCTGACTCTACTTACAGATGAAAGGAAGCAGTGCAGAGCTGAGGAAAGTGTCTTCAGGCACAGGTTCCAAAGCCACTTGGCACAAAACAGTCACGCTGGGGACCAGATCCACAATCTAATAGTTGTGATGATTCAGTGCATCCCTGGCACCGTTTAGAACTTCCTAGCACGGATTCAGCCTCTGCGGCTGCTTCTATTCAGCTTTTTAAATCAAGAATGTCCTGATCAGGTACCACAGCAGCTGTCATATAATGAAGGTCTAAATGAAAAGACATTGAGAGGAGAAGCTGCAGAAGTGAAGAAAAGCAGTTCTGGGCAGCAGTGCTGACTCAGCCAAAGCCTGCAGGAGCTCCTGCTCAGTTTCACATGTGCAGTCTGCCAAGAAAAAAAAAATCCAAAAAAACCTCTATTTAAATGTGATCTCTGACACGTAGCAGCAGCCAGTCCACTTCTCCATAACAGAAGTCACTTGTTCCCTTCTCAAAATTATATTTTCACCCCATTTCTTCCACATCATGTAAGCACAATGCTATAAATGAGCTCTTCAAGGGGAAAAAAAAAATCAAAAAAACACATTATTTTCTAAACTAAAGGGGATAAAGCTGATAGAAGAGAGCCTTTCCTGTTCACACTGGGCCACATGACCAAGTCCCTCCCACTGGCATCTGCCACTGGCTGAATGCTTATGTTTGCAAATGGACTGCTCATAATTTATGGTTGTTTAACTAAGACTTGAAAAAAATAAAATAAAATAAATGGCTATGAATTATGACTTCCCTGAAACCCTGAATGTAGCTGCCGTCTAGACCCTGAACCTCTCCCCACAGCTGTTCCACGTCCCGACAGCTCTAGGCATAAAAGGGCTCCAGACAAAGCCTTGACAAGAATAGAAGTATCAAAGTTCTTTCAACTCCAGCTTCTGAGAAAACAGCAAAAATAATTACCCAAAGATCAGTTAACTGGCACCTGACAGTAAAGATGGTACACACTTCCAGAGTTCAAATGTTCCAGGTACACAAATTATGGTATATATCCCTACATACAACCAAACTGTCCAGAACTGAAAAACTTCACTAGTATCTGCACTGATAGCTTCTATGTTGTAAGAAGTGGATCAATGAGGTATACACATAATCAACCTTTTTGTGTTAATATTAGATTATGTATCTTTATCTGCATTAAATCTTGCTCCAGCTTCACAGACCTTTCCCTGCTCTGAGAGTCTTTTCCACAACTGAATGTTTAATATCCACCTTCAGGCAGACACCTTGCTGGCTACCTGAATCTTTGATATCTGAACTAAGTCAGCCTACTGATATAAACAGAGCTTCCACCCGAGCATTCGCAGCAAGGGATGTTCTTTGAGTTAATCTCCTGTAGGGTATGCTCCAGAATGCCTTTTTTCCTTAGGCTTTACCTGGAGTAGGATTTATTGGGGTTATGAGATACATGCCAATGTTAAGTTTGGCTTCCATTTAGGAGGGCTCCATTTACAGAGGTTTTAGTGTTGAGTGCTCCATGCATTTTTTAAGTTTTTCAGGTGAGCATCTGAAGATACTGCAAGAGACAGAATATACAGCTAAAACAATGCCATGTTTGCTTCCACTGCTCTTCCAAGAGATCACAATGAAGCAGCCCTCCCCTTCTCAATTCTACCCTCTCTCTCATTGGCTTGTAAAGTAAAAACAGCAACAAACAACAAACAGAGGTAATAAATACAGCTCATTCTCCACTATGTTTGTGCAATTCCCATATCTAAATCCCCAGACTACCACAAGCTCTGGAAAAATACAGGGAAGGAAGTTACATTACTAGTTCCACCCAAAACTGAGTTTGCACTTTAGACAGACAACACTCAGTTCATTGAAACGATCGTATGACTCTAACAGCAGGAGCGGGCCACTGACCCAGCCAAACATGAGGCCACACAGAAAACCCAGAGACAAGGTTATGAAGCCAAAAGTATTTTTGAAACAGAAGAGGACAAATACTTTTCACATTCAGAAAAAGAGGACTAGTTTGCCACAGCGCTTCTCAGCTGTCTCTCCGTTAAGACTAAAAAGTCTTATGATCTCCACAAGACTAAGAACTGCCTCAGGATTTTATCCTAGCACACTACAAAAGTTAAAACGAATGTCAAGTACCAGAATTTCAGGAATTTTGCACCACAAAAGGCTTCTACTGGCACAAATTAGCAACAAAGGAAAAATATTTTCAGATGAGGTCTCTGCAATGCTGCAGAAGTTACAACATTTCAACCAATTTCTGCTCTGCTCATGCAAGTTACAGGAAGCAACAGGAAGCTTTTGAAACTGCACAGAGATCTGCTGCAACAATAATGATCTCAGTGTTTGCTTTCTCATGTTTTACACAACATTTCTTCCTCATGTTTTCCTAACATTCACTGCACCAACTTGTATGAATGTCATTTCTTACACGGTGCCATACCTGCTGCTCATCCTCCATGACGTTGCTGGCAAATTCAAACACAAGCTCATTCTGCTGTACAACTGCTGCCATAATAATGCATTCCCAGGTCTCAGCTCCACATATGAAAAGAAAATGTTCTCAAATGGAAAAGAACGGAGAGTGTCACCAGTGAGACAGAAAGGCAGGATCACAGAATGAACCAAGTCGCAGTTTCAGTAGCTCTTAGATCATCAAAGTTCTGGGTCCTTCTCTTCTCAAAGGGAAAGAAACCAAGGGGAATCCTTTCCTGAGTTGTTTCTCCCACGTGGACAGCCTTTTATCTCTGAGGAAGGAAAAAAAAAAGTTATAATTAAGAACCGATTGCTTTAGCTATCTGAAAGAGCTGCAGTCACCGTACATCTCGGTCCTCACTATGAATGCTTTATCTAGCTCTAAGGAAGTTGGACACCTTTTTATCTCCAGAGGTATTACTTCCACTAACCAATAAATGGAAATTCTCATTCCCTTAAAAAATAAAACTGTTTCAGGAAATAAAGTGAAACTGTCTCAGGAAGCAAGACAACAGTTTCAAAGTCTTTCACATTAAAGTATCAGACCAACACTGAGAAAAAGTTATGGAAGTTAACAAAAAGAAAATCCATCTTTCCATCTGATCCACACACGCAGTTATCACATTCGTTAGCAACTCCTGTCTTCAAGGCACATTCAAAGCAAAAGGCAGAACCCAGACTGACCTGCTGAGCTGCAAGGTCCCTCCCGTGTATCACCTTTCTGCCTCACACACAGTTCCAATTTTGTGGGGTTGCGATTTTGCAAGTGAAATGCTCTGGATCTTGATTCCCACAGTATCCAACATAAACACAGTCAATAAATTCCTTGTATGAGCCAGAGGGTCCCTGAGTTCCTACACGAAGCAGATCTTCAGCTTCTTTTTCAAAACGTGCTGTAAATGTATCCTTATCTCTACCGCAGGCTTGCGAGCAGCCGGAAGGAAACAGCACTGACCACGTCATGGCAAATGAGAACAGGCAAAAAAACTGCACAGCACAACAGCAAAGAAAAAATAAAAGAATCCCCAACTACGGAATGTAAACAGCTTCACTGGACGGATGGGTGCCTACAGCTCCCACGTTTTCACTTACTCATCAGTGCTAAAGGTAAACGTGGTTAACTTGAGCTGGGACAGAGCTGGGTTGTATCGTTTCTGGAAAAAAAAGCAAGCACAAATTATAACATTTTTAAGGAAGCAAAATGGGAGGTGGCTTGCGTTTCAACCCAATTCTTTATCAGCCAACTTTGGTGAAGGGCTGCTGTGACAGCAGAATGTGAGGTGGAGGCCTGGCACATCCTTCCCACCACTGACACGTGTGGGCCTCACCTGAGGCGGCCGGGCAGCCGCTGGGGGGCACTGCCAATGGCGGGGTGCCCCTCCTGTGCATGCACTGCGCCCTGGCTCTGTGGCAGGTTAAAAATGAAGGGCATCTTCCTCTCCCTGGTGCCAAGCAGCTTAATTAGGGAGGACAGTCACATGCTCGTACTCCCTCACTCTAGGAAATGTAGCAGCTGTTTTTCCCATATGGACTGTGGTATTCCCAAATTCCTAAGTAGTGATGACAGCGCCTTCAGGGAGTCTCATTTAGGTCACTGGATCCTACTCTTCTAAGAAATCAGGAAAACCAAAGGTACGCAGCCAGCAGAACCTCCCCAACTTCCACAGCTTGCTCTGACCAGCTCTTAAACTGTTCTTAAGAGCAGCCACAGCCCCAACTGGAGAATATTTGCAGTAATGAGAGCTGCATGCATGAACAGAAAGGAAACACTTTGGAACCCATGACCACACAGCCTCAGCCCTTTCCGGGTTGCAGGCTGACTCAAGTAGTTCCAAAGCTTTCCCCGCACACCAGCAGGGCCATGGCACTGACAGCATTACAGCATTATCATCTTGGACAACTTCCCTTGATTTAATCACTCAGCCTCTCCTCTTAGAAGACAGAAGTGCCATGAGGAAGCCAGCACAAAGGGATCGCGCTATACCATCCTGTCCTCTTACCATCCTGTATGTTAGTCTAAAAACATTGTACACGGCCATACACTACAGAATTTACGTCGCTGCTCATTGCAGAGGAGTTGGACTAGATGACCTTTAAAGGTCCCTTCCAAGTCTAAGGATTCTATGATTCTAATTTAACATTTCCTACATACTGCAGTTGAAATGGATGGATATGTGTCAATAGGAACATACCAACTCTTTGGGAAGAAAGGACAGAAATGGAAAACTGTTTAAGTATGATTTCTATTTTGTTCACTGCCTAGAAATGAATTGCAACTCTCCAACGTGATGAAACACTAATATCTGAAGTCACTCCCAGTTACCAGTGAAGGGAAACTTCATCCCCAAAGGATCTCAGGCAAACAGGGAAATCCCCTGTGTCTTCCAATGGAGACTTATTTTATAACAGAGGGTTGAGCTAACTGCCCAGGGAGAACCAGAACCAGAACACAGTGCTTACAATCGTCTCTGTTACATAAGTTAAATCCTCATGGATGAGCCAAGAGTGCAAGTGCCTAAAGCCCAGCCACTTTGTAAGTTCAACACAGATTAGCAGCATCAGTATAGCAGCAGGAGAAACACTGCATTGGAGACACAGGCCATCGACTAAGGGGGTAAGACATAAGGGAAACTGGAGGTACAGCCACCTTGAGACAGATTTTAGAAATTCACTGGAAATTGGCTTATTTTTCCAGTAGTCAACAACCTCAAAACAACCTCAATACAAAATTAAGCATCATCACTTAACATCATTTAAGAGACTGCAGCAGCGTAATGCAGGTGATCCCAATGGGACCCCCAGAAGCACTACTTAAAATTGCTACACCTCAGGGCAACACAAAACTCCTAGTAATCCCATACCTTTGCAGAAACAGATATTCAAACATTGTTTTAAGAATTTTCCCCACTATGACTCAGTGAAGTAAGACAATGAAGCAAGCCGCTCATTCCCCATCACCTCAAGGAAAAAAAAAAAAAAAAAAAACATGGAATCTATGACAAGAGTAAAACGACACTTTTTTTTTTCCTTAGTCATATAACCACAACATTATGACCAAAGTGGAAAGCAACTGAAAGAACGGGCTTCAGTGGGCTTTTGTGTCCAACCTTATGGCTATTATAAAGGTTAGGCAGTCACACTCACTTATGGGACATTTCCAATTCCTTCTTTGGTGGTGATCTACTGGGAAATAACAGCGTGACAAAATAATGCAGAACGCTTTCCTTTAACCCATATCACTTTCTCTGGCACACAGAAAACAGCAGCAGCTTTTCACAGAGGGCAGCACAATTCTAAACCAGCTATATTTTCCTTCACATCTATTTGGATCAACTGTGCTTTCATTATCCCAGGCATCACAGGATCCTGCTGTCCATAGGCTAACACAAACAGGACTATTGTTTTTGCTATATAATGCCATTTATCTCTCTGTCTGATTTTACATACATCTGTGAACAGAAAAGTTATTTGCAAACAGCACAAAATGTATAAATTGTACTCACAGGCACCATAAGCCTGAGTACATACAATCAGTCCTACGAGAAAGGGGACCCAGTATGGATCACCATAAAATTTGCGTCAGATTTTCAGAACCACAGGAGAAGTAAATTTTTAATTTTTGCTTTTATTAACTCGTTGCAGAAACATATTATACTAAAGCAATATTAATACACATCCTAATTTTGCTTCATCTTTAAAACTGAACACACGAATAAATTGTCTCCCTGGAAATTCCCCTCCCTCTACTGATTTCGACATCCAGAAACAACCTCCCCAATCAGTCTGACAAAATGCACGTTCAGCCACTTTAACCCTTACACTCCCACTCTGACATCCCAGAAGATGCCTTGCGGGACTTTCTGGCTGGACACCACAACTTCTCTCCCCACCACTCTTCACCATCTACACCCTACACTTCACCCTACTCCTCTTGAGCCAGCTCAACAAAGCTGCTCAGAAACGCCTTCAGAACAAGTGGTTTGGTCCCTGTGGTAAAGCTGCACTATTGCTCAACACGGTGATCTCAAGACTGCAACTCCAACTTGGAAGGAACAAATCAGCAATTTATCCTTCAAGCTCTTAACAGTGTTAACTGTTAAGAGTTATCCTCACTGCCTTAGCACTCAAGGACTGTAATACAGAACACTAAAAAAAGTACAGTGGCATCACACTGGACAGGCAGCACACATCAAAGTGCCAGGAATGAACCTGACCATTTGCTGAAGCAGCTCAGATACACATCTGGAAGGCTCAGGACTTGGCACTAAAAGCATCTCAGCTGAGCTGAAACACAATTCCAGCAAGCTACTGGCTGGCTCCAGCCCCACCTAGGGTTACCAAAGACGACTGTAATCATCCTTTTTGTGAAATTAGGAGCATCATTCCCACGTTTAAAATTAAGAACAAACATGGCTGCTTGAAGATCAAATGCAGATTTATATCCTGATTTACTGCTGAAATGGCTCAACTTGTTCAGCACAGGAACAAACGCCTTATGATGGAAATTTCCAAGGAATTTCAAAGACAATCTTCAACAATAGCTCTAGGAAGTATCAACGTTCACACTTAACAGAAATGCAAAGCTGGGAGCTAAATTAAACCCTTTCTCAACATCTTAGATGCAGGAAGAAGAAGAGTGCCAATGAAAGGTCAAAGAAAAAGGTATCACCTGAAAATCCAGGACCCAAAGACCGAAAACTGCCAGAGGTAACAGCACCAATTCACTCAAGTTTCTAACTCCTTTCTGCCAGTGGAAGTTAAGGATGGATCAAGCCAGAGCTAGTCCATTTCCTGTAGAGTCGTACCTTCTTAAGATCGTAGAGCCTGGCTTTCATAAATAGGAAATAAAGCTGAATGGTAGCGCAGTTCTCACAACACAGGATGATGATGTTCTTTGCCCACAATGAGCATAAATGCTAACAGCATGGTCTACTGTGGCTTTCTTCACAGCTTGGCTATCCCTGCGCAGTAACATGAGCAAATGGCACAGCACAGGAGCTCTGAACCATGTTCTTAGACACCAGGAATCTGTAGTCAGCAAAACGATGAGCAAGAAGTTAATCGATGTTACTTGGCAAGAGAAATTTCTGAAGGCACAGTACTTCAGCTGCTCACACAAATTCAAGAAGATAGGAAAACAACACAGGAAGGCTATCACGGAGGAAGGAAAGAAACAAGGCACATTCTGAAACCCTCTTAAAGTATCCACATTGCCTAGGGGAAACTGTGCAAAAAGCAGCTGACATAGTAAGTCAACAGAGTGACCTTTTCTGAGCTCTAGAGAAGGACAAGGAAACCTTCGCTATCAATGAGTCCCTGGTTTGCAGCCAGGCTGGAAACCTGCCTGTGTCACCGTGGGCTCTCGGCATGCATAGAGAAGACACAGAGTAAGAGGGTTCGTCTGTTAAACATAATTAATCATAACAAAGATAACAAATAGGCACACAATCTGATCACAGAATAAGTGAAACAAACTCCCTCCTTCCTCAAATGTCAAACAAAAGCATACAGTTACCCCAAAGAGGGCAGAAAGCAGAAAAGTACACAGCAAGCTCTTCTTTGCCATCTCAAACAAATTGCTTTTTCAATGATTATCTTTTTTTTTTACTAATTTTTTTTTTTTGGCAACAACCTCTGTTAGCCTGAACATTTAATACGAGGCAAGATTCCTTTCCGGACTACTAACAATAAGAACTTCAGCATTGTTTGCAGACTCCCCACCCCTGAAAACCTTCCTTTTCCTATAACCAATGTTCCCTGATACTTTGGAGTCCCTTTTATTTTGCACATTTATGTAACACAGCTGCTATACACCAGCCCTCCACACAAACACCAAGGCAGAACACTGCTGGGAAGCTTTAAGGAAACTACGGGTGTAGCTGAGGCTTTTTTGTCCCCTCGGATTCTCATGCCCGATGTGAAAAGGTAACCCCCCGTCAGCGTAGGTGTGCAGAAGTAGAGCACATAATAATTGATGTTTGCTGCAGCAACCCAAATGAGACTGCCTTGAGCTCTGAATAAAGCATCTGAACACCTGCTAAGATAAAGACTGAGCCTCCTGAGTCTCAGGCAGCCACGCTGAGTTTTTGTCACTTCTTCACAAAGCATTGGCTTTTAAGAAGTAGAACCATCTCAGTAGGAAAAGTCAGCTGCAATCCACCCCAAAGCAAGGGAGCTAGGGCATCCCAGGGGGAAGCAAGGCTCTAAATCCTCTTCTCCCTTCCTTATCCTCCTGATAAGAAAATAACTGAATCTTGGCTTTCCACAGGCTGGGTGCACCGTGCAGGTATTTAGTGAGAAGAGACGCCACAATACCAGCCTCCCTCCCTTCCCCCATCATGCAAGAGGTCATACTTCTCTGTCTCCCCTTGAACAAAATCAGTGGACTCAGACACTACTTTGTAGCCTTCCAGATGGTACTTTCTGGCACGTCCCAACCCAAAAGAGAAGAGGGGATTTACAGCAGCCTTGGCTATCTGCAAGGCTCTGAAACTTTGCAAACTGGATTCAGGTTACTAAAGCCTCAGCTCCCAGACAAGTTGCATTACTCCAGCTACACTCGGATAAAAAGCAACTAGTGCTGCTTCACTGTATAGCATCAACCCTAAGCACAGAAGTTGCCAGTACATAAACACACTTTATCCCAAAACATTTTTGTGTATACATCTATATATATGTGCACATACATGCACATGTATATAATGAAATATGCATGTACTGAAACACGTTCCACAATGAGACAAGCCCACAAGGTCTCTGCACTCAGACTGTCTGCTTGGGGAGCACAGAAGCACCAACTGCTCAGTCCTGCAGAAGCTGCTGTCTGTGTGTAATTACTGTCCCAAGGAGGAGGATATGTGCAAGCCAGGCCTTCACCACTTGAAAAACATTGGCCACAAGTGCACTGTGGCACTGCATTTCCCGGCCACTGACGGAACAACTGCTGGGCTTTCTAAGAACTGAGAGCAATGGGCTATCTCACCGCCTTATCCCAGCAAGCATCAGACTTCTGTTATAAAGAATGCTTTCAAAAGTGTGACACTGTCAAACCAACATAACGTGGGTCTGGGAACCAGTTTAAGATGGAAACATTCATAGTGAACATCTGTTTCTCTTTTTGCTGATGCATAACACTACATACAATCATATAACAGAATAACAATGGTTTGGGTTGGAAGGAACATCAAAGACCATCGAGTTCCAACCCCCTGCCATGGGCAGGGCTGCCACCCACCAGATCAGGCTGCCCAGGGCCTCATCCAACCTGGCCTTGAGCACCTCCAGGGATGGGGCATCCACAGCTCTCTGGGCAGCTGTGCCAGCGCCTCACCACCCTCTGAGCACAGAACTTCTTCCTAACATCTAACCTAAACCTCCTCTCTTTCAGTTTAAATCCATTCCCCCTTGTCCTATCACTGTCTACCTGCATAAAAAGTTGGTTCCCATCCTGCTTGTAAGCTCCCCTCAAGTACTGGAAGGTCAAGTACAATGAGGTCTCCCCAGATCCTTCTCTTCTCCAGGCTGAACAAGCTCAGCTCCCTCAGCCTTTCTTCACAAGAGAGGTGCTCCAGCCCTCTGATCATCTTCATGGACCTCCTCTGGACCCACTCCAAAGCTCCACATCTTTCTTGTGCTGGGGACTCCAGGCCTGGACACAGTACTTCAGAAGGGGCCTTACAAGAGCAGAGTAGAGGGGGACAATCTGCATAGTAATCTCCAGTAAATGCAGAGGCTGGGGACTACGGTTTGCTGGCCCCAAGTACTTGGTCATTCCTCTGACTCTGCCTTTGTAGCTAATTCACCATTACTGGTAAAGAGAAGGAAAAAAGTCAGGTGCTCACATCTTCTATTCAATGAAATGAGAACTAGAAGACAAGCAATTAAGTCAAGAAGCAATGGGTTTTGACCAGATGAAAGGAAAGCAATTAAAAGTACATGAGCCTAGATGTACGTGGTCACACTTCTTGCTACAGACATGACAGAAGTCAAAAGCTTAGTAAAACTATAAAAACAGATTGATGTAATTAGAATAAATCAGCTGCATTACATAAGGATTTTTTTTTAAAGCCAATGGAAAAGCACCGTCTGAAGGCAAACCTTCAGCAGTGCAGATTCCCATCACACATCTCTACAAGGCAATAATTTCTTTTCTTTGCAACTGGTCACTTCTGGACTCGCGTCCTCCATGAGAAAATACAAAATGGAATACAACACTCCAACACCAGAATAGACGGAGTACAAGTCTGAGATGACACCGCCAGTGTGTGCAGAGCCCAGCTCATCAGCAGGTAAGGGATACTAACCATGCAGACAAAGGAGAACAAAAGATCTCTAATGACTTCCTCTCCTGTAACATTCAGTACAGGTTATTTTATCCAAGAGAAAATCTGCAGAGACAGGATTGGTTTTGTGTCGTCATACGATAACCAAATTACCAATATTAATAAATAACACCAGTAAGACAGACTTCTAACTAGTTTTTTTTTTTTATATTGCACAAAATCTCAAAAAAGGGCTTAAAAAAAGATATAGAGAGAATTGTAAATAAAGATAAAATCCCAAGTCTGGTTCAGAAATTTCTGTAAACCAAGAGCATTATTCCAGAGATGTAGAATAAATGTTTTAAAAGGCATTCTCAGGTGTTGTCTGGCATTTAATAGCACCTTTTAAAGAGAATTAAGAGCACGATCCCAAAGCAGCCGTAACAAGAGAGCGTCAGATAAGCCAAATCTCACTGATTTCCAAGGGAGAGTGCCTCAGCGTAGAGAGAGCTGAGCTCCAGGACAGCGACAACAGGAGATGAGGACAACTTGCAACAGGGGCTGTGGGAGGGAAGAGCTGCCTGACCCCGAGAGATTTTGCTGCTGCACTGATTAACAGAGGCACGCAAGGGAACAGAGGTGGCAGTGGGAGGCAGGAAGACCACGGAACCTGGAGATAATTGCCTTGGCCAGGCGCCGAGCTCCACAAGTCATCAGTTGCCAGTCTGTACCGAATACTGACGTAAAACTGACAGCCGGCCTCTAAAATCACTTTCCCCACAAATTAGTGATGCAGCCATTATTTTCAGATCACCTGGAGGAAAGAGTTCAGTTTATTAAAAGAAAAATCCTTTTTCAGCTGGCCACCGGTGTAACTTCTTTTTTTTTTCTTTTAAAATAAGGAAAAAAACCCACAACCCTAAAGTGCAAGTGCACACGAAATATATAAATTAAAGGGGGAAAACCAACAAGAGGCAGCAGAGATCAGCTGCAAGTCCGAAGTTTCTTATTCCAGGTGACCTTTTCCAGTCTGGTGTTGGTAATTCTAGATCCATGAGTCCTCTGGACTTTTTGTATTCTGCAGAAGATGCCACAGGACCAAGCTCAGCATTGATCCCTGTTTACAGCTTCCCCAACACAACTGTAGTGTTCTGTGCCTTTTTTTCCTTCCAGTTAACAATTCCATCTTGGACAGCCAAACACAACAAACAAAACATTGATAATTTCAAAAAGCCACAGAAACACTGATTCACCTCTGTATGGTTTGAGCACTCGAGCCGTATCTGAAATCCAAGTTTGACCTAAGTGCTGTGCACCAGCTACCAAGGGGCACAGACTGAGCGGTGCAGAGTTCCCTTGCTGCAGCCCCCCCTTCCCCAGCACAGAAGCACTTTCCAGCCCCAACACAGCGCTCCACTCCCAGCAGTGTGTCTGTTCAGGGCCACATTCAGCAGATCTGTCAGGTTCAGAAACACAAACCTTACCTTTGCAGTGTCCTTAAAGAATCTGTACGGATACAGGGCACGTTAGGCAAGAGTTCCGCTGTTTGCTCTCATTTGCTGTCAGCTGTCAGCAGTACCAAAAACCCTCTGGAGCTGGCTGTTATTAGTCAGCTAGACTTGAATTTCCAGTTCTTTTGCATTGCTGTCTATTTTCCTTCATTAAGTTGGCCTGTCCTACCCCGGTATCAGATTACACGGAGCCAACATTTATAGCACCTTGCAAAACAGTCAAACATATCACATACCTGAGTCTGCCTATACCTGCTGCCCTCTGCAGTTAACCCTTGCTACCAAGAGAACAACCTTTATTCTCAAACATATCATTTAGAAAATATATTTGTAGCAAAGGAGCTTCCCTTCTTATCTGACAGCTAGCACTGGCCTGCAAGCACTCGCTACTTCCTGAGTTCTCACCGCCTCAGGAACATCCCTCGCAGAACCCCCAGATGACTCGCCCTGGGTTTGAGATAATCTAATTACACTAATTCCTCCTCTCCCTCAGCCCCTGCTGCAGGAGCAGCAGGCGCCCAGCCCGTGACCTGCTGGCAGGTGGTGCCTCCAGCCCGCAGCCTTCTGCCCACAGGGACATGGGCTCAGCTCCCACACCTCACCGGGACGAAGCTCAGCTCAGCTGCTCCTTCTGGGAAAGCCTGGGCTCCCTGGACACTCGAGGCAGCAGGCAAAAAGCAGCAGCAGTTTCTCTCTCCAGTTCCACGGCGCGGCTCGCGATTCATGCACGATTCTTGGCTGCCCCTGTGAGCATCACTGCAGGTGCTGAGGCTCCAGAGGGCTGCGCAGGGGTTTTTAATGATTCTCATATGACATGTCTCCTTTTCTATATGAACACCATACGTTTCAGAATTAAACAGATTTCACAAATAAATATGTATATTTACTGTACCGTCTCAAAACATATACCCATCAAAGTTCTTATCCCCCTTGCAAATCACAAGGACTCTATTAGTTAATCAGTTTTTCCATACAAGCATGAAATTTGATCACTGTTACTGTTATAACTGTGAGTGATAGCAATGGATTAGCTATTTTATAAATCTGTAGGTAGTATTTTTCTCCCAGGTAACAGCAACAGGATGAGAGGGAATGGCCTCAAGTTGTGCCAGGGGAGGTGCAGGCTGGATATTAGGAAAAATTTGAAGTGGTGATGCATTGGAACAGGCTGCCCTGGGAGGTGGTGGAGTCACTGTCCCTGAAGGTGTTCAAGAAACATGGAGATGTGGCACTGAGGAACGAGTTCAGTGGGCATGGTGGGGATGGGCTGATGGCTGGACTGGATGGCCTTGGAGGTCTTTTCCAACCTTAATGATTCTACGATTCTCACAAATCACCTAGGGCTGCTCAGGCAGCCTCCATACCAGGACAAGCGGTCTGTTTTGCCCAAGGTAGAACTCCTGCCACTGGACTTACGCAAGCCAGCGTGAGTAACACACTCAAGCTAAGCATCATTTGCTCGTTTCTTTTTACCTAAATCTTCACTTAAGCAATTTTTTAACCTTCCAGACAAGAAACACAGACCCAACCAAGAGCAAAACAAAACAGAAGTCTAAAGAGCTCACGTTGGTAAGCAACACAGTTCAGATCATGAAGCAGCGCAACCAACAGTGACATCAGCTCCTCTCTTACCAAGTTGTTAAACGAGCGCTTCTGTCTTCTGGAGATTCTGGCTCCAGATTTAGAAGAGAGCTTCCACTTATATAAAAGTTAGCACTGCGGTTGGCACACGAGTAAAATATAGACAGAAGCATCAGATTTTAGAACTTATCAGCTAAAACACATTTTTGCAAACTTAATCTATTTGTCACAAAGATCCTTACTTAACTTTCATCGAAAATACATGAAGTACTCTGTCACGCAGCTACAATCATCAGACCACAGGAATTCATGGGTGAAGGTGTTTGCACCGAGTGTGAAGAGAGCTGCTTTCTCCAGGCTGCAGTTGGGCACAACACAGCTCCCAGAAGGTGCCCCAAGAAAGACATCCTGGGCATCCTCATGGG
Organism: Penelope pileata; assembly: GCA_013396635.1. Classification (NCBI taxonomy): domain Eukaryota; kingdom Metazoa; phylum Chordata; class Aves; order Galliformes; family Cracidae; genus Penelope; species Penelope pileata. Next base: position 154,786 of record WBMW01003898.1, read on the forward strand.
ACCCTGCTGTCACCTGCTCAGCCACAGCCACCGGCGTTAGTTCTTCATAGGAGATCTGAAAGGGTTTGGTGAGTGAAATAACACAGGTAGTACCATGACAGTCTTACTTCTAAGGGCTTGGCAAATCCCGTACTAACACAGTCACGGAGTTACTGGTGACGTTGGGACTGGAAAGACATCTCAGTCAGCAAATCTCTCACAAAAATTAGCCAAATATTCTACTTTGTCAGAATCACAAAGCTGATGTTTGCACGAAGCTTTCACACAAATTCAAAAACAAACCAACCAACCAACCACAAAAAATAAACAAATCCATGCAGAGTGAGTGGCAACACCTCCTAACGCTTCACAAGCAGAAATACTTGATCCAAAAGGCTTGTAGAAACAGGAGTGAAAGGTAATATCAGAAGAGGTGCAAAGTACCAAACTCTACCTACAGTCAGGTAAATCGATAAGAGCCAGCTGTAAACAGAGGGGTAAGAGACTTCAGTCAGGCTTCATGACTTCATTAAGCTCCCAGTAAACTCCAGGACAGACAAGCCTGGTTTTGACGGGGGGGGGGGGGGG
>WBMW01003898.1:155391-170396 GCA_013396635.1 Penelope pileata
GTTTGTCTTTTCTAGTGTAACTTTTTTGAGCATGAGTGCATTCAAACTTCAGTTTTTGCTTAATTGTGTGGCGACAGGACAAGGGGAAATGGCCACAAACTGGAGCATAGGAAGTTCTGCACCAACATGAGAAAGAATTTCTTCATGGTGTGGGTGACAGAGCACTGGAACAGGCTGCCCAGGGAGGTTGTGGAGTCTCCTTCCGTGGAGATATTCGAGACTCATCTGGATGCCCACCTGTGCAGCCTGCTGTAGGGAACCTGCTTTGGCAGGGGGGTTGGACTCGATGATCTCTAGAGGTCCCTTCCAACCCTTACCATTCTGCAATTCTGTGTTCGTTACTGTAACTCAGACAGCGGCACTCTTTAGGAAGAACTCACATACACCACGATTACCCTGTTCTTTGAAATGGGACACCAGAAACACCACATTTTCAGGCCAGTTGCCTAAATCAAGGCATCAGGCTTGTTACTGCCTTTGTAGGGTAAAGTCTTCCAGTGGATTTCTTGTTTATCATATTCTGTGGATCACCATAGCTGCAACTCATATCAGAGACACACCTAATAAAAATTATTTTAAATAAGTGAAAATGATAAAACTAGGGAGCTGAGGTTTTGAACTCCCAAGCTAAAGGGCTCAGATCCATTTGGGTTAGAAGACTGAAACCATATGTTTTCCCTTAGCACAACAAGTCACGGCCCTGAACTTGTACGTGCTTTCTGCATGGCTAACCTGCACTTGTGTTCCTGGCCTCAGCTCCCCACAGAACGAGGTAAGAAGTAAGAAAATACTCCAGATATGCACAAGTAAACACGAGTAGCAGACTCTCCCACAGTATGCAGGAAAAGGAGCAAAGTCACCTGCCAAACAGTTTGCTCTCAACTCAAGGAATGTTCTCAAAACGTTAGCTTAAAACTGAACTTGAAACTGGAAACAACCATGGAAAAGCACCAGCACACACACAGACGCACAAAAAATGAGGGAGGGAGACAGCCTCGGTTAGAAAGGATGAGCATTACATAGACAGAGGGACTTCAAAAACAAAAGAAAAACCCTAGGCTCCTGCTGTAACTTGTTTGGGACACAAGCCACCTTGCTACCAGACAGCCAGTGCTCACGGGTGTGGAGCACACGGCACGCACAAAGGGCTCTGTGTGCAGGTTATCTCCACAGTCCCATCCAGTTAAGATATAACAAATATATATGTCACCATTGTACCCAAAAAAGGACCAGAATTCTCTTGCCTCTCTAAAACTTCCTGAGAGTTCCTCCTCGTTCTGAAGAGAGGCAACAGGTCTGGGTTTTATTACCTTCAGTCTTTGCCATTAATTTTTCCTCCTTTCCCCTATAAGCATCTTCAATATTAACTTTCTTGATATACTTTACTGTATATACATTGTTTTGAGAAGCAATCACTTCTACGTTGCTCTGATTACCCACTTTTACGTTTGCCTCATTTCAGCCAGTTTTTCACAAGGCAATTAGCTATGTCCAGGCCTTTGCTTGGTCAGACACTCCCTGAATGCTTGGGCTGTTCTCGGAGATAATGTACTTGCTCAGCATCGCTGTTTCCCCAAACCTGCTGCAGGGTTGGATCCATCAGGCTGTCTGAATTGGAGCAGAAGGAGAAGGAGCATTAACAGGATGAAGAACATTTCTTCTGCACCGAACACCTATCCAGGACACAGTACATGGCAGATCCGATTCACTGAAATATCCACAGAAAAACCTGATGTAAAGAACCAAACACGGACTGCTGCACCTAAAATCATGCCTTTAAAACCTACGCAAGGTGAGAGCGCGCTGACATGGTTATCGAGGGGAAGAACATTCCCTCAACCTGTAATTATGCTAGATAATACTTCTCAAACTGACAATTTTTCATATGCTCTACAATGCCGTGTATCCACTCTGATTATTCTGAAAGCATGTTTGTGTAGGCTAATTAAAATAATAAATATATTAACTTGCAACTACGTAGGATAAAACAAACATATTCTCATGCCATTTGAGAATTTTTCCTCTTATAGATCAGCATAGCTTAAATGTTATCTTCTTAAGTATTTGGATAGGGTGGGATTAGGAAGGGAGACAATTTGTCTGGGGAATTTAAAAGCAGTGAACTTGGCTGTTAAGAGAATATAAATTATCTCCTGAGCTGCTGCTGGACTCACAATTCCCACTGTGGGGTTTCAAACAGGGACGAAACATGAGTCAAAGACCAGGAAGAATGGGGTCTGAAAAGGTCCCTCCACCCTCCAGGGAAGGCAGCGTCTGGGCAGGCCAGCATTTCTCATTTCGTAATGTCTGGGGAAACGCTGGCTGTGAAGGCCAGGTCCCTCTTGTATGAGCGCACACCTGCTCCGAGGAGATGTGGGAATTCACTGCTAATGAATGAGATGCAGAAATGTATGAGAATGATGTGAGAAGACCTACAAAAACAGGGTATTTCGGAAAGTTTCGGAGACCCCGCAAAGCAGGTGGAGAGAAATTCAAGCATCATGTCTTCCTCATTTCATCACTCCAGTTCCTGTGTCCTTTGCAGAACTCAACTGGGAGAGGCAGCTGCGTGTGTCCCTGTGCTGCCTGGCCGCAGCTGCTGACGTGGGACACTGCGATGCTCCAGCTGTAGAAGGAAGGCAAGCTGCAGCGCTGGGGGAACCAAACTGCCTGGGGAAAACACAGAACCAACAGCCACCCCCGGCTGTGCCATGGGCCCAACTCAGTCTCGTCCTACAACCAAAAGCTGTGCAATCTCACCACAGCCTTCAGCTTCTGAAGGGTTCCTGGAGCCCTCTTTCACCTCCTCACTGCTTCAGAGAAGGAGTAAAACAGATACTATGACACCCAAGCTCATGAAGATTTTGCTATGCAGTTTGCTGGATTGGAAAGTGCCCACTCTCGTTACATGGGCTTAAAGGGCAAAGGCACTGTATTCCACATCCTTATTCATGCAGGCCAACACACACGTGTAAGCACGCAGACATGTGCACATGTAGGATTTTCCCCTGCACTCAAATCCTCTAAATTCAGATCACTTCTAAGAAACTCAAATATCCCTATAAAAAAAGCCTTGGTTGCTCTAGCATTTGCCTGTAGCCTACGGGAGGGAAGCTGGGCTGCCTCTCCTGGAGAACCCAGTTTTCTCCACCGATTTTGGGCCAGTGACACGGGCTTAAGGTCCTTCCTTTAGCCTCACCATGCAGGAGAGCATCAGCAGATATTCTGGCATGAAAACTTTCAAATTATCATAGAAACCAGAGATAAGAAAAAGAAACATTTTATCCACCACTTCTACCCCCCCCCCCTTTCCCAGTATGATATTCAACCTGCACATAGTCAGCAGGGAGAAGAAGAAAAGAAGGGTAAAAAAAAAAGGAAAGTTGAGTGAATTGGAAAGTTAACTGGTACCACAAACAAGGTAATGCAGGCAGAGGTCTACATATTTTCTAATCCATCCCACCACTTCTCCTCCAGCCTCATTTTAATTTTTTTCTGACACCTAATATATGATCTAAGTATGACTGCAAAGCCTGATTTGCCTGATCATGAACCTAACATGGTTTGCTGTGATCACACATACAGTACATTGATTTCAGAATTGTGGGTAGGAAACAAACACACACAAACATATGCCTTATGTCAAGGGACCATGAGATTCAAGCACAGGTTCTAGGAGGCTTTCCTGTGTGTGCCCCATTTGCACCTTTCCTCTCAAACACCGCAGTTCTGAGATAAACTGCTCGAAACTAAAAGCAACAGACCAGCACAAGTAACACACTGCTGAGAACGGCTTCCAGCACAACTCTGCTACAAATGCGGGAGCTGGTTCTTTTCAGAGAGGCAGAGTTCAGGCTTTTAGCTTTGTGGCCTTGGCTCCTTGTCCTGCAGGAACTCAGAGAACCAAGAGCTGCTCCTTCAGGGTCAGGATACCTCTGTTTGGTACTCACTGATCAACAGTCCGAGGAAGGCGAGGAGAAAAAAAAGCAAAGAACATCAAAAAAGCTCTTACCCATATGATCTCACTGCCCGTCTCTCCTCCATCCAGAAGATACAGACCTCAGACTATCAGCCCCTATCTTAGAGAGCAAGCAAACAGCAACACGTTGTCATGAGGCAAAGAAGCCTCTCTCTACTCATTGCTGGCTAATCAACACAGTTTAAAAAAAAAAAAAAAAAAAAAACACATTCTGTCACATGACAAATGGCTGAAATAAATCTGCCTGGTTTCAGTTCTAATATAATTTTGATGTGTGGAGTACTCAGTTCTCTAAAACCTGATGCAGAGGAAGATATTGCTAGGGCTCTGTCTTCAGTAAAGTAACTCCACTGTAATAATAGACAGATCTAGAAATCATGAGATGTGGATAACAAACATATCTTTTCAAAATAGAAGAAGTTTTAATGTGTTTTTTATGGGTTCTTTTGTTTGTTTTTAACATTTCAGAGTACACATGTAAGGACTTGTTTAGCTGAAAGCCAGAAATTCCTCCAAAATGGACCCTCAAGTGGATTAGAAGGGGAAAAAAAATCATTCCAAAGATGACTGGATCTTACAACAAAACCTCGCCAGGTCGGGTAACAGGGCAATTATCTGCTAAGAAAGACACTCACAGAAGTGCGTGACTTCACGCTCAATCCTTCCCTTTCTCATATGCGGTTAAGAACTCCTCCATCAGTAGCAGTGGAAAAAGAAATACCAGACCCCTGCTCTCCCCCACTCTCCAATAACTCCCCTGGTTACTATTTTACAGTTTATGCTTCAAGAGTTCAAGTGCTGCTTTCTCTTGAACTAATTAAGTTCTGATCTTTACTCTCAGGTATCTAAATAAGGGTCTGGCGCGGCAACAGGTTCACAAGCCCACAGCCATGAGCGTATTTTGAGAAGACAGTTTTGTTGCACAATGGCTGTCCATGACAGAAACTGGAGTCATCTCGCGGTGCATCTGCTCCGCTGCTCGTGGTTTAACTGACAGGAAGCACCGGCAGCGATACCCGGGCTGAGCCACCGGCGCTTCCTGCCTGCACCGCTCCTTCTGCCCCAGTGGGTCCTCCCGCCGGGCCTGAAGCCTCGCACTGAAGGAAGAATGTGGAGACACCTTCCAAAAAAGAGTGAAATAAGCTGTGCCCACACACAGAAAGCCCATCAGCTGGGCAGCTGGAAAGACTGACACACGGCCCCAGAAGGCCCAGAAGCACAGTGTAAGATGGCGGTTGCATGCTGTCACCCACCACAGCCCAGGACAGCACGTGACCCGGCTCTGGATGTCTGGCATCTGGCCTTCCTCAAACAGGCTTTTAAGCTACCAAGAAACCAGGTGACTTGATGTTAGAGATGAACAAGTAGAAATCTTCAGAAATGAACCACAGCCAATGGCGGAAACCACACTGCCACATGGCATCAGCATGTCTGCCTGAAGGGACCACCCTGTCCTACAGAACGGGACATGTTAGATGATCATCTAACTAAGATGGGGCTCTTCTGTGACTAACACCTCGGGTAACGCTGGTTACTTTGCCACAAAATAGAAATGCTGAAGCATTTAGTACCAAGGAGATAAGCACAAGAGTTAACGTGGCTTAAGCAAGCAACAAATCAACTGCAAGACACAGCAACATTTCAGTGAAAAGCAGAAACTCCAGAACAGATTTTCTGGTACTGTCTACTTTAAGTGGTGTAGTCAGACATCTTCTCCTTAGCCAACCTAAAAAATTACACCTCCAGGCATGGTGAGGAGTCATTAAGATGGCCTCATATCCTTCCTCAACTAGTGGCCACCCTTTTTGTTATAATGGTATAAAACCGACCTAATCAATTTTGTGCTACATCTGCAGGGCTGCCCACTGAAGTAGCAGAAAACATCACTCTTGTATTAAGCTGAGGCACAAAACAACTGGAACGGTATCCAGTAGACTTAACTATCACCTACTACTACAGCCTAGGAACATTTTCTGTGTAAATTCAGAAGCAGTAAAAAAGTCATGATTGGATTTCACGGAATTCTGGCATCTTACCCTTTATGAAACCAAGGCTCTCCACCCCCAGGTACTTTCCACCTCTATCCCAGAACAGTTTAGGAATAAAAATGCATTCAAATGGTGACTGGCACAGCAGAACGGACATCTCAAAGTCAGTGCTCTGCTCTTTCTTGAAGATGATCAGACTCCAAATTCTCCTGATTTCTAACTAGAAAATTGTTCTGCCACAAGGTTCCTCTAACAGAGCAGGCTTTGTTGCCATCTCAGCTCTGTGACTACCTGGGTTATTCCAGAAAACTGCAGCTGGTCAGTGCTCCAGAAGGCAAGACTGCTTCCCTCCATCTTGGGGGACCTTGATCCACCCCTGTCCTTGAAAACCAGAAGAAAGTCCTGAAGAGGACCCTACAGACACTAACAGAAAGCCTCTGGAAGGACTTGTATCAGATGCTTGCTTCTGCAGCATTTCCGAAGTCCATTTATGACACAAGTCCCACCCTTGACAAATACACTAGTAACCCTCGACAGTCAACAAATTAAAAAAAAATAGTAGTTGCTCAAAAGCATTTCTGAACTAAAAAGCCTTGCAGCATGATCTGAACCTTACTAAATTTTGCTGGATTGGCAAAAGGACTTAGAAAAGGACTGGAAAAAAAAAAGAAGTATTTTCCATCTCAGATTCCAACAATACTATGTAGCCAACAGCATTTTATAGATTTGCTTCTTAGTTTGTAAGTCACGTTGGTCATATCTTGCAACATGTACTGGCAGGATTCAATGTTTTCCTAAGAAAACTGGGGTGGCAGATGCTGACACTGATCCAGAAATGGTTACCCTCAAATTGGATGTTCTTTTTAACCCTGAAAGTTCATCTGTGTTCTACTCACGAACCACAGATTTTATTACAGCAAACACTTCACGATTCTCATATGTACTTATTGTCATGGTATTACAATTGTATTAGCCCTAAGCACAGCAAAAAGAAGTCATATTTACGAGCATAATCATCTCTAGTATATTGTTCATATTAGCCAAAAATTAATGTAACACCAGCATAGGGCTAGAATAATGGTGAGAGAGTTCTTTTATAAATGATTATCATTACGAGGCACATAAAGACTGTCTGAACTTTCAAGTTCTGTACTTTTTAACCGAAAATAGAAAGGAAAATGTTTTGGTATTTACATTTATAAAAACTAAGAAAGCTAAGCAGAAATCAAGATTTCTCAATTCTTACAAAATTGAAAATGAATGTCTTGAAGAAGCTGCTGCGTGGCGGCAGCAGCAAGGCACCAGCATGCTCCCAACAGTCCGCTTAGACATTTCTTCATCTAACTTGGTTACATTGTGGTCTCCACAGAACCCCTTTTTCTCCAGAAGAGCTATGAGTCAACTAGTTTTGTGCCTCCAAAACTGTGAATCTGCCTGCCTTGCTTCCACTGTGCTTTTCCAGGGAAGCAGGAGGAATCACACTTCAAAGCTCCACGTAAAGTGAGGAGCAAAAGTGAAACCAAGCAAATGTACATCCTCTGGCTGGCTTTCCCAGCCAACAAGAAACCAACTGCATGCATGGATGTCTATTTCCGCCTTCAACAGAGAGGAACATGATTTTTACTCTCATTGGTGTCCCTTTAATAAACATCCCAAAGAAGACATTTTCCAGATAACCAAAGAATTTTTTACAGTGTTGACTTACCATGCAGAGCACTGTAACCAGCTTCTAACTGTTTGCACTACGAGGCAGTACAGTGCAATGAGTTAATAATTTATCACAGCATTGCTCTTGGCTACTGACCATTATCAACTTTTCAAATTCTTCCTAGTTTTCATTGTCTTTGCAATAACACAGAATCTTAAGAGCTTCAGACTTCTATTCGCATTTTCTAGTTGAGTTAAAAGCTTTAATCTTCCCCAACACCTGCTTTCCTCTCATATTGTTCAGTCTCAGAGCAAAGGTCATCATCTCATTTCAATAACTCAATTCAGCAGACAGGAATAACTAGAATATTTTTAACAAAGCAAGATGTTAACAACATTCTTTTAGAAAGCTGCAGCAGTACAGTTGTCATCCCCCTGTTTCCTTCCCCCTCTTTTCCCAGAAGGAAAAAGGACAAAAAACCCAAGCTTCATCTGTCACCAAAAACACTGCAGACTTTTATTTGCTCATGTTCCCCAACACACACCACCTTTTCCTCCCGGTTTATATTATCAAGACTTACTCCACTGTATAGCGTTGGGCTAAATCTAATTTATTGGTTAACAACTGTCTCTCAACCAGAAGGGTCCACACGTAGGGTTCAGACGATTCATTTGTAAAACTATTCTTAATGTTTTTTTTTTTTTTTTTTAAAAATATGGTACATAGGAGAGAGCTGACCGTCCTATTTATCTCTACATAGAAGCTTTGGCAGCAGACAATTGACTTGTCCCAAGGACAGCTGTGCTACTTTGCCCTTCCCCTTACCTTCCAGCCCCAGTTTGTGATTTCTGTTCCCACAGACTCCCCAGCTCCACCGCCCATAAATCAGTCCCGGCCTGGTTCAGCCAACGAGCCAGGCAGCTTCCCATGGCCTGAACACCTCATTTGCTAACGTAGCTGGCTTTAGCTGAACCAGATAAGGGGTTGCTCACACAAACAGTTCAGACTGTGGATGGGAGGGGAAGGCAATAAAACAAGGAGAAAACTATGGTATCAGAGTGGAAAAATGAGGGTGGTACACCCAAGCAGCATGGGTGCAGCTGTATGGGTACTCCCACAGCCTCTGCCACAGAAACATCCAGATGCGATCACACTCACCTCTAACAGGTTAGCTAACAATAAATTCAAAACAACTAAATTAGACTGGTGCACACACATTCAATTTGTACGCGCACATGTCTTGAGTTAAAAGCACAATCTGAGCTCAACGAGTGCTTACCATTGAGTCAAGAACCTAAGGGCAAGCTAAGGGCCGTGGTGGATGCCACCTTGCTAAATGAGAGCTGTAAGGGTTTACAACCCATCATCTCAAGGCCAGTTCATGACCTGAGTAAAACTTGCTCGATGCACAGCTCCCTTCTGCGCTTCAGGGCACGTCCACTCCAACCACTGCTGTGTGGGTTTAACGGGCCGTGCTGTGAAGCGACGGAGGTGGTTACGCACGTAACCTTCAGTTATGAGTAAAAACGAGCAGCTGGGGTGAGGTCCCAGCACATTCAATGTGCACACAAGCAGTGAAGACACCAGAGATCATCGAGCACTAGCATCGCTTCCCCATCCAGTCTGCAAGCACCAAGCTTGGTCACGACAGACAGTGCAACAACAGGATCTTCAAACACAGCCTCTACCAACCTTCAAGAAAATCAAGCTGCTTTCTCCACAAAGTCATCTTTTTTCCTGATTTCACCTCTTCTTGAGGTTCTCACGCAAAGTAACGAAAATGAAGCCATAAAACTTTTAACTGATTTCCCCCCCCCCTTTTTTTTCCCCACACTTGTGCATCGTGCACAGAGCCGTGGCCTCGCCTTGCAATGCAGTGCTTATTTTACACAGCTAGCTCCTTGCTGCTAGTACTGCTACTGTCCTCCTCAAACGCACATTTTAAATCCCAGTAGATCAACATAACCATGTCACAGCTCTTTCCAGGTGTTTACAAATCCCGGTAGTTAACAAAATGTTTCTTAAGTTCACGGGAAAATAAGACACATGTAAGAGAACCTCTGAACATTATGAACGTGACAACACACAACATACATCCTTTCTAGCTATAAGGCTTCAAAACTATTTACTTCCCAGTAAATATCCCTATTACTTCTAATCAAAGCATTTGCGATATGGAGTCCTTACTTTGCAGTTCAGCATTTGTTACCGTTGGGGCTTGTTTCTTCTCCATTACCTCTGAAACAGCATTTAATACACCTGAGTCGAAGGATAATATTAAAAGATAATTTGCTTTCCATAACAACAAATGGTTGAATATTCTATTACATGAAACACACATAATTAGCAGAAGAACACGTTTAGGAAAATTTTCTATTTTCCTCTCAGTTCTCCTCTCAGAAAACACCTCCACGGTCCATGTCTAAACGGTCCGAATTAACGGCTTTCTGCACTGCTGCTTCATCAGACAAATTAAAACTTTATTTCTCTTAGTTGCTCCAAAAGCAACTTATTTTAATGTTGCTTTTAACTGATACTGGAAGACGTACACTTTTTAAATAGAAAAGATCCAATACTTTTAAAAATGCTACAAGCTTTACCTAGCAGACAAGCAAACTTGAGGCTGTTTCTCAACACAGAAAGTTTCATTTTCATATGTCTAAAACCACCTTTCTAAAGAAAAAAATCCCCAAACAGACACTTCCCCTCTACAGTTCCTTCTTTTCTCTTCTTGAAATAAACAAAAGTATTTAAAAAAAAAAAAAAAAGAACACCAATAACAGGATTCCAGTCTCTCAATAACATACCAGGGAAGGCATCTGGAATGCTTGCTGGGCTCATGGAGGTTTCCACAAGCTGGTTCAGAGGTGCATGTAGCCAGCAACATAAGTTCTTGCAATTTGTGTAAGTTTGCTGCAGTCTCAATCCTACAGCACGTAAACTTTTCAATTATTTTCTTAATTCATATTCTTAATTCTTATTTTCTTCTCTCATTCAGCCCCCATGCTCGATTTACAGCGCCGTTACAATTTCTGAATAGCTATGGAGAGCAAATAGTTTACAGAGGCTCTGGAGAGGGGAAAAAGTAACAGCACAAACAGCAAACGTACAAAGAGAATGGGAGTGGATAATGTAACAACCACCTCCAAAGAGTATGTCAGGTCAGATTTTGCCTTCAGCAGGCAGTGAGCAATTCCTGGTGCCTTCGAGACAGAGGTTTCAAGAAAACTGTTCCTAAGAGGGTCCTCTTCTGGTTGGAGAGACAACTTCCACTCCAAACAAACCATGCCAACATGTCCTTGGGAACTTGCTCTTTAGCTCCACAACTACCCTGCATGGCACACGTGAGGTGCACACAGCGGAGAAAACTAACAGTGTCTTTGTCAACTTGCTTTTAACTTGAAATTGAGTCTGCTTGGAAGAGCAAGTTAAACATTAATTCTCTGACAGTGGTCAGCCCCAGGTATCACAAGTTGTAACTGTAGTTTCACAATCCCATTTTGCTGTTTCTTTCCCTCGCTGCAATATAAAACTGAACAAACATTGAGATAACCTGAAACTGGAGAACAGCAGAAGTGACCCAATGCAAAGCTCATAAAAGCAAAGCAGCTTTCTCCCAACCCCTCAGTTTTCATTAGGTGTCAAAATATCCCATGTAAAATACAAGTAAATCTAAAACATACAGAATGATGAAACAGTACATGCAGCCATGATGTATATTAATATGTTCTTCTTTCAGCAGCAGGCAGCAATTTTAATCAAGCTGATCCCTTTCTTTCAATTCTGAAAGTTTCTTTTGGCAAGACATTCGTATTGAGCCCCCTCTGAACCACCACCATGCAAGAAGATAAATGAAGTAAACTCTCAAATTAGGAGTTCTCAAGTGAAGCCATGAGACGGTTAGTGCACTAACAATAACCACTCAGGAAGTGCAAAACATCCCCCTCAAAAAAAAAATATCTGGTATATTCGCACAGAAATGTTGATGATTAGCTAAATATAAAGTATTCTGGAAATAGACTAAAATGTCTAATTATAGATGGATTGAGTGTCACTGTCTGCTTCTAAAAACAACTCTTTCCCACAGTTTCCAACCTATATATTTGGTATTCCCGTTCCTAGCAAATTATCTTAACTGTAAAAAATTTTTCCAGAATACATAAAAATATTTTTTAGAAACAGGTTTGAGAATTGAAGGTTGTTTGGAGGCTAACAGAATGCCCATCATTTTCGCACTCAGATCCTAACCCAGGACAAAAGTCACACGTGGCCCACGATGACGGATCTCCCTAAGGAGGGATAAAGGACCTGAGCTCTGGCCATTCAATTCCTCCCTAAAGATAGGTAGTCAGGGCCTAAAACACATCAAGGTAAGAATGCATAAACTTTAGTCCCTGTCTGACAGGATCCCCTCAGCACAAAGGCCGACACAGCTGGGAGCTCTGCAGACAGACCCACACTGGAGAATAAATTGGTTTTACCTCTTCAGAGCTCAGACCCTTCATGCTTAGAGAGGGAGAAAGTCTAGAGCACTTTGTATTGCTGCTGCAGACTTTTGATAAGCAAAAGGCTTCCCATTTCAGCACGTAGAGTCTCTGTCAAACACTTTATCTGGGAAGGAACATTTAAATACGATTTAAGAAAGCAAATAATCTCTACAGCTCATCAGTGGTATTAAAAGGCTAAGCATGGGAAATCACTGGTGTATTGCAGAAAAGTTTCAGCACCCATAGAACAGAGCATAACCACGGCTGGAAACATGGACTCCACCTCCTGCCACTCCTCTACTGAATCACTCCACAGGAGGAAAAGTCCTGGCTGCTCTTCGCACACCCAACAAAGCGCGAGAGGGTTACCAAAACTGACAGTGCCAACAGCGCAAATCCGCCACTGAAATCTGAGAAAACTTTACTAACGCTTGCAAGAAGTGAAAGCTGTTTTGGAGATCAAAGCTTCATTTCTGATATAAAAGGGAAATCCTGCATTTATGTTACAAAGTCATTTCTAGCAGCTCACATAGCACAGGTCGCCTGCAGTTCCCAAACCTGAATGCAACTCTGCTGAAAAGAAAGAAGGGCATACACACCTTGTGCCTTGTTTTAAACACACGTGTCCAAAGAGTAAAGAGCACCACTAGAGTAGGAGTTCACAGCAATACTGAAACATCAGGCTGTACCAGGCCAACAACATTCTTAAAATCTGTACGCTTTTTTTTTTCGTTTGAGTGCCAAGATCATGGACTTAGCAATTCTATTAGTCAATGGACGAAAAAAAGAACACATTAGAAAAGAGCATTTCTGTAAAAGCATGGGTCTAGAAATAATGTCCAAGCTAATTGGCATCTAACGATACCACTCCCACGGCTCATCTCTCAACAGCCACAAACTCAATCCAAACAGAAAGATCCCTGCCTTAGGGAGAGGGGAAAAAAAGAGAGGGTTTTAAGATGGAGACAAACATAGACTTCAGCTACAAAAAAAAAAAAATCAACAAAAACCAAACGCCATTTCTCTTTCATTTCTAAGCCCTTTATCTGCTGCCTGAAAGACCTGTTCGAGCCGGAGCCCGTCAGGCTCGGAGGAATTTCAGATCACTTTTCCCACCACTGCAGCCCAGATGGCTCTGTAGCTCTGGTGCTCGCACAGCAGCAGGACAGCCTGAACATGGCAGCTTTGCCTTCAAGGAGGAACTGCTGCCCCGCGAAGCCCTGCTCAGGAGAAAGCAGCGGCAGCCACTTACCCTTTAGCACAGAAAAAGCGCTCTGCCCAAGATAAACGGCTGTGGCTCGGGAGCTAAGGACAGGAGCTCGAAATTTTAAGGCTGGATGTCTTGACAGAGTCCAGTACATGAAAAAGAAGTGGAGGAAAGAGGTGAGGAAAGGGAGGCTGGCGCTCTGCCGGCTGCGAAAACGGCAGGCAATTGTTAGCTCAGTTCTAAGATCCGAAAATAAAACACGACAAAAAAAAAAAAAAAACGGAAGATGCAAATCCGTTTAAGAATCCTTCAGTAAGAAACTTCTACCACCTACTCAAAACGTTTCTTTTTTTTTCCAAGTGGCTCCCCTGTAGCCTTATTATTTCCTCCGTGGATTTTTCAGAGTGAAACAACGTGCCAAGTAAATTCCCAAAGCCCTTGCAAAAACTGTTACTTCAAGACAGAAAAAAGGCAAAACATAAAATCAAAAGAAAGTAAAAACACACCATATTGTAAGGTGCAGAAGGAAGGCAGGAGTGAACAGTGGGAAGGAGTGACAGCAAGAGACAGCCTCACCCAAAACATGACCATCTAATTAATGGTTGCCTCCCTCCCTCCCTCCCCTGTAGCCGATCAGAGCATGAAGCAAGACTCCATTACACCGTCAGATATCGGCTTCAGACAGCAAATGGAACAGCCAAGCACTCCCCTCTGTGTGACAGTTTGGGTTCCCTGTCATTTGGTTTTCTAGCAGAGGACATTCACTTAATGGAGAGACTGAAGCGTGGGGTCCAAAGCCACTCACTGAGACCAAACTTCTAAAGGTATCAGCGTATGCTTCTGTTCAGCTATGAACGAGGTGGAAGCAGTCATTTGTTTTGCAAAGTACTGTGCTAGAGTTCAGAGGTATACAATTAAGGGTATTGAGGTATTTTTCCTCCACTGAAAGTTGGAAAGTAATCGGACAGATCGCAATTACCTCAAGGATTTTCCTGCTCCATTACAACCACCGCTAACCCTGTCACACACGCAATCCCCATTATTATCGTTTCTTACTAACTCAGAAAGAGCACCGGCCCATTTTTACATACAAACAATTTAACTTCCCCTATTTTGGAGCCGCACAGAGGCAGCTGCAGCCGCACCAGGCCGCCTGGGCAGCCAGCAGACTGCAGCCCAGCGAGCCCCGGACCTGCCATCTTACAGCAGCTCGGGCTGCTGTAAGAGCCAGAGTCACAGTGCTCGATGGCACCAAGGTGCCCGGTGGCACCAAGGTGCTCAGTGGCATGGTACCAGGAGGTGACACCCGGCCCAAACCGCTTCGGACCGTGCTCTGCCAAGCAGAGGCACACAGAGTTCTGAAATGTACTCACACGATATATTTCGTATATCGTATCGCCAGCCGAGCCATCACCGAGGCTCTGGCCAGCAGCGTGCCTCAGAGACTGACACGTCTCACAGACGACGGCGTGCCTGAAACGCAGCGCAGTTATCCGCGCTTTCCAAGCGCGCAGCGCCGGGAGGCAGCGCAGCGCCTTCACCCCAACGACGGAGAGCTCCCGGCACTGCTCCGCGAAGCGACCACTTAACCCTCGGCTCGCTTTGCCCCCCAAGCACGCCCCGTCGCCGCACTTCAGCGCGAAGTTCTCCTTTTCCCCGGACCCCCTCGGAGGAGCCGGCAGAGACCCTCCGCCCG
>WBMW01003898.1:170410-190682 GCA_013396635.1 Penelope pileata
CCCCCCCGCGGGCGGCCGCGCCCCCCCCGCCCGCCCCGACCCCAGAGGAGCACGTACCGCCGGGCCGCTCCCTGGCCGCCTCGCAGCGGGGCCTGCGGCGCCGCGCCCCCGGCCGCCCCGCAGCTTCATGCAGCTAAAATGGCTCCTGACGAGGGGGAAGTGGTGCCCGGGCCCGGCCGGTGGTGACTCACCGCGGGGCCGGGCAGATCGCGGCTGGGCTCGGCACGCCCCGGGCGGCGGCCGCCGTTCGGCCGGGCCCGGCCCGCAGGGGGCGGCGGCGCGGCCCCGATCCCGCCTCAGTGGCTTCGTGAGGAAGGCACCGCGCCTTGGGGCTTTTGGTCCTTTTTCCCCCCTTAGGGAACGGGGCAGCGCTGCTGGCACGGCGCAGGTGCAGCCTTCGTGCCCCGCTTCCTCCACATGCGTCCAAAATATGGCAAAAAGCCCTTTTCTGCCGTCATTTACAGCAGAGGACCCACCTGGCGTCCCCTGCCTTGGCTCCCTTCTCCGTTTCCCTCGGTGGGGAGGGAGAAGGCAGCCCCTCTGTGCCATTCCCTAATGTCCCGCCCCAGCCCTGCGTGTGACTAATAGATACGCTTCTGCAGAACATCTGCTATTTTCTACCTGCATTGCTCATGCTAAACTGGTTAACCCCAGAAAAACGAAACCCGGGAGGGCCCGAATCGCCTGGGGAGAAACAGTCCCTGTAGTTTTTAGTGAAGTCAGGGAGTGGAGCAGCTGCATGTCACTGGGGCTTTCCAGAGTCCCCCAGTAAAGCTCCAAGGTGCTCCTCGCATTCCTAACCACACTGTGGTGCCAAATAAGCTCCAGACCAACGTGCCCAAGCACCAAGCCACCCAACCCAAGGGGGTAGAAAACCCCATCCCCAGGACTTGGGTGGATGAATTAAAAGGCCTGGCAGAAACTCAGAAGTACCTCACAGGCTCCTTTCCATCAGTCCAAGTGATTCACTGAGTGAAACCCATCGTCTTATAGACAACTACTGGTTATATTTAGTAACTGAGAAGAAAATTCTCTTTTTATTTGCAAGTAATTCAGTCCCTACGACATCTGCACAGCCCCCAAAAGGCAAAATTCACTCTCAGTTTATTGTTTAAAGAACTGTAATACAGGTATTATTTTATTAGATGTATTTCATCATGTTATTTTGCAGCCTGCTTTAGAGGAAGATTTAAAGGAAACAACTCTGCAGAGCAGCAGCAGTTTTTTATGATTTACTGAGTAGTTATCAGTTAAGTCACTGCTCAAGTAGCTTCACTACAGCTCTTTATCAAAATATGTCTCCATTTGTACTTCTCAGCTGAAAAAAGAGGCCACGTGGAGGAAACACAATGTTATTTTAGTCACTGTATATTTTCCACCTCTTATGACAGATGTATTTTGCCTCTCTCCAGCAACTTCATTCTAACACAATCTTGCATCTGAAAGCATTTGTTTCTTCCACTGCAAAACCCTTTTGGGCCCTGGAGGGAGAAAATCTGACCCATGTGTAACATGGACACAGGGAGAGCACCATTTTTAATAATTTAAGTCTAATAGTTATGATTTATAGGAAAAAAGAAAGCAACAGTCTTATCCAGGAAATCAACCAAATTGAAAAATCATTCCATAGTGATGTATGACTGCAAGCTATGCAAACATTTTGCCGTTTCTAGGTTGAATCTGGAAGGAATTTTTTTTTTTAAAAGCAGATTTAAAATGTAAAAATATTTAGTGAGAGATAATGCAGGTGGATGTTCATCCCCAAAACCGGGTCAGGTTTCTAAGTATAATTTTGGCTTAGAGAAGTGACCTTGCCCATTGCTAGGATGAGTATCTCCATGAAATTTGGATCATCATTTGCCCAAAAGACATAGCTAGACACTGACCAACAGCATAGCTGAAGCCAATTCAAACAGCCTTTACCCTCCGCTCCATCCCGGCTGCATATTCCTCGCACCAAGCAATTCCCCCCACTGCTTCCCAGTGCAAATATTTGTGCAGCCACACAGCGAAGCAGGCGGTGGAACCGACCAGCAGAAAAAGTGAACACTGCGCAAATAAATAAATAACACAATAAAATTTTCAAGCTTTCGTTGGCCACGGCTCCTGCAGACAAGCACGCTGAAGGGGAGCGACATGGCTGAGTGGGCAGCGCATGGCTTCCACTCCTGCCAGCCTGGCCCCTGAGGAAACCTCTCCTCTTCTCAGGCATCAGTTGGGTGATCGCTGCCCGTTTGTCCTGCCTTGAAAGCTACAGGTCTGCAAGAGGGAGGAAGGTTATAAGGCCTCCACTACAACTGCCCCCATGCCGGGGCAGGCCCAGGAGGTGCTCTGGAGGCACGCTGACCCACCTGAAGTGAGAGAGACATCCTACTCCCGTAGGAAGGGGCCTGATGATAACTTCTGTGCCTGTCCCCAGCTTTCATTTCTGGATGGAGACTGGAGGAAGTGAAAATATTACTGTGATGAAGAAAGGGACAGAGACTTCAGATTTAAAAACCTCTTTCCATTTTGCTGCTTTATGTACCAGCCTAGGGAGTCTCTAGTGACGTGGGACCCCACCTTGAGATGCTGCAACTCCTCACCAGTACTGTCAGGGCAGAAACCACCTCCCTGTCCTCAGCACCAGTCCAGGGCTGAAGGGAAAACTCTGGCTCAATGCTGGATAGAAATGGGATTTAAGAAATTTCCATTTGACATGTGGTTTTGTAGGACCTGAGTATCTCAAGCTTTGCAACATATTTAATCTTGGGTGATGAAGAAAGTACTAATAATCCCATTCACAAACATGGCACAAACACCTGAGCCATACGCCCAAGATCAACTGTGTGTGTGTGTGTGTGTGTGAAGGGTGAAGGCTGGTTCAAGTGTCACCCTAAATCTGAAGCTCACACCCTAGCTCCCATACTCCCCTCTCTCCTTGTATACAACACCAAGAACCTGTACTGGTACTGCTACAATGTTTTAATACCACAGAGCCCCTGTCCTGGTAACTGGGACTTGTGGACTGGCACCTCCCTCTGCGGTAGGTGCTACACAAAATGCAGAAAACCTCAACAGTTTCAGTCTAACACTGCCAAATGCATAATGACCTAAATATTTACACATGGAGAAATTGCATCAAGAGCTTGCAGTTTAACTTGTTCCTATTCACAGAATAAGTCTCTGCTACAGGACATGAGATCTTTAAAAGTTCTCATCACTATTCAACAACATAATCACCAATTCAGATCGTATACTTCCAGTATTCTTATGGTTGTTTGCAATCCACAAGCCTCTTGCATTTTCAAAAAAATTCCATTCATTTCATAAAACAAAAATAATCTCAAAGGAGAAACTCAGAACCCAGGGTTTTGGATACCTAGAACACAGCCCACAGAGTTCTTAATTTGCAATTTAAAGGTACAGTTCAGTGATGTTCCAGTGCACGCTGAATACACAGCCAATGAATTTGAAATAAAATACTCATTCACTGTAGTGGTCTTCTAAACTTTAGCTGAATTGTAGGAAAGGAAAAGTGATAGTAAACAAAGCACATGAATAGGCCATTACTCTTCTCAAAGACTGGGAGGGAAGGCTTCCTGCTCATCCTATGTTTGATCAGAATCCTTCAGATAGTAAATGTTGTCATCTTCCAAAACACACAGGAGAGTCTTTTGCAATTCTGCGGTCAGGAACTCCAAGCCTTCAGAAGTTACACCCAGGTAGCAGAAGAGGTGAGAGAAGCACTTTGACTGCAATGAATATACAACCAAGCACCAAGCACCTGAGAGCTTTCATCCATTTTGTTCTTCCAAGGTTGCCTCCAGTGTTTCCCAGTCAACACAGATTTGGCAAGGTAACTGCCTCTGCCAGCAGCACAGCAACATCCCACACAGCTACAAACCCCTGACCTTGTACAGCCTTGCACAAACTCTTCTTGGATCACCTCTAAGGTATTCCAAGGTCACATCCCAGAGATGACAAGCCTCTAGGAAAATCTACTTGTATAGTCACTTTTCCTTGCTCTCTTAAGTTCCTTCCTTCCTCCTTTTGTTATGGGCTTGTCTCTGCTGAGAAGCACTACTTCTCAGTATTTCTGAGAAGAGTTTAAAATGTGGTTATGCCCTCCTTTCTACTGATAAACAGACTCAGCAGTGAAAGAATTGCAAAAATCCAGGCAGTAAATACAGCTCTGACACAAGATAACATCTGATCCAATCTCAGCCAGAAGTCCCACACTACAGCTTCTCTCCAACAATTCACCAAGCCCAATTGCTCTCCTCATCCTCTCCCTGCTCTGGTTCTGCTCCAAGTGGTACCCATTAAACTTTCCACCAACCCAGTTTAACCCATTACTGTGGCAGGAAGCTGACTGGGGTGGGTGGGGAGCATCGGCAGCTCTATGCGGTCGGTGAGCTGAATCAGCTCCAAAAAGGCTGTGATGAGCACAGCCAGCAAAAGACAGAGGACCTCCCTCCTGTGGGTGGTAGTGAAGCACCCAAAAGGTCATTTTTCACCACGAGAATCACACAATTGCATGTTAGCTGAGAAATAGTGGAGACGTTTTCCAAGTGGTGGTGCACACAAAAGACCAACATCCCTTTTATCTTTAAACACCATCTCCAGACTCTGTCCTGTTATGGGCCATACAACAAATCAACCAACAAATAGAAAGACTGAGAAATAAATGGGCAGAGAAAATATTTCATGCAAACAAATGGGTAATTCTATCTGGATCATTTTCTTTTTTAAATCTAGAAGAGCTTACTCCTTGAAAAGACAGAAACCATAGCTTCAGTCTGCAGATAGAAACAAGGTAGAAGACAGCGTAGTTCTATTCAACGCGCAAATGTAGTTATAGGCTGTAACAGCAATGCCATTTTATGCACAGAACACCTCACTGCAACTCCTCACTACTTAATATTTGCAATAAACAAAGCCAAAATGACCTCATTTTTGAATGGTAATAATTACTGGCTATCCCAAGAGGACGACAGGGGCATAGAAGTACTGTGCTTTCATGCTGAATTCTCAGACAGTATGCGTAACAGCCCTGGAAAACCTTTAAAGATTTCCTTTAATATTATACAAGGCTATACAATCCTGACTGCCATAAGATCATACTAGATCCATGGATTTCCAAAGGAAACGATCGCCTGTCTACACAGCCAGTTTGAAAGACAAGTATTAGGTCACCTATCTGTGGGTTTGTACTCAGTTTGCTTCTAAGCAAATACAGGGTTTTCTGCTATTGTGCAAGAAGGACACAGAAGTGAGGGATACTAAGCATGAAATGAAACTGCTACCATGTGAAATCATACAAATGGAAGTAAATGTTCAATTTTTCAAGAATAAGTATCAATCTTCCCAGAAAAAGTCTACACTGACTCTTGAAGCAGATCAGTAAGAAGATCATCCTGCAAGGTGAGCTTCCGAGCCCCCACGGTTTTACTCTTTCAGAGGTCTGTTGCTTTAATGGGATAGTTACATTTGCTCAGGAGTCCTTGCAAGGATAATTTTTAAGAATACAAAGTCGAGAGAGGTAACTATGCCTGCAACAGTAAATTTAGCCTTTGTTCTTTTCCTATACTAAAATAAAACTTTAAAAAAAAAAAAATACCCAGAAATATTTGTAATCAGATTGTCCTGTTTCATGCTGGTTTTAACATTGGAATTTTGTCACTGGTGATAGAAGACAGAAAGAAAATGGACAAGTGAAGAAGGAAGAGGAACATATATATACCAAGTGAAACTGTGTTGCAAATGCATGCAGAAAGGACATAAAAGCAAGGACTGGATGAGTTTGGTATCATCCAACAGCGGCCTCTTAACTGGAACACTCTGTAGTCCACTGAGGAATCCCCATTAAAAAGCTATAACTCTATTTTTCCTCTTCTCATACTGTGAGTCACTTATTACATTTTTGGATGTCGCAACACATTCATGAATAATAAACACATACTAGGAACATTGGATTTTTTTCATGTCTATATTTATCAGTATAAAAATCAAATCAAAAATGAAGCTTCAAGTTGAAAAAAGTTTCTATGCAAGGAATGTTGTTATTCGCAGACAAAGTATTTGGTGTAGCCTGAGACAAGCACACAGGCACAGAAGTTAGAGCATGACAACGTTTGCACTACTATTATTGTTTGGCCTTTATACACAGAGAGGACAGGGGGAGGGTTCATACTGTTCCCCATCAAACTCTCTCCTAAGGGAGAGCAGCCAGGCACCGCCCTTAGCTAGACAGCTCTGGACCCAATGCTGTGCTTTTGCAGCTGCCTTTTTTCTTTTTTTTAAAGGCTAAGGAGTTCGGCTTTGGAGACTGCACAGTCAGCCCTGCTACAGGAAATTATTGTTGATATCTGGAGTAAGTACCATGGAACTATTTATCCACATTTGTGTTTTAGACAATAACAAACAGCATCAAGCATATGCACGCTGAGGGGTGGTTGGTACATTTTCCACCGCTTTGGTCAGATGAGGAACTGTTAGCTTCTCCTCCAGCTTCTGTCGTCCTTCCATTTCTGCAATCCCAGGCAAGCCATCCGGGCTAACGCAACTTGCGCCGACTCCCCGCACGGATGCAGGCTTCATTTATGGAATTAAAAGAAACTTGGATAAGCATGAGTTCTTAGAAAAAATGTTGAGCTACACAGAGATGGGTTTAGATGCTTATGAGAACACAAGAGAATATTTTGGCACTGCTCAGGATGTGAACATAAAGGAAAGGAAAGTGTGTTTATTACTATTCTTCCAGCTGCTCTAATTTGTGGAAAAAGATAAGAACGCTAACTTGGAGAGGCAGGAGAAAAAAAACCATAAGCTGTACAAAAAAGTAAGCTCATTTAAATAAGTACATTTTCCACTGCAACTCATTCAGATAGAGAACTGCCTATTAAAGAACATTCAGCTAGAAACATGAGCTGATTACTTACTCGTTCAGGAAATGATCAATACTTTTAGCAGCAGGCTTACCTATCCAAATACATGCTACGTTAGTCAATTGATGAATACATAAATCATGGAAGAGGGAAGAGGAAAAACATAGAGATTACAGGAAAGAAAAAGGAGAGGTGCCAGGGAGCTTGGGGCTGCAGATAAGGGGAACTGACAGCTGGAAGGCCAACCTGGTGATCTCTCAGCTACATTTCAAGCTGCTTGCACAAACAGAAGCCTCGCGTTGCCACGCCGATCTTTGTCCTGGTGAGCAGTCCTAAAGGCAATTGCAGATTACAGTTCTGTGGATCACTCTAAGATACCAAATCTTCACCTCTGCTACTGTCATCTGCCCATAAAAATGAGGTATGACACGCAAACCTTTCCAAGAAGACAGTGTTGCATACATGCATATAGGCTCAGTTTCAGAGAAAACTGCTGCTACCATGAAGTGTTTTCCAAAAGCCTCACAGGAATCAGCTGTCTTTGCTCTGCGGTTCAGGGAGCCATGAAAACAACACCAGGAACCAAAGGCTAGGAGAATGAGAGGATATTACAGCAGGCATGATTTCATAGATGGGATTTTTCTCCTGCTTTCCACTAACAGAGGTCATTTACTTAATGGAGGGAGCTCAGTAGTCTCTTTGAGTAATCTGTCATTTCCCCAAGACTTATAAAACACTTCTTATCCTCAGTGCTCCACCCAAAGCACTATACAATCACTATATATACGAGTGGTTATTATTTTAGCTCAATACTGTTAATTTGGCATCTCAGTATATACATGTAATCTCAGAATCCGTTTTGTCCTTTATTTACCAAGGGTTCATCAGCATTAAAGAGGTGAAAACATCCCACTAGCCACACTGGAATGATTTTAACTCCCTCTACCATTACGGGACATGTGAGACCTAAATTAGATGGCACAGCACTCAGATTCTCATATGGAAACCTAAATGCAAAGAGTTTTATCCACTCCTCCTTGGTGACCAACTCTATTTCTTGAGCTCTCACATTCAATGTTCCCTCTTTTTAGCAAGGTACATTAGAAATGTTCTCCAGCTTTGCTTATCAGACAAAAATACGCTACTTGTGACCACCGTCACAGAAACCTTCCTATATTTGCACTGATAGTGAAGAGTAGCAGACTAATTTAATATTATATTCAAAATAAATAAAATGGTTTAAGATAGTGCTCAATGATCTCACTCAGGAAAGATAAAGGGTAAAGAGAATGACTTCTTGCTGTCATTTCTCAATTAACTGCACACCCGTAGGCCTGTTGAGCATGTGCTGCTTTGCACAAGCTTTCTGTCTGCTACGCTCTGTTCTGTGGGAAAACGAACTGCCTTAAACAACCCCTAAACAAACATCCTTTAATTCCTTTATTACTAATCCTTAATCGCTTGCAGCAGACTGAGGCTATTTGGGATCTGCTAGGAAAGCATATCTAAAAGAGTTTGATCCCAGGGTTTGACTCTACTTTCTGAAAACAGAGTGATTTCCATCCATCGTATTCTAGAAAGAGTCACTATCCAGTGACTGTTTTCACAGCTACATGTGTGTATCATATGTGCACATCTTGGCAGAAGTCAGATCTGGAGGGACAGGAGTTACGAAACAAATTATACAACACATTGGAAAATTCACTTGTACCATTAAAGGTCAACTAACAGCCCAGGCAGCAAGCAGGAGCAATACCACCAGTCCCAGCACACCCAACTGCAAAACCAGCAGCACCACCAAGAGATGCACATGGACATTTTTCAGGTGAAATTGCAGCTGGATTCCTGTGGGTGTTGTTACAGGACACCTTTGGGCAAGGAAGGGCTGGGGCCCTTATAGCACAGCCCTGCATGGGGGAAAGCAGGGAGGAGAGAACACCATGCACTGGATGCCAATCCAAAGCAAACCTGCCTCTTTGCTTATAATGCCCAGGGAGCACTCATATTTATAGGCAGAGAAGGGCAGACCAAAAGATCTGCAGGCCAAAGATAACACAGCAAAGACCTTTTAATCTGAATAGACAAAATAAAATAGAAGAATAGGGGAAGCAGTGCATAATCACGAGTAGATGTCCTGGCTCAAGAATTGTTTTCTTCCTGAAAAGGTGTATGGGGGGAGGAGGGAGGAGGAAATAATACACTGTGTTAATATATCGTCTTCTCCTTGTTAGTTCCACTTAACTAAAAAAATTATAACCAGGCTCTCACAGTTTCTCATGTCAACTTTCCACCTCGTAGAACATCACTGCTGGCTTGTTAACCACAAAAGGCTTAAATAAGGCAATGATGTTTACTAACCCAACACCATTCCTCTTACCCTTATATCCAAAATAGCATGGTCAGAAAATGCTGCAAAGTCAGTTCTCCTCATGGGTTTTGGGGTGTCAGAATCTGTGCGTTAGAAGACTTACAGTAGATGAGGTTTACTCTATGTGTGGGAGAGAAGAAGATAGGAGGATCCCACTCATGACTTCCTTAGATGCTGCACTCGAAATATTCCCGAAGCCTAATTTCTGAATTCCTACATATCTTATGGGAAAGGTCAAAATACAAGATGGAATCCTTTCTTTTCTTTCCTGAGTTGAACCAGTAAAGGTTTGGTTTTATGTAAACTTTTTAAACTATCAGTCCAACAGAGGCCTGAAATAATAAAGCCAAAACAAAATCATAACTGTGGAATAACACACTTAAGAGAATGCAGATAGGCTATTACAAAGTAAATAGAGAAATAAGCAGAACATGGCTATGGTGGAAGTAAACGCACCATTACAAATTGATCACCATGTTGACCTTCAAGTATGAAGTATTTTTCCAAGATTATTATATAGACTTTACACATAAGTATATAGTGTATACGTACATACAGCATGTGGCTGTATACACACACTTCCACTTCTGCCAGCTGTGCTTGTACAAGCAAGACATCTCCCAAAAGATGCCTTCATCCATTTATTTTCATTTTTTGTTTAACACCAAAGGTATAAAGATATATAATCCTTTGAAAAAAACAAAAATAACAATATCCATCACTAGTGAGATAAAACGGAGCTGGTGGCAGGCTTCTCATTCATTTAATTTTTCTCCTTTCGCTTTCATGTCTGAAAATGATACCTGCACTGAACAGCCAGTCTTACAGCCCCAGATAAAGCAATGGGCCACTTCAGGTGTGTTGATGGGGCCTTGCTGCCTCAGTTCCCCCCCTGCCTTCCCCTTGGCTCTGACCACTGGCACCAATCCCAACCCAAGAAGCACAGCTGGCTCCCCACAGAGTCGGTCAGGTTCCTTCACCCCCAGCTCTGTTCACAATTCCTCAAACATCTGACCATCCAAGGTACATTTTGGAATAAAGAAGATGGAAATGCAATTACAGCGGCTTCACACGGCAAAAGCATGGAGACATCTGGTTTCAAGCTGCCCAAGCTGTGACCACATTCCAGCCAGGAACTGCACAGAGCTGTGCCTGCTCACCTGCGTATCTGGAACTGGTAAGCAGTGCCTTTTTTTAGTGGATAAAACGAGCACTCCCAAAAACAGACTTTTCCAAGAACAATGAAGGAACACTTTCAGGTTTTTTGGTTCTACTTGTCTTCAGTTCACTAAAAATTGAACATGATTTAGAAACATAACTGGGTAAGAAGGATGGAGCACAGGTACAAAAAACTACCAGCTACAATGTTCACAAAGCCCCCATTTCACATCAGCCTTCCAATTTCTTTAACATAGTATACAATTCAGTATTTTTCCTTATACTTCTCATTTAGAATTGCTTCTTTAGCTAAAATACAGTTATTCTGTAAACACGAGCACAGTGCAACACAAAAGAACCAGAATTATGTACCCTCACCTTTAAAGTACACCTACAAAAGCACTTACAGCTGTTGAAACACCCATAAAAAGACTACTGCCCAATTTGGTAATAAAATATGCAGAATAGAAACTTAGATCTGAACATATATGTGACCTCAAAAAGAAAGAAGATTTTTGATGTCTGTCCACCGCACATTTCAGAAACCAAAAGCTCCCAAGTACTAAGCAGTCTCTAGGAATATTTAATGTTACTAAATGTTTTGACATCATTCTGGAGAAAATGGAGAATACATAAACCCTAGAAAACTAGAGAACTCAGAAAAGTAACATGTTTAACAGGCAATGAAGCAAAAACGAAGATGTGGAACCTAGCTTGAGTCTCAAAGCACGAGAAGAAGTACACAGTACTTGTCACTAACTCTCTACAATAAAGGCAATTCCCTGTATAATTACTTTTTTTCTTCAGGAAAACATGTAGTTTTCTTTCACTACTGTCTATAGATTTAGGGAAAGATAAAAAAAACACCACCAAACTTGAAAACGAGAGGGCTAACACAGTACCAGCCCCGCGTATGATTTGACCTTCCAGCTGCTTGTCACAGAGCAATGATAAAAGCAACAGACTACAAACTTCCATTTCTGATGCAGCTTCTAATTCTGAGGGACGAAAAGCAACACCTACAAAAGTTAATGGTTCCTCACAGAAAGAGTAGGTTGACCTCTTAAGCAAACAACTCCCTGAAAACACACTGTGACAGTTCAGCTGTCTGACCTTGCTTTAAGAACGTCCACAAAGCTATTTTGAGAGGCAAAATGAGCAGCGAGATCAGCGCTTTGGTAACATGTTTGCAATAATTCACCCAGGACGTGGTACATAATGATGCAATCACATCTCCTCTGGAAGAGTATAATCATGATAAAAGTACATTAGTAAATCTGGTCACAAGGAAATGAAAAACTTTTAACATCAATACATGTGTCCTGGATAATTTGCGCAAATGTCATTTGCCAAGAATAAAATAGTAAATTTCTGGTTCTCACTGTCCTGACTGCAGTCTATGTATGGTCAGAAGCCAGCTCATTTATTCAAACATTACACCTGGCACAGCAGGAATGTTTCACCACCCTGTAACACTAGATACCCAAATACAGCAGAAAAAAAGTCAGGACTATTTCACTGTAGGTGAGCAGGTGCTGGTGGACCTATTCTTTGTAACTTGTGCACAATGATATATGGCTAAAAATCCCCTCTCCCAGAAGAAAGCGTGAAGGTAAAAAGCTGGCACGTCTGTGAGCTCACGGCTGGAGGAAGGTCAGTGGCTCAGTGGGCCGGTGAATGTGTCTGATTTTCCACCACTAACTTCCTCAACCCATCCCCCATGTTTCTCAGTGCACTTACCAGAATCTAACCCAGCTTTGCCACCTAAGCTCTCAGCCCACTGCAGCTAACACAAAGCAACTGTTTGAAGTGTGAAGCAAATGGTTTTGGCAGAAACAGAAAGGTTCCCATATTCAGCTGGCCAGTCCGACAGGGGTGACTGATGGAGAACAGCAGAGACCATCGCAGCCATGGCAGTGATGGTCCACCACAGCAACAGGCATCGTGACCAAGAGTCCCACACTTCTTACGCATGCCTCAGCCCTGTTCCCCACTGAGATTCTAGTGCAAACCCTCAGCAGCAGTGATGGTGGCCAGGGTGAACAAGCTAATGCCTTTTCCAGCCTGACATTTTACCTAACAGACCACTGTCTCCAGTTGGGATCCGCATCAACTAAACATCAGCCATTTTGTGTGGTGGCGCAGCCCGCCTTCTCCATGTTTCTCTCCTGCAGGAGAAGAGCAAGCAAAATAACTGACTGAAGGCCAATTTGTAACAAGGGTATTTTTCTGATGCTGTGTGTGTTTAGAGAAGTCACTGCTGGAAGAATCAAGGCCCTGGACCTGCTTCTGGAGAATGGTAACCACTTCACTTCTGTTGTGCTCATGTACAAGCCAGGAAGCAGAAGAGGAAGGAGGGTACGGGCCCAGGATCCAGGCCAAAGAGATGCTAGAGCAAATGACAAGGAACAGTCTTCCTTAGACTTGAGGGGGAAAAGATAAATACACAGACACATGAACTAATTCAGCCACCTGTATTTAGTTACATCTAATGTTTAAATCAGTTGATCCTCCCCCAAGACACTGAGGTTTTTAAACTGCGTTGGGCTATGTTCATTTCCTAGAGATTTCGTGTTCCTTATGCCACACACTATCATCACGCCGCATTGGATCAGTGCTCCTACAGTGCCAAGTACTGTCTCTATCCACTTGCTGACTAGTTTTGCTGTCCTTTTACTCACAGTACCACTTTCTCTGCCATATATTTTAAAGAACAGCAAACCCTATGCCACAGGGTACCATAACCACCTCACCTCTTCCACAGATTAAACCGGCGACAAAGTGGGCTCTTCCAGTTTCCTGGAAAACTGATCTGTTGCCATTCTCCTGATCAACATTGAGAGACCTTGCCATTTCTCATCAAACTTCCCCACTTAGACAGCATCTCTTAACAAAAACAGAAGGAAGGACAGATACCAAGATGCTATTCAACCCGACTTCCACGATCTCTGATGGCCTGCAGCAAGGTGCCAAATTCTACAACTTTCCCACCAGCAGTTTCATTTCTCAAGGCAGAAAACCAAGCTCATGTCTGTCTCTGAAGATCCCAAGCATGCTGCAAAAGCATCTGATACATGCTTAGTGCATGAGCTCCTTAACACGACAGAGCGGCAGCTTCTCTCTGAGCAGCAACAGATGCTGCAAGGGAACAGCAGCTACCACGTGAACAACCATCGACTAGGACTCGGCATACTCAGTTTCCCACCTGAATACATTAGGCATAAACGAGTTGCAGAACAAGGTCATGCAAATTGAAACACCTCATAAAATTTCATCGATGCCAGTCTGACCAGTACTTGAGACGCTAACTGCTTAATGTCACTATTATATTCATGGAGAAAAGAGACAGGGATAGCACGCTGCCCTGAGTACACAGGCGAATCTGAAATAGCTTTAACATCAATAAAGAAATTGCTTTGTAAGTACACAAATAAAACAAGGAAATTAATTCTAGGGAGCAGGCAGAATTACGTCTTCAGAGCCACAGATGTGCCAGATGACAGACTGAGTGGGAAGCCTGCGTGGGAAGCATATGTGACAGACACAGAATCATACATTTCATAAAAAAAAACACTCAGCTCTTGACTATCCTGATTACAGTTACACTTGGCACCAGCAAAGGGAGAAAAGCTTGCAAAGAACTCAGCCCTACTTCTATTTTTCTCCTTTTTTATTTTGGTAGTCTGGGAGCATAATTACCCTCCACATGAACAATCTGTTCTGGTGGGTGTACAAACTGAGCCGGCAGGCAGGCAGCTCGGCGAGGGGAAGGTTTTATGTTTGGTTTTGATACCTCCTTCAGATGGAGAGAAGTCACTTAATTCTGTAAAGTTTTATCCCTGAATGAAACACTGTTTCATTTTACAACTAGCAAGGGAAATAAAAGTCACTAAATATTACAAGAGACACAGGAAGATGTCAGGAGATGGCAAGCTGCAACCCCTGACTGCATTTACAGAACAGACATCGTGTGGTGACACATTATCATCTCCCTAATGACACAATTTATATCAGACTACCAGAACATTAAAGTAGGATTCAAAATTTACTTTTGTTTCTTTGATTTTTTTTTTTTTCCCCATGAAGAAATGTATTAAATAATCCAGTTAGAACTCCTAAAAACTGAAAACTTCCAACCTGGTTTGTTCGTCATTAACAAGTAAGATCTCGTATGTACTGGAAGCCAACAGGGCACTACCATTAACTGCAGTGAACATGGCAATAAGCACAGGGGCCAAACCCGAGATGTGTGTATTTGTATTCTTTTCTCAAAAACACATGTCAATACAGCAGCTGAGGAAAGCGTGTATAGAGATCACATCTGAGATGAGTACATCAGTATTTAAGTATTTTGAAGTAAGTGGAAATACTTGTATGCATGTTTTTGAGTAGAGATACTGATTCACAGTTTCAGTTTTTATCAACAGGAAACCTTCCAGTAATGACATTCTGTACAGAAAGTGCAATTTATTACCTTAAAATATTCAGAGAATATTTTCAAGTGCGAATGAAAAAGCCCAAATTAAAACCACTGTGTGAAATAGTGAACATCATCAGATCCTGGCAAGCTTTCATGCACCATTCAGCCTACAGTAGGTGCAATAAAATAAATTTTCTAAGGAAAGAAATACTTTCATACTTAAAGTATATTTATTCCAGTTCTGATGCCAGAGAAAAAATGTGTCTGTTTGTCATATTGAAAAGAATGGGCTACGAAATTATAAAACATCATCTCATAACTATCTCGGCTTAAGTGCAATTCCCAGGCCAAATTAAACCTTTGGCTTTATCACAAAACAATTTTTTTTTTTTATTGTGAAGCCATCTGAATCAAAATTCGGTAGGTAGGTAACACTTCAAGTTGATTTGAACACCGTGTGTTTCAGGTTACAAAATGAATTCACCACCCTCCCTTCTGTTGTTTTAGTGACGGCTGGTCCTGCTCCACTGCCAAGCCATGCACAGGTGTGCCTGCATCCCCCTCTGCTTGCTGCAGGAGATCCAGCAGCAGGAGGGGCTTGGCCGAAGGACAGCGAGGTGCGTAAGGGCAGGGTGAGCTTCAGGGTACTGCGAGCCCTCAGCAGGCAAACTGTAAAGGTGAACAATGTCCTTGCCTGTTCAATGGCAGAGGGAATTGCCCCACCCCTAAATAGAGCCACCAGTATTGACTCCTGAGCAAACAAAGGAGGTGCACCAACCTGTGGCTGCAGGGGATTCCCTGTGCTGACAGAGAGCAGTGAGGAAGGTGAGCACCCAACATCCTGTCTCCAGCTGTAACCAGCTGTTAACACTCCGGAGGAAAGTGGCAAGTATACAATCATTCCTCATAATCCCAGAAGTCAAATTAGGCATCAAGAATAAACGGTCCTCCTGACCCAAGAGAAAACCAGCCAACTTCTGAAGCATTATGTTTTAATATAACGTTACCCAACACAGCAACAGGTGCTACAATACGCTGACAGTGCTGCAAATACTCTTGTGAAGAACACAGGTGAACAGAGTGCAGTCCTTCCCCCTTCTACGTGCTCTAAAGAAGTTTCTCCACAAATCTGAGCCAAAGAACATCTCTGGGAAGGAAACCCTGCCTCATTTTGAATCCTCCAGCAAATCCTAAACTCATGACAATGCTTAATTGCCTTCCTCACTCCTTGCTATTTCATGGTACTACATACCTAACTCCAGCTCCCAGACACCGGATGTCTCAATAGGGTCAAGTAGGCATCATATGTTTTTCTTACACAGACACGAGATGCATACTGGCATCATTTCACCTCCCAGTTTCCTCTGATCTGATAAACTGCATTATGAAGCTTCTTTTCTAAACCCCACATCACTTTTTGTTGCCATGCTCTTACTAATATTTCACATCCTTCCTCATGTGAACAGAGACACCGGACACAGACTGCATTCCAGCAATCTTACTAATGCCGCGTACTTTCCCATTTCTATGCACTATTTTTATTGCTGTATAGCCAAAGATCACACTCCGGCCACAGCATCACAATGAAAACCCCCGTTGAGACGATTCTCTGCACAAATTCTTAAAGCTTCCTTCAAATCATCAGTTTGAAGACAGTCTCCTGTCCTGCTGGTGTAACTGCATTCCTGGTCCCTTTGTATCTGGCTGCATGAAAAATGCTTTCTGCTGGATGGGAACCATTTAAAAACGTGATTTGAAGTACACTGCACCAGTAAATTGCTCCACACACACATACAAACCTGCATGTAATTATTGGTAACGATGAGATATCATTGCAAAACAGTGAATATAATGATATTAAACAGCATTACACCGAGATCCAGTCTCTGGGGGACCCCACAAGAAACAGCTGCACTCACTGAGAAGAAAGGCACGCCTAAGTTCTTCTCCAAACTAAGAAAGATTTATGAAGAAACTTTGCCAATGTTTGTGGTATTTATTCCACAGTGACTCCGTGGCACAATTGTTTTAAACTCACACTTTGCTGCAGAGTTAATAGATATATCAGGGGCACAATATAGGGTGAGTCTGCCACAATAGAACGGTTGATGAATAGCTCAGGAATTTGGGAGATGTGGTTTTTGACAATTCAGAACTCTGGGACGCAATTTGCTCTAGTTCTGCTGTAAATTGGTCTTTAACAATTGTTAAGTCTTTCTGAAAGATTCAGAACAAGTAAGCCACAACTTGTTATTTATTTCAGAGGCTCCATTTTAAAGTTTGCAATTTTTCAGCCAGGAAAACAATAATGAACAATGTGAGTAAGTAAAAGCATTCGTACAATTAACTGAAAAGTTTTAGGTTCGCTCCCTATTAAAGAAACCTCAGAATCAACTGGGTGCCCATTAGCCAACTGAGGAACCTAGTAATACTGTAATTCAGCAGTGTGTTTCAACACTCACAAACGTGCACTAGTACTGATGAAGCTTGTAGTACTTGCTGAACGCTTCCAACACAAGATGCTGTTTTCAGCCACTTGTGACTTGGCCAGACTTTGTTTGGGTTGAGATTTTCCAAGTTGAACGTCTGCCTCAGGCTAAATTTTATTCCATGTGTTGAGGAGGTTGCTTCTGAGGGAGGGGTGCAGAAGGAGGTAGACTGAGATTAGAAAACCTCAGCCAAAATAGTTCAACTGTTTTCAGAACAAGACTAGGAGAACACTGTCTTTCCGTGTTAACAGAAAACGCTGGCAAACTTGTTGGAAGGTTATAACGCCCTTTTGGCTTTGGGTGACAGACTTGAAATCTGACACGAGGGCTGGAGATGCTGTACTGAAGGCACGCCTTTTGCTGCCCCGATGAAAGATCCACCCACATTTGGTCCAACAAATGAAGATCCATCACACATTGCGCATTTTCAGTATTCACTAGGCCACGTCCACATTCTTCACAACTCCCCACGCTGATCAGACTACATAGGCCACCCCACAGCAAGAGGCAACTTCTCTCCTGGCTCCTGCACAGGACAAGATTGCACCTCAGATAATCACCTTCAAATCAGGCAATGCAGGCTCCAGGCTTTCCCTGTAGTGGCCAGCTGAGGCCAAGAAGGCACAAGGCCCTTGGGACAAGAGCTGGCATCCTCCTTCTCCTGCCCTTTCACTGCCCCACGCTGTGGGCCTTCACAGCAACACATGGCTGTAGAGCACCGCATGGGAGGACCAAGGAAGGTGCTTCATGCAAGAAACAGGAAGATGGGAAGTACAGAAGCAAAGGAGGAAGAGAATAGGCAGATACAAGGAGACAGCGTGAGAACGAATCAGCGCAGAGATGAGGAATGGCACGGCAAGGGCACAGGCAGACCAGGGCAATCCAAGATCACCAAGGCACGCTCTCCTCCAGAGTCTGGGACACAGCCCAGGGTTTCTGAGCCCAGCCATCCCCTCCCTGCCTGTAAACAGCTGTGGGACAAACCAGCAGAGCACAGCAGACCTTCTCCTGCTGGCCTACATGCAGCCACAACCTGCCAGGATCAGTGGTGCGCAGCAGAGACCTCAGAGAACAGAGTCCCACACGTTGCACCAGCTGAGGAAGGACAGCAGCACACGTACACTGCCCCAGGCTGCCTACTGCTTATCTTATCTTTTCCTAACGGAAAGAAAAGCTAGGACATGACACACACAAAAAGCAGCATGAAAAACACAATACAGCAGAATTTAGGAGTCACTAGAACTCCTAAATCTGGTAATCAAAGCTGTCTCCCAGTGCTCACGTGCATGGAGGTCAGTCTCTAATTGTGACTGACCTGGTCACATTTTTTCCCCGACAGAAGCTCTGTTGTAATTAACACAAAAATTCTCTTTTTGCCCTTGTTCCTTTGAGCACTACTGCTCTGTCAAGCCAGAGAATGATTTACTTTTCTCCCAGGTTCCTCACGGTTCTCATCACTGCAGCAATCAGTGAGATGAAGGACACCATTATCCATGATTTCTTGAAGACAGAAAATCAAGATATGAAAAAATGAAAGCAAAAAGCTGCAGATGGCGAGTGAGCAATCCTGACGATCAAGGCTGGTATTGCCAACACGCTTAGACCTACAGAACACTTTCTGCATGTTGGGAACAAACAGCCATTGACTTCTGCTCCAAATCAGTGAGTTCAGCCCGACTGCAAGCTGGGCTTAGGTCAGGCACCCAAAAAATACAGATGCGTGTGAAAACGTGAAGTGGAAATCCTACGGGGACACAAAACCCAATTCTCCAAGTGTCTCCAAGGCACAGGAACACCTCTCCCTCTTTGTACAACCACCTGCCTGGTTCGTGTCACGTCTCCCTGCCTGTGCCCAGCCATGGGGCCTCTGTCAGCCAACACACGCCAAGCTGGGCGCCTCATGGCTGGCACAGGGCTGGTGAGCCTTCCACTGCTGGCTTCAACACCTCACCAACTTGCAGGGGAGAGAGGTGGTGATGCACATGTAGAGCGCACAGATCGGCTGCATCCACTGGGTGGCAGGCACGTTTCACGGGAGCCAGATACAGACATACAGAGGTATACAAACGACACCTCTTCAATACGGCGTTTGTGCTCTGTCTCATAAGAAGCAACTGAAGAGACACAGCCGAAAAATTAATGCACGAACAGCAACTCCGGTGCCTGCAGGGTCCGAGCCTTCAAACCCTCATGTAAGGAACTTAGCAGGGAAAAAAAGGAAAAAAGAGAGAAAGAGAGAAAGAAAGAGAGAAAGAGAGAGAGAAAGAGAGAAANTTGGGACCAACAGCTGTAAACACATCTGCGTGCGTGAGCAGCGAAGTTCTGAAGTTTGGCGAAACACACAAAGCCTCTATTTTCCATGGACTTCCACTTCGAATCATTTCAAAATTTGCCTCGAAGACGTTTCTGGAGACGAGGGCGCTGACCGCGTTCCAGCCCAGCACATATTTGTACCACCAAAGCTGCACACTGCATGAGAACGGCGCTGACGATGGCAGCATTGGCACAGGCAGGGGGGCAGCAGGAGCCATGGCAGCCTGACCACAGCCCTCCCTCGGGCACAGCCAGGCTGAGCCACCTCGGTACCTCCACTTCATTTTTCCTGTCACGAATTTTTTTTATCCCACGTACTCCCCATACATAGGGTCACCCCCCCGTGTTCACAGCAAACAAGCCGAGGGCCTCCTCACCCCATGACTCACTCCCCAGGCTTCTCCTCCACCCACGGTGTGACGGTAGCCAAGAGGCTGCCAGCTGCAGCCGATGAATTAAGACATATACATATATATATTTTACACCTCGTGGCAGCGTTGTGAAATAAATCACGCGGCACGGGGGTTAGAACACAGAACTGGTGCGACTTTTATTGAAGTCAAGCAGCCGAGGAGGGCACCCGCCGACCAACAAGTGGGCACCGGGGCGGCGCGGTGCGCGGCCGCTGCCCCACGGGCGGCCCCGGCCCCCGCTT
>WBMW01003898.1:190857-234126 GCA_013396635.1 Penelope pileata
AGCCCCGGCGGCCGCCGTCGCCGCGCGCTGCCCCCGCCCCACTCCGTCCCGCGCCGCCCCGCTCCAGCGGCGCCGGCGGAGAGCGGAGCGGAACGCGGAGGTGGTGCGGGCTGCGGCCATGTGAGTGCTGGGCCGGGGGTCAGCGGGGGCAGCAGGGAACGAGCAGGGCTGGGGGGCGGCAGCGGGGCTGGGGACCGGGCCGCGCCGCGCCGCGGGGGCTGCAGGCCGGGACCCGGCCGTACCGAATGCGTTATGGCTGTTGTTGTGTGTCCCCCTCCCGTCCCGTTGTTTGTCGGTGCTGAGCGCTCTAGGCCTTATCTGGGCCGGACACGGCGGGAGCTGCCTGGGTGCCGCCCTCCCCGGAGCGGGGCTGCAATGGCACCTCGGCCGTGTCCTGACCCAGTTTGTGGTGCTCGGTTTTTTTTTTTTCCTCTCTCCTCATTCTTATCACGTTCCCCCTGACACAGCCCCTGTCCCCCGTCCCCAGCAGCAGAGCTCTGCTCTCGGGAGATAGCCCTGACCTCCCGTATTTACCTTCTGAAGGGCAGCTTAGGCTGCTTGTTTTCAGCTCCATCTGTTTTTGGGTTGGATGTTAGGAACAATNCTGGGTGCCGCCCTCCCCGGAGCGGTGCTGCAATGGCACCTCGGCCGTGTCCTGACCCAGTTTGTGGTGCTCGGTTTTTTTTTTTTCCTCTCTCCTCATTCTTATCACGTTCCCCCTGACACAGCCCCTGTCCCCCGTCCCCAGCAGCAGAGCTCTGCTCTCGGGAGATAGCCCTGACCTCCCGTATTTACCTTCTGAAGGGCAGCTTAGGCTGCTTGTTTTCAGCTCCATCTGTTTTTGGGTTGGATGTTAGGAACAATTTCTTTTCAGGAAGAGTGGTGATGCACTGGAACTGCTGCCCAGGGAGGTGGTGAAGTCACCGTCCCGGGAGGTGTTCAGGAAACGTGGAGAGGTGGCACTGAGGGACATGGTCAGTGGGCATGGTGGGGATGGGCTGACAGTCAGACTGGATGGTCTTAGAATGAAATGAAACTTTAATGAAACTCTGGTAAGTCAGAAACTCACCTGTGCAGTTCAGTTTGCTTCCTAGGCGCCAGTTTTGGGATGGGAACGGTGGCACTTTGGAGGTGGCCACCTCCGCCCATTGGGATGAGAGGACACCTGAGTACCTCACTTTTCAGACAGCTGCCTTTAGGTGAGGCGATTGCCATGGGCTCTCCATACACACCGAGGTCTGCCTGCTCGGGTGTTCTTGTGCATCCGTGTGTATTGTTACAGCTGCTTGCGGAGGTGCCTTCCAAGTGAGCACAGAACACAGCCTGGCAAAGCAGATGCACACAAGTGAGCTGCAGCACCGCGACAAAGTCGGATCAAGCAGCTCATGCAGGCTCTGCTGTCTGCTCAGATTGCTCATGACGTGTGGTGCCCAAAGGGGGCTGTTACAGTAGTAAGAAGAGGCAGCCAGTTGGGTTGTACATTGGGCTATCCTGAAGGATTGCCGGAAGTGTGATTGACTTAAGGCCAGAAGAGCTGTAACATTCACAGAACTTCTGTGTCATGCAGATGAAGTTCCCACCCATTACCACCTGTATGAACGTGCTCTGTGGCACAGCAGAAGGCCACCAAGAAGGTGCATCAAGATGCCATTTTCTTAAATCCTTATTTTTAGATTGCTTTTCTTAAAAATATGTATTTTTAATAAAAGTTAAGGGTGCGTATCAAAGAGGAGCTTTAGGGTAGGGTTAGTGCCCTGTGATGAATGGAACTGCTGTGAATTCTTTGGGAGTACAGGTTGTGAGTGCTGTTGCACTGGGGCTAGCTCACAGTCGGAGAAGACCCTTTCTGGTTTGGCCTGGTCCCCTGATAATGTTGGTGTTGCCTTCTCAGAGCTAGCCAGTACAGACAGATTGACTGGGATATTGAATTTGGCTTAGCTCTTCTGGGGTGACTTCCCATGTGGAGCATGTAAACTATGTAGTCATTTTTTCTTTTTTTTTCCCACTTTGTTTCACTACACAGCTATTACGTTGCTTTAGAAGTGCACAGTATTCCTCAATAGGATTTTTGAGTATTTCTGAAAATGGTGTCCTGTTGAGTGGTTGTCTATAGCCACCATAGCTCGTCGGAATTCATCTCTTTGTGCATTGGAGAGCTGGGATCTGTGCGTTGCTCCCTTCACACACCTGTGTTCAAGGAGATGGTGCACGCGTAGGGCGTTCTATGCTCAAACCTGTAAAAGCTGGAAGATATTATCCGTGTGCGAAATCTTCAGAGTTTGCAAATGTTAAAATCAAAGGTGACTGCTGAGCATGTGTATGATGCTTTCCCCTAAAGGCTTACAGCTGGGACAGACACAGCCCGGATACACAAACCCCTTGCACCCCTGCCAGATTTCGAGTCTGGTGGTTTAGAACAAAGCTATTCAAAGCAAATACTTCCAGATTTTGTTTGTGCAGCCAAATGACTTCATTTTCTTGTGTTCAACACCACCTGAAATGGTCATTTCTTATCTCCTCTCCCTTCTTTTTAATTTTGAGCCAGCATGTGGTAGGAACCCAAACCTCCAGCCCAGCCTCAAAATAAAGTTGAGCAAAACCTTCTTAACTGAAGATAGCTTCTTCTTAAAGCTTCCTAACATTAGGAAAGTTGATTGCACCATCTGTTGAAACATTAATGAAACTCCTGAGCTGTTGGGAGAGGATGCTCAGGTATTGACAGGGAGCTCTGAGTTGAGTGCTGGCTTAACCAATAAAGCTGAAACAAAGCCAGTGCTCCTTAGGAGATTCAGCTTCCTTATACATTAGTGCAGGGTGTCCAGCTCTGGCTGAAAAATTGTAGCAGTTCATCCGGAAGTTCCCCAGCCCGCTCTGCACGGACCCAGCAGCACAGTGCCCAGCTGACCTGCGCCCCAGCTCTGTTAGTGGGGTCCCAGCAGCCACTGTCAGAGCTCTCTGGGAGGTGAGGACTGCTGTGACCAGAGCCCCTGAAGCACTCACAGGTTCCCACCAATGGGGGATCTCCCTGCTGCTGCAGCTCCTCTTCTGAACCCCCCTCTGTGGTGTCCTCAGAGCAGCACTGTTGGTGCCCTATAGGCTCTGCCAATGAATGACATCAGATGAGCTGCTCCTTTTTTCAGTAGTATGAACTGAAGTGACAAATCCCAACCTATAATACTCATTATCCTCTTAAATTGCAGAATTGGAACTATAATTTACACAATTTGTAGAATCAAAGAATGGCTTGAGTTGGAAGGGACCCCAAGGACCATCAAGTTCCAACTCCCCTGCTGCAGGCAGGGCTGCCAACCTCCAGATCGGGTGCTAGATCAGGCTGCCCAGGGCCCCATCCAACCTGGCCTTGAGCACCTCCAGGGACAGGGCATCCACAGCCTCTCTGGGCAGCTTGTTCCAGCACC
This sequence comes from Penelope pileata, assembly GCA_013396635.1. Classification (NCBI taxonomy): domain Eukaryota; kingdom Metazoa; phylum Chordata; class Aves; order Galliformes; family Cracidae; genus Penelope; species Penelope pileata. The sequence continues at coordinate 194,277 of WBMW01003898.1, forward strand.
TCACCACTCTGATTAACTTCACCACTCAATTAATTCGGTTAGCAGCATTTAAGGTTCCCAGGATATCAGGTCTACTGCACAGCCTTGTATTTACTATCACTCAGCCAGCTCCAATCTTCAGCAAAAACAATAGGAGATGAAGAAGAAAACTTGTATTGCCAAGGCTTCCATGTTTGTGCTTAAGCCCCAGGTGTGCCCTCGGATTTTTCAGTGTGATTGCTCTCTGTGTAGCTGCAGTGGTTTGTGACAAATGTGATCACTGGTGGTGCTTAGGAAAGAAAAAAGTGGAAAAAATAGCTGTGAAAATGCATCTTGTCACACTCCCACGTCTTGACTTTTGGTGAGTGCAGCTGCACAGTCTTAATATTAGCACTTATGCTGTGTTCTTCTGAAGTCAAAACACAAGTCCTGTTAGCTTAAACTTGGAAATCCACAGATGTTCTTGCACCTCTGAAGCATGCAGTGAGGCTGTTACTATTGTGTGCTTTCCGTCAGCATTGGACCATCGCCTTAGGAAAACTGATGCAGCTTTTAGCTGGAAATTCATCTTAGATGATGTCAAAGGGTTTAGGGACAGCTTAGGAGCCGTAGCTCAAACAGGGAAAAAGGGATCAGAGGTATTTCTGAGCTCTGAACTCCTCCCTCCCACCCAACTGGGTTTTGAGCCAGTGTTAGATTTCCCAGGCTTTGGCCTTAGTGTATTTTGGAATATGAACCTCAAAAGCCTTCTAATTAAATATGTGACTGAGTAATCACCCAGGTTTAAAGCACACCGTGTAGGGATGAGCGGATTTCTGTCTAAATCAGAGGAAGCCCAGCTGCTTTCGACCTTGCCAGAAAATTGCTTGAAAGCTGCATGTTGCTGACACGCTATTGCTTACAGGTTGATGGATATATTTGTACAGTGCATTCATCATACTTTTCATCATAATTTTAAATAACCATAGCCTCTTAGAAAGTGTATTTTTACATTAAGCACTGGTGGAGATGCCTAGTTTGGTATCTCTACTTCAGTTTTATGAGTCAAGTCAGTCCAATCTATTTGTCCAAAAGGTTTGGAGATGCTATTTTTGTGCCTGAAGAAGGTTTGATTTCATTGACTGTAAATGCCAAGAAGCATCTTCCTTGAATTGTGTACATTGATCTTCAGGTGGAAAGCAGAGATACATTGTTTGATCTTTTTGAATGTTATCAGTGTCAACTTGAATTGTTTTTCCTCTCCTCTCCCTCTCCTCTCCCTTCAATTGAAAAGCATGAAAGTCTGTTGCTGGAATGGTTTCTGTTGAACCAAAGCATTGCATCTGCTCCTGCAAGCCAACCAGAAGGGGAAATATTTCTGCAAACCCCTCATCTGGCATTAGAAAGGGGCGGTTAATGAAGGAACAGCCTTCATCTAATCTCTGGAGGGGTTCTTTGTTTGGCTGTTCAATACTTTTAGGTACTAACTTGTCAGCTCTGAGGGGTTTTCTCCATGTTTTCTCACACATGTGCAACTTCTTATCTAAATTGCAGGGTTCAGAACTACTCACAATGTTACACTGACACATGCAAACCACTTGCTGTCAGTCTGTGACCCCACCAGGTCAGAATCTGTCCTGGGATTCCTCACATTGGCTGACATTGTACGTTTATGTTGCTAAGCTCACTGCCTACGGTATCCAAAATGGACTGTGAATTTAAATCTGAGTTTAACCCTTAGAAACATTTTTTGTGTGCCTTCTTAATGAAAAATAACACGAGTTGCACATTTCTGACAGTTCTGTGTTTACTAGGGGTATCCGGTGCTGCTTGTTTATCTTTGACTTCTGTTGTATTTCTGCTCCTTACAGAGTCATCTCTGTTGTAAAAAAAAAATAAAAAATTGAGGTCTTCAAGGATCAGTTGAGCAAATCTCAATACTGAGCTGTGCTTTATGAAGCGCTGTAGTCACTACTGCTATCCTTGCTTGCCTGCCTTTTTTTTTAAAAAAAAAGCACAAAAGCAACAACAAAAAGCGCCTCCTAGCACTCCGTCACCCAAAGACAATGACAATTTAATTTCTGAGGCTGTACATACATATGTGTGTGTGTGTATTCTGAGGCTGTGGTTTTGATTTTTCTGATTGCACATCTTTTTTTTTCTTTTTCCTTCTCCCCAGGGCGGATTACTGGAAATCTCAGCCAAAAAAGTTCTGCGATTACTGCAAGTGCTGGATAGCAGACAACAGACCTGTATGATCACCTGCTGCACTGTGTCGATGATTGTGAAATAGGAGGAATTTCTCTTACAGGCTGTTCAAGTCACTTTTGATACTGATCTATTGATGCATGAAATATGTTTTTTAAAATGCCTTTTTAATACTTACTTATGACGCATAAAACATGTTACGGGAGAGCCACATACCTGCACACAACGTGGTGTGTGCTGTTTTGCTTGGCGGTGCGAGATAAGAACTGAAATATCTGATCCTTCCTTTTCTTCAGGTTCTGTAACTTGGCATTTGATCTGGCTTGAAACTCTGTCCGTGCCTGTTCCTAGCCTTAGTATGCAAGTAGAAAGCAAAACCTGGCATACATGCTGTTTATATATGTCAAGCCTGGTACAGCCAGTGCTTGAAGCACTTAAAGGAAGTTTATTTCATTTCACACAGCCCGCAGAAACGTTACTGGGTTACAGAAAGGTGTTTCTGACTTGCAGACACCTTTTGCAGGCTATGAGACCCATTAGTTTCTCAATTCAAAAATAAGTTTTGCACTCTTGACTCAATGCCAGAGTTACTTCTGGAGCTGGGCTTTTACAATTACATACCTGTGATTCAGAAGTACAAATGTGAGCTAGTTGGTTTGGGTTTCTATTATATAGTCAGCAAGGAGTCATGCATTTAGGGGTGGATTTGGGTAACCTACAAGCCTGTCTTTAAATGAGATTAGTCAGCATCTGGATGTGCATCCTCTGCACATCTGTTTGTGCAAAGACATTCTGGGGTTACTAGGTCAGATTTAGGTACCTAACTCTTGAACACCTAAGTGAGATGAGATGATTTTCGTGTGGACCACACGAGGGCTTCAACCACCATACCTGTGGAGCTTCTGAACTCCTTCCAGTCTCTACTGGCTCTGTAATTTCCTGGCAGCTTTTTGTCTTGCAGACTGTTCTGTTGTCCTTAGTTACCCAACTCTCTCATCTTGCCTTTTCTGTTATCTTTCAAATTTGTGAACCTGGAGACTCATTTAAGTTCATGGGATCTTTGCGCAATTTGAAATATTCTAATTAAGGACCATAGCTAATAATTGTAACACTAAATAATCCACATAGTTTTTGGAAGTTTGCAGGAAAGCCAGAAGAGTGAGTGAAAAAAAAAAAATGGGGGTGCTACTTAGAAGGACAGCATAGGGAGGCAATCCAGATTATCTTTAATTTATGTCCTGAATATTATTGTTTTGAAAGTTTTAAATCTGGTAAATACAGAATACGGAAGTTTATAATACCATTTTGGAGCTTTACTGATTTTTCACAATTTCTATGTTAAATATTTCTCAGTGTTCCTGAATTGTTTATGAGCATTTGAACATTTTCTAGCTGTAGTCTTTGCTGTAAATATTTTCAAAGCAGGTTGCATTAGGATTGTTCAACGAAGTTTAGTATAGCTAAATTTTAAGTAACTAAGATAAATTAAAATTGAATGTATTATTTTTCCCTTTTTTTTAAGAGCATAGATTTTCATGAAAGAGGAAAGAATCATAAAGAGAATGTGGCCAAAAGAATCAGTGAGGTAACTCAAACATTTTATTTTCACAAATACATATGTTTAATCACTTTTATTATCAGACCTGTTTAATTGTTCTTTATGTGTTTTGTTTTAGCTTAGAAAGAAAAGCTTGGAAAAAGCAAAAGAAGAAGAAAACATGTCAAAAGAATTTGCAGCAATGGAGGAGGCTGCAATGAAAGCATATCAAGAGGATTTGAAAAGGCTTGGAATTAAGCCAGGTAGTTCATATAGTTGCCAAAGGATTAAAGACAGAATTGAAAGAATATTGAATAGGAATGCTTTTTTTTCTTAAATTAGGGTTTAGCAATATGAGACATGGCCTCCAGAACTGCGTTTGCTTATTAAAAAAAAAAAAAAAGGCCTGCAAATTGCCAATAGTAGACATTGCAGTACAGAATGTTTTTAGCTATGGTGTCCTCGGGCACATGGAACAATCTGATTTGGAGTAGAAAAATTAAACAATGCAATAGCAAATAAAAGAAAATGCACTTTGTTGGTACTTTGAGTCTGCAGTGTAGCTTCCCCTAGTTAATTTCATGTATCGCTTTTGCCAGTTGGAGACAGCAGTTCCTATTGGATAGGAGAGCCTGGACTCCCACTGGTATCAAATGGTAGAGATTAGAATCTCCTTCTCAGCTTGCAGTTCAGCAAGTACCTTTGTTCAGTCCATGTGAGGACATATTATCCTTTCAAAAAAGTAGTAGTTTAAAGCTTCTGTAGAAGCTATCTTTTCAGAACTCTTAGTTTCTTTTGGTTTAGTCAGAGCTCGTTGGTCCTTATGGTGCTTCTCTTCATGTTGCTACTCATCTTTTGATATTTGGACTTTCTTAGTATAGTATTGCTAAAATGAAAGATGCTTTGAATGTAATTTTTTTGGTTTAGCTACTCTGACAGTAATACTGATGAGTAAAACAAAGTTTCCTATTTGCAGTTCCTGTTACACGAGTGACTATTATTTTAGGCTCAGGTTATTACTGTTTTTTAACTGAATATTATTGTATTTAAGATGAGGTAGGTCCCAGTTCAACGCAGAATAAAGCACAGAGTAACACAACAGAAGGTAAAGGAAAGAAAGAAAAGAAGGAAAAGAAAAAGAAGGCTGGAACGAAGGAGTGGGTGCAAGGACTTTCTCCTGAAGGCTACACTTACTACTACAATACGAAAACAGGAGGTAAAAACTAGTGAGGAGCAAGTGCAGATAGACTTATTGCATACAGATGAGTAAAGACTGCCTGCGTTTCTTTACCCTTCTACTGCCTCAGTACTAAGCTGATTAATAAAATTGAAACGATTAGATGGAGTTTTGGTATTTAATATTCGAGACTTAGGCATCCAGAACTTCAGGCTGTTTGCTTTTTCTTAGTAAGTTAATAATGAGGTAATGCGATAATTCCACTGTTTCTGAAAATTTTTAGCCTCTCAAAGGTTAAAATATGCAAAAGACAACTGTGCTCTTTCTAAAAATGCTTTCTTACCAGGAATGTGAAATTAACTGGACAATTACTTGGGCATCAATTTTGCGCAAGTAAAATGAGGACAGTTATGAATTGTTGTCTGACTATTTATTTCCACATTTACAGGATTTATCTAACTGACTGACTTCTGTTGAGGAGCCGTGTGTTATGATCTACTTTAGAGTATAAAAAGAATCTTTTTTTTTCTTTTAAATGATTAATGAGAACATTGCAAACTGTTTCCTATAAGTTTAGGAATGACTTTATTTGTTTACCTTAGTCTTTCCTGCTACAAGGTAATGTCGAAAAAGTAAAAATCTTGTGTATTTAATTTCTTCTAGACTAGCCTACCATTTCAAAAGAAAAAGAAAAAAAGAAAAAAAGACCCCTCTCCTCCCAGTATCTGTGTATTAACCAGAGTTTACTAGAGTCTGATTAGTTCTGGTAAAGCCAACTGTAATTATGACATTTTGCTTTATTGTTCATGCTGTAGTTTGATCAAGGATCATTTGTATTCTGACAGGATATATCTATACTACACTTTTGTATGTGTGCACAAATCAGTGTTGTAACTTTTAGATCTGTTTTTTCCTAAACATTATCAAATATGAAGAGGACTGAATGATGGGTGAAATGTGTTTTTGTTTTTTTAAGAATCACAGTGGGAGAAGCCTAAAGGATTCCAAGGCAGCTCTAAAAATTCACAAACGGTAATCACACACTGTTATTCATACTTCTCTTTGTCCTTGTAAGCACTTACCAGAAATGAGCTAAGCAATTTGCAAATCTCTTCTGATTGCAGACTCATCCTTGGTGACTACTGCTTGGTGAGAAATAGTTGCTTTTTGTGTGTATGAAGGAGCACATATGTCTTTTTGTGTTATGGGTTATGATAACCCCCAGGCACTGCTTAGAAAACATTGAGATTGCATTGTTTTGTAGTTAAAAACACCTTTTTGTATTTGCTTTAGGATACAGTTATGTGATAATTTGTCTTTTTTGTAGATTTTTTAGAGTCATGGAACCTATGTGCAAGCGAACTTTTAACGTTTTTATGTAATTTCCTTATGTAAGGGACAGGCAGACTTGCTGAATAGTCTAAAGGCAGAGAGTCTGTCATCAATGGGCTTTCTCCTGATACTTGTCACTGCAGAAGTTCAGTGCTTCTCAGCATTAAATACACTATTTGTACAATGCTCCTGTGAAACAATGTTAGGCTTTCCACATTTTCAAGACAGATGTCATAAGTACAGTATGATTTAAAGTCAGTATTGTTTGCTAACCTTGGGTATTCTTTTGGGGAGCAAAAGAGCTTGGCTTTTCAGAGTGCTTAACATTCTGTCACCCTATATTTTTGTATCTGGGAAAGTAGCCTTGCTTGCTACCAGGGTACTTACAGACAGAGTAGAAAATTGTTATAATTGAGTATATTTTTAGGCAACTGAATCAATTTACAAAATGTACGTGAAGTCCATTGTCTTGATTCCATCTCTTGTTAAGGCAGGATTTTACTTCAGAAATGCAGACTTTTTTCAGCCAGTGTTTATTCCCAAGAGACTGTGTGCTTCACGTGAGAGCTGCCCAATACATGCTCCTCTGCCTTTCTGATCCCTTTCCCCTGCACTTTTGCGCAACTTGTTAATCAGTTCTTTATCTTTTCTGTCAAGCTTTGCAATGTTTTTAAGCCAGTTTTATTGTAGCCTTCCAGTGAAAGAGATCCCATGACTGATCTTGTATGGTCCTTGGTGTGTACTTGTCCTGACAGTGAACTCCTTCAGGGAGTGGAGATATCAGAGTTTAGGTTAGTGCTCTGTAGGCTCATTTCCTTGAATCAGCCTTCCGGGTAGTCAGAGCAATGCCAGTTCAGGAAGACCAGATGGAGGAGAGAAGGAGCTGCCTTCTTGGCAGCACTTTGAATTGAAAGTAGCTCATCTCAGCTATATCATAAATACACGCCCTCAGCCTCAGATATCTCTCTTATGCCACATGGCTGTGTTTTGCCGTTCCTCCCTCGCCTTGATCTGTGACTTTGTGGTGTCTTTAGTTAATTCAGCTACTGCTAAAAACAAGCATTTCATTGCTCCCTTATTTAGTCTGAGCTAAAGATATTGGGAAAGTTCCAGATCTCTAACAAGGACTCACATTTCCCACAGATGAAAGGGCATGCTTGCAGTATGTTGTGCAAGTGAGATTCTCAGTCCCTCCTTGTGTTTTGCAGCAGGTTAGCTTTCTCCTCAGGCTTCACAAGAGGTGCTGAGAACTGAGCAGGGAAAAGACATGTTGGAGGCTACCTACAACTTCAGTTAGATTGACGTCGTGCTTGTTAGCATGTATGAAGTAGGTCTGGAGGAGGGCCAGAAAGATGATCCCCTATGAAGACAGGCTGAGGGNCTTGATGGTCCTTGGGGTCCCTTCCAACCCAAGCTGTTCTATGATTCTGTGCTTAGTGTGCCAAATGTCAAATACCTGCCAAAATCTGACTAACAAAAAGGATAGGTTGTACTTGAGAATGATCTTTTGTCGTCTTTCTACTTACATAGGATGGTTTTTTTTCTTTTGCTGCTTTTGTGGAAACTATTACTTTGAAACTTTTGAGAACAAACCCTTGAGGAACTTGCTCACTGAAGGCTTTCTCGCTTTTGCCTGCTCTGGACATATTGGCATAAATTCTGAGTTTCATATGCAGCATATGCAGCTTTGTGCAGAGTGCATGTGAGAACTTCTGATTTTTTTTTTTTTTTGCTATTAAAAGAAAAAAAATTAATAGGGTGTTAGCCCAATATACAGGTATGTGTCTGCAAAAGGCTTTCTGTAGGTGTACATGTGTATATATACACAAACTTAGTAATGCAAAAATAACGTATGGTGAAGCTGCATAGAAACTGCCCAATAAAAGGAAGTGGGTAGTATTAGTATTTAGGAGCAGTGAAAAAGCTGTATGTGTTATTGTTCATGAAACCAAGTTCCTAAGGAAGATCTGAAGTCATGTGTAATATATGATTATCTGTTCTGCAGAACATCTTTATGCTTTTTTACCTATCCACAAAGACATACCAGCAGCAACCTCAGCCACATGTCACATGCATAATCAGTGGGAAAAGTCGATGCTTTGTGGAAACTGGTGCTTTTCCAAATTGCATTAGTTCATTGGCATGCATTCCTGGAGAGTTTAATTCCTCAATTATTTTTGGTGAAGATGTACTTTGGAATAAATTTTAGAAAGCTTTTTTGTTTTATTTTGTTTAATCAGTATTTACTGATAATGGTTTTCTGTAGCCCTGATATAACTTCTAAGTTATCCAGAGAATTTTTTTCTGTCTCTACTTAAGATAGCAAGCAAAATGGGAAATGACAAGATGGAAGATCATGTAAAATAATGGGCTATATCATAATTTGAACTGCATGGCAGCCTTTACTATATTACCTCGTACTAATTATCCACTGTTTTAAAAAATAGTGCACATGCACTTGTGGTTCTTTAGGTTAAGCAATTCAATCTCATTTGAGCCAAAAGGAATACTTTCCAGCAGCTTCAGAGGTTCAAGCTTCAGACAAGTTTTAAAACAGTAACATTATCATGAACAAAAAATACTCAAGGGATAAAGTCTTGTATTTTGTAAGTGATGCTTTGGTTGATCCTTAAAGGTCTTTTTTTTTAACTAGCTCCTGTATCTTTTTCTCAGGGAGCAGTGTGGGTAGAAGGTGTCAGTGAAGATGGTCATACCTATTATTATAACACACAAACAGGAGGTAAGGAGAGCTTGTTTTCCAGTTCAGCTCTGTTTCAGAAGAGAGTTTTCAAAGCAGCATTTTACTTTGCAAATAGCTGTGTTTTATTAGGTTTTATATTTTTTAAGCTGTTACCTTAGTTGAAATGTACTTTTTGCTTAACATTGTGCTGGCTGTACGTTTGTGTACATTAGTGCTTTGTAGGTTTTTTTCAGACCTTTGACTCACAACTCTAAAATATGGTTTCTTCATCTTTACAAGGGTATTGAAGTTTTAGTTTAGAAACTAAGAAGGGACGAGATTTTATTTTGAAAGATATATAGTACAGAATTAGAATCTCCTGAACTTCTCCTGTTATTGACATAGCACTGATATGAGAGACCAGAATCAGAGCACCTATTTCTTCTTTTCCCCATTTTTTTTCCCCTGCGTATAGGGAACTTTGTGATAACTCCCCCAGAACAGGCATCTGTTTTCTAAATCTGTTCAAATCGTGTGAGGTCAGTGGTGCCTCTCTGGAGAGCAAGTGGTTTTATGACGGCTGTGAGATTTCCTTCTGCTATTGGGTATGAAGTAGAATTCCTAAGGGTGCCGAGAATAGGGGAGGAAAAAAACCCCACGCTTTCAGTGTTTCAGCATGCCACCTCCATTTTCAAATGGTTTGCAGTTTATTCTTTTGAAGGGAAAGCAAGTTGCTGGTTATGTTTGAACATTGCCTTCTAAATTCAAATGTCTTTTATGCCTTTGTTGTAACTTTTTTTAAGTTCTTCATGCACACGTGACATTTTTGAAGAACATCTTTATAATCATTGTAATTGGTAAAATTTTGGATTGTAACATTTTGAAGCAATCCCTTATTTTTATATAGTAGCAGGTGTCTTGAAAATGCTTGAAAATTAGTTGTCAGCTCTGTTGACACTAATCCTGAAGAAAAGACAAATTGTTAACCAAGGGGAATGTTTGGAGTGTCTCATCTCAGGCATGTAACGTAGGAGGCCAGGGTCTCTGGGCCTAGCTCATGCTTCAGGAGGCTGCACCTCCAGCTGTTGACTTTGTGACACCTAAGAAAGTGAACTGTCTCAGTTGCTGGTGTAAAGCTAGATGACAGTAATGCCCTTAGGAGTCTTTTTTGTTAGTTGAATGCCACTCGTTGTCAGTTTCTTACACCTTTCCTTCTTCAAGGTACATCTAGAAGCATGCCTGATAAATGTTGTTTACAGCTAGTGATTTCTTTGGAAATAGATAAAATGATTGGAAAAATAGTAGTTCTGTTACATTTGAAAGCATGTATAAAATTATATATTGGATGTTGTTATACTTGTACCTTATTGTTACTAAAAACAGCTTTAAGACCAGTGAGTCAACTTTTATTTAAATATTTCCTCTCGATATATTTGCTGGAATACTTCTAATTGAAAATGTGGTCATATCCTACAAATACTTTTGTGTCTTTTTAGATTAATGTTTGTAATTCCTTGTTTACTTGACAGCAATTTTACTAGAGACCTCAGCTCACTGAGACAAATAGCAGAGTGGAAGGGTTCACCTGCCCTGAGAGCTTGGAGGCTCACAGTTAGCATTCCTTACCTCATCCTTCCTTTGTCATCAATGGATAACTGAAATCAAACAGGCACCTCTAAAGGTGATCTGTCCTCTCTTAGGATGAGAGGGACCAGACTCTTGCAGGCTGCAGTTTATTTATGCAGGATATTTTTCTTAAGCACTAATTACAACAGGTTTCATCAACAGTGAACTCAGCTGTTATGACTGTATCTTTGCTGGCAAAAATTTACTGAACAAAGGCAGAAGCCTTGTGCTAAATTGTTTGCTGCATACTTGCATAAGGCAGCACTGCTGTCAAAGCAATAATAGACAGAATCAGATGCATAAATAATGTGATTATTCAAATATTTTGGACAGTGTCCACATGGGAGAAACCTGATGGTTTTGTTTCATCTTCAAATGAGAAGAGTCAACGTGGCAAGCATTCTGAAGAGCTTACAGAAAAAGATTCCAGAGCATCTGAATCAGACTCCGAAGAGGAAGACAGTGAAAGTGAAGCACAAGGTCCAGGAACAAATCTCAAGGTAAATTCTCTTTTTAGATTTATTTTACTTACAGTATTCATTTTCTAGAATAAGATGACTTATCCTGTATCTCTTGCGATAGGCTGTACTCATTGTGCTGAGGTTAAACCTCATGACTGAAAGTAGTTTGCACTTTTTTAAATATTGAAACGAATCTTTGTTCCATTATTTGGCACGTTAGTGGCACTGTTCCAGAATATAGAGCATGAACTTTCCTTCAGCCAACCTGAAGTAGAATTCTGGAAGAAGTGTGATGTACTCTGAGAAAGGAGACTGTCATCTCTCTGAAATAATCCAAAAAATGATTTGGATTTCAGTGTGTGGCAGACTTCCAACCTTCACTGGTAAATGTAACTACAAAGAGATCTTCAGGGGATGCCTTTGACTGCAAATGAACTGGTTGTAACTTCCATATTAATTCAGAAAAACATTGGCAGCGCATGGTACAAAACCATACATATATTTTTGTTTACAGATTTAAAACTTCAGACAAAGGGTGTGATTATGGCTCTTGAATCAGATGGTTTTCTGAAACTGTAGTTCAGAACAGTAGAGATGATTTAAATATAAAGTGCATTAATTGACAGTTTTTAATTCTAAAGTACGTATTTTTGTATCACTGTGCATCATTATAAACTCCTACCATGTTAGCTATAAAGTGTATGTGCACACGGAAGGCTGCATGTGATTTTTTGCCTTCTGTCTGTAGCACACTATGCTTTGTTTTTAAGCAAGTTTGTATTGCTACTCCTTGTTAATTTCAGCCATGATAGACAGGATTTTTCGGCGTTTTGTAATATCTAAGGCTTTTTTCAACTGTGTATGAGATAAAAGCTCAAGAAGAAAAATGTAAAGAAATTGTTTGAAATTACTCTTGGTTGAAAATAATGAGGAGTAGATAATAAATAAAAGATGTAAAATAAAGCTACGTTATGTTTTTATTTAGGCATTTTTGCTTAAGGTGGGTTTTTTCCTCTTTAGAGGAAAGGAGATAATGATGAAGAATCAGAGGAAGGGAAATCTCCCAAAGCTAAGAAGTCAGGCCCTATCGGGACATGGCGGGAAGTTAATCTGGAAGAGGAAAGTAAATTATCTTCCAAAGAAATCTCCAGTGATGCATCTGAGACAACCAACTCTTTAGGAAAATGGAAAGCAATTAAAAACGAAGAGGAGGAAGAAGAAGAAACAGGGTGAGTATCTTTTTACCGTAGTAGTTTTAATAATGTTTGTTTCCAGAATCTTTTCAAGAACAGAAGCTTTTTCTTCTGACAGAATTAGCACAGCAGTGACTGGGAACATAGCCCAAGAATAATTCTTTCCTTGGTAATTGTTTTAAGTAATAGCCCTCCTTGGAGGATAGTAGTGGCATTTTGGTTTTAGTGTAGAAGTCCACCACAAGTGCAAAGTAAACTAAGGTGATTTGGAGGATAGTCGTCATCCCTGGTTTTTGTCAGAGGCTGAGTATCAACTATTTTAACATAGTTACCCTGAGTTCCTTACTTAATTTCCTTCAACAGTCTGGTTCAGATCTTGTAACTGTGTTTTTCAACTGTTTCCAGCCTTGGAACAGCATAGGCATGATGCCTGAGATTGCTCATTTTCTTCTGGAGCCCACTGTCTTTTATGGTCAGTTTCCTGTTGTGGTGCCCACTGGGAGTCTGGAAAAATTAGTTTGGGGAGAAAGAAATCAATGTTTCCCTTCATACTTGCTCCATTGTACAGCATTTTAGTTCTAAATTATTCAGCAGATACTGTTTTGTCACTGTTTGAATAACTGAAGCACAGACACAGTTCCTAGGAGATGGTAGTGTTGCTCGATCAGTTCACGTAACACCTCCTATATTGGATCAGCTGTCCACTCCCTGACTGCAGAGCTTGTAAGTTCCTTCAATTCTTTAGAATGCACTGTCCAATTAAAAGTGCTTTCAGCTACTGAACCTTACATCTGTCAGTCTGCACATTAACACTGGCTTGATATGTAACTGAGATAAATGCAGTTGTTCATTATTTATTTTCAATTGATACTAGACACAGTGCTAATCACTTTCAGGAGGTTACATTGTAGGGGCACTGGAGCAGTCACACTTTTCTTGACTTTCAGTCATTCCCATGGCTCTTGTTCAGGTGCTTGAGCTGATCCTGGAAGCACGGGACCCAGAACGTAGTATGGTATATGAGCTGACACCAGACTAAGACTCAGCAGTGCTGAAAGATTTCTGGTATGGATTGGGCAGGAATACAATGTGTCCTGTAAGTGTGCCTCTCAGCAGGAGTGTTACACTGCGGTTACTCTGTAGCCCTGCCTTCTGGATCATTATCCCCCAGCTGTTCAGCTGCTCTCCCTTTTATATGTTCATGGCTCAGGTTATTCCTCTAGAACTCAGTGTTTGCCATTGACTCCTTAAAACTGATTGGTAATTTTTGGACACTTTGATTTTTAACTGTGATCCTCTCCTATGAAGCTGCTTCTCCCAGCTTTAGCATTTTGGCAGAGAACCATTGCTGATTACTCCCTCGCCACTGTCTTTCAACATTGTTAAATTTACACACGTGCAGCCCTGCTGTCTTTTACAGGACTGTTTGCATGATGAGTACTTGGGGCATGCTAGAAGCACTGTGCAGAACAGAGATCTTTTTTTTTTTTCTGCCAGCTCACACAGAAGAAATAAAGAACATTTTTCTCAATCCCTGTCATGATGATCATCTTGGCTAGAAGACCTTGCCTCCAGCTCAAAGCTGCTTTGATGATTAAATGTGGATGTTACTGGCTGTAGTACACCACGTTCCTTTCTCCATATAGATTAACCCTCTTATGTTTCCCTCTCTCCTCACAGTGAAAAAGTGGACCTGGAGCTTCCTAGTACAGAGAGTGACAATATACCACCTCCAGTGGTAGAGGATCCGGAAGATACCGATGTGATATTTAAAGAGAAGACAGTTACCTCCCTTGGAGACGTGTCAGAAGGGGTGCCAACATTTAAAAAGAGGAAATTTGAAAATGGAAAATCCAGAAACTTAAGACAAAGACTAGATGATCAGTAATACTTAACAAATCATTTTAGATTCTGTTTAAGCTGGAGAGAATCAGAAATTTAATATTTTAAACAGGCTTTTATAAAGAAAATGTTGGATAGAAATTAAGGATTTATAGGTATTAAAACATATGTGAGTTGTAATATTTTTTTATTTTGACGTGACTGCTTTTGGAATGGGAGTGTGTTATATTACTTATGCAATATTGTAAATAGATGTATTTTTTGTTTTAACCATGCCATCTAAGTTTAGTTTGCTCCATGTTTTAAATTCCTTGTGTCAGGTTTTTTACTCCTTTTCTAAGAATGAGACAATGTAGTCATGCTTAATCTGGGGAAAATTATAGAGACCTTTTATTTTTACACAGGATTTGGATCAATAGCATGTACTAGAGAGCAAAATCATCCCTCAAGTTTATTTATGTGGAATATTTTCCCAACTAATGAGTAAAAATATCGTGCTTACTAACCTTTGGCTAATCACTTGCAGAAGAGTAGGCGGTGAGAGTTCCAACATCTCAAGTAGATAAACTGAAAGCTGTTTTTAGGGGAGTTAGTCACATCCCTGCCACTCATTTCAAATGGCATTCTAACATAAACCAGTTGTGTACATGCATGAATTTGTTAGAGCTCTGCAGAAGATTTAAATCTGATGAATCTGATCTTTCGATAACAGCTCTGGAGCCACCTCTATTGGAGTAAATACTTCTGTGCTTTCGTCCTGATGTATTTTGCTTTATTCTCTCTGCTTGAATTTTCTTTCTTTTTACACATTACATTTTTATTTAGGTCTTGTTTCCTTTTTGCCTCTGATTGGAATATTTTTTCATGACAATATCATGCAAAGATCCAGCCCTGCTACAGCGTGCAGCAGCCTTTTTGAAGCTGATGGTTTTCCTCTGTTGGTAAGAGGAATGCAGCGAGGAGTTGCAGACAGTGTTAGCTATGATGCGAGGGGCTAAGCATAGGGAAGCTTCATTATTCTGAGTGCTGTAGGAGAGGAAAATAAAAGATTAATAAGTAGGGCTGATGGCTGAAGCATCCTAGCTGGCTGCTCAGGCTGTTAGCAGTTGACAAAGTAAATGCTTAAACTTTTTTTTAATGACTGTAAGTTTGATTTCTTAATCTGATGGAACAGGTTTCCATTTAGCATCACCAAGAGCCATTGGCTGACTGAGAAGACAGCTCTGCTTCCTGCTTCTGTAGGTGCCAAACAGTGAGCCACAGAGGTTCAAGTTGTGCAGCCAATCAGCCATGTCTCTGTTCCTACAGCTCACAGTGTTTTGCTCAGCAGAGTCTCAGTCAGAAACAGAGAGTGGAGTTAAGGCAGTCGGCAGTGTCCAGCTACAGCAAAGTGCAGGCAGTAACTGCTGAACTTGAACTTCCTTGAGAAAATGACCTGATCTGTCAGATCAGCTGACAAAGGAGTGGCAATCTGGTCTGTCATATATTACAAAGGAAGCTGAGGTCCTTTTTCCCCTCCTTTTTTTTTTTTTCCTGTTTTGTGATGTTTTCTGTGTGTGTAGAGGAGAATTAAGTGTGGAATTTAATCCTATGTGCTTCTTTTGGTTCTTTGTCAGGATTGTATTTCTTCTGATGTTTATTTTAATTGAGAATCGCTCTGCATTTTCATTCAGAGTTGCAGGATGGCTGCTGGCTGCTCTCTCAGTCGTAGGTACAGGAATGTGTACATTTACTCCACTTAAAAGACCTCACATGCAAGGCTAGAACAGAAATCTCCCTTCTCCCATGGAAAGGTTGATATGTTTCTTTATCATGAACTTATTAAGCACTTTTTAAAGTGCTTAATACTTTTGCTTAATACCACCACTTTTTAAAAACAGTGCTCTACCAGCACTGCTCTTCTCCACTCAAGGTTGAGTTTCCCTAGGCTGCGTGCTGCAGGCAGATGAAGGCCATGCATGATGCCACTGGTATTTCCTTACAGTATTGTAAATGATGCTTGCTACATCCCTACACCGTGTTTGCCTCTCACATGACAGCATCGTGCTGTCTGCCACAGGTGCCCTGTGACTTCCCACTACAACCACCTCTTTCTGCTCCTCTGCCTCTGCTGACTGCTGTGTGAGCAGCTGATCTTGCTTTGCCTTCCAGAAGCTTTTTTTCTTATGAATTTGCTTTGTCCTGCTGCACCGTTCTGTGCTCTTTCACTTGCCCTGCAGTTACTCCAAGCCTGGAGTATATTGATTTCTTTCTGATCTCTGTAAGATATTTTTCTTATTAGTGATTTTTTTTTCCTGTAGGTTCCGCTTTTGATATCCTCTGAAGAAGACATCTTTCCTTTTTTAGTGAGCTTCCCAAAATGCTAGCTTCAATTCTCAAAAACGTTTTGTCATATCGAAGTGGTCATAGGCAGTGATTTATGATACCTGCATCTGAATTGCTTAAGCAGATGTTTAAAAGCATCTGAAAATGAGTGTTCACAGCTTGTTTCCCTGAGTAATATAACCCAAAGTCTTCATGAAGTACTGAGTTTCATTTATAACCCAAAGCATGTGTTTGCGTT
This sequence comes from Penelope pileata, assembly GCA_013396635.1. Lineage (NCBI taxonomy): Eukaryota > Metazoa > Chordata > Aves > Galliformes > Cracidae > Penelope > Penelope pileata. The sequence goes on from WBMW01003898.1 coordinate 210,854, forward strand.
AGGAAAAAAGATTGTTTTCTTTGTTTCCCACTCCTCAGGTTGGGTTAAATGACATTGCTTTCGCTGATGTGAGTTCTGGTGCCAGGATCTCACAAGGAATACAGCACTTCCCACCACCTTTGAAAGTCAGTTTGAAGAGAGGCCATTGTTGTCCTCAAGTGCAGGAAGAGCCAGCTGAAGCACATGTGATGCTCACAAAGTCACCCCTTGGTTTTGCACTGTGCCTTCATTTGATGTCCTTACTTTGTCTCTAAACTGGATGTTTTCTCTTGTGTACAGAAACGCTGTCTTGTGTAAGCGTTGAGGCAGGCACCGGTGTTCCAGGACATGTGTTCTGCAGAGATCTCTCTCCCTGCTCTGCTATCTCCCTGCAAAATCTTCTGCCTTTGGAATTTGCCTAGGAATCCTCTAGGTATTATCGTAGTTAGGCTCCTCGCTGGCTAATCCTCCCCTGGGCTGCGCTGGCTTTTGACAAAGGAATGTTGCTTTCACTGTTTCGGAAGAACAGCTTTTTGTTTTCTGACTAATCCGTTCTCTATCACGCAGCATGGTTTAGTCTGCTTGCCTGCTTTTCCTGCAGGCTCCTCGAGCAGGGGCTGCGTCCTTGGCTTTATGTGTTGTTAGCATTAGGAGAAAGGTGCTTGGAGAGAGGGGGATGGACGGGCAGTCCTTGCAGTGTCTGGTGGTGATTTCTTCTGTGTGAAGGTGGGCAAGTCGCTGCGCTGTGTTTTTCTTTTCTTGCATCCTCTCCCACCCGTCTGTCTGTTTGGAAGGAGGGCTTTGCACCTGGCTCTGCTGCGTGTGTTCTTACGGCGGGGCCTGCCTGGAGCTGGTGATGCTTTTAGCAGCACGCATGTTGCATCTCCTGAAACAAGGTGATGATTTTGTTTGGCATGTGATTCAGTACGACAGGAGCTGTGCAGACCCCCCGAGTTATAGAACCATCCTTGTTCCTATGAGCCATATTTTAACTCTTCACCTGGGAACTTGTTGACTGAAGTGCAGGCTTTCCCAGTTTGGTACACATTTGTTGTTGTTTGACCCCCGTAGACAAAATCTGTGCTGCAGCACCATGCAAACCTAAACTCAGACTGAGGAGAGGGGAGGGTTAGCCATGCTGTGGATCTGAGCTAAATTTACTACCTGTGCATTTATAAAAGGGTGTCTCCTTTTTCCCCCTGAAAATAATGTTATTTTGGTGCATATTCTGGCATTTCTGAAAGGGAGTAAAAAACAATTTAAAGCTGTTTGACTTCCTTAATTTGCTTTTTTTTTCTTTTTTTTGAGTTGTGCCACCCCTTGTTTGTCCTTTTTTTTTTATTATTATTGGTGTCTTCCTCAGACTGTCTTCCTCCAGAATTCCTATATATGCAAACCTGTGTATCACCGCTGTGCCGCGTTTCTAGCGAACACTTTCCCTTGTTCCCACCCTACTGAGATTTCGGCTCAGTGCTTTCCCACATGGGCACTGTATCTCCGTGTCCTGGTTTCTGCAGAGTGCTCCTGTGCTGCCTCTTCGCGTTGTGCCCTGGAGAAGTTCAACCTTGCCTATTTGCAGACAGCAGTCAAGCCGTTCCAAGACTGACTACATGTGCTCTTTTGATTTTCTTGAGAATTTGTTTTCCTCAGACAGATTTCATTCCATTTATAGAATCAGAGAACCGTAGAATAACCCAAGGTGGAAGGGACCCATTGGGATCGTCATGTCCAGCTCCTCGTACAGGGCTCACAGCCCACCCATCCTTGCTCTTGTTGGCTCGGAGCAGTTGGTATCCCTTCTTCAGCCCTTTCTTTCTGGTTTGCCAGCCACATCTGCTCAGTCTCTCTTGTATCTACCTCGAGTGGTCTCACCTCCTACCCGCAACTTGGCGTAGGCGTTGTGTCAGCTGTCGGTGTGACGGACGCATCTAGCGTTGTGCAATGTTTTGGGATATAGCTTGGAAAGAAGTTTCCGTACAAAATAAAAAAAAGAATGTTGCAAATAGTCTGAATAAGGCTCAGTTTGCCCTAGGGGATTCCCAGAGACTGTCAGCAGGCACGGGTTGGATTCTACCTGTACCTGTAGAATTGGGCTGTGTTTCACTGTACAGACCACGTGCTACAGACCGGGTTTGAGTCACGTATTTTCCTGAAGGTGCAGTGTGGAGCCATGGAGTTGTTCAGAAGCTGTTTGACTTTAGATTGTCTGCAAAGCTGAGCAGCCATCGTCTGTAACAAATTCTCACTTGCAATGACAAAATCCTGCAAGTCCTTGAAGTGGAGTTTATATGAAAATACCAAATAAAGCTTTTATTTGAATGATCATTATTGCTGTTGTTCGTGTATTCAAGGCCTTTAGGACAGCCTGAGAGATTTGTGGGTGCATATTCTGCTAAAAATGGGAATATAAATCAAAGCAGGTATGTAAATAGAGAAGTGCTTGTTAAACATTTCTTAGTTTGTGGCCAGGCATGTAGTGCCCGGGTGCCTTCCAGCGGTGCGTTCAGCAGCTGCTGGCAGTGGCTTTATTCAGAGCACCAATTGTGGGTAACAAAGGAGCTGGGCTAAAACTGTGAATTTTTAAATTTGTAACAGAATTCAGCCAAGGTTTGTTGTGGTTACTGTTCAGCAACACTCAGTGCATCCCAACGTGTAAGCGTTCTGATGGCAACGCGTTGCTACTCGGCAGCCTTCCCATTTGTTGGCCTTAAGCAGGCCAGGCAAGGAATGCCCTGAGTTGAAGATGCACACTTCTGAAAGGTGGGAAATGTGTGCAAATTATTCCATAACGCTTCAACTGAAAAACATCTTACTGTCAATGGGATCATTTGGCACCTTTTTTTTGTAACAGGAAGTTGAACTATGCAGCTTTACAAAGCAGCTAGAATGAAACAACAGTTCTGCCAGAATATGAAATATGCCGCATTGCTAACAGCGTTCTTCCTTTTGGCTAAACAACAACAAGCAGCTCGCAGCTTCAAGGGAAGGAATTCATCTGTGGTGCCGGGACTGCTGCAACATCCCCCTGTGCATTCTGCTGGTGGTTGATGGAACGTAATCACGATCAGATACCAGTGCTGCTCTACTTACGTAGAAGGTAACAATCCATCTCTCCACTATCATAAAACCTGATTTATTTGTAATGTTCGATTTATTCAACTATTGTGATTAATGGTGTATAAAATGTACATACATACAGTTCAGCAGAGCACTGTCAGAGCACACTCACTCCTTTGCAGACAGCGTTACGTGTCAGTAGTCCCGCTGTCATCCGAGTTAGAAACTTGTGTGAGCTCTGATCCATCTTCTGTCACATGAAATAAGTTGGGATTTGTGGCCACTGCAGAGAGGTGATGCTACGTGTGTAGCCAGTGGTAGAAGCCTCAGGTGCCTACACTGCAGCTGGGTCTTGGAAAAATGATGCCTGAAGCAGAATTCCAGGAGTTGAGTAGGTGGCAACTGCTATCTTTTTCATTTGAAAACTCCTCTGATCTTTCTCCCTGGCATTTTGACAGCTACTAAAATAAAGGTAAAGAAGTTTTACAGGTGTCCAAGTGGAACCTACATTAGGACAAGAGGGAGTGGCCTTAAGCTGCACCGGGGAGGTTCAGGTTGGATGTTAGGAACAATTTCTTCTCAGAAAGAGTGGTGATTCACTGGAACTGCTGCCCGGGGAGGTGGGGGAGTCACCGTCCCTGGAGGTGTTCCAGGTATGTCTAGATGTGGAACTGAGGGACATGGTTAGTGGGTAATGGTGTAGCTGGATGGTTGGACTAGATGATCGTGAAGGTCTTTTCCAACCTTGATCATTCTATGATTCTATGAAATTGCTATTTTATCAGTCTTGTATCATTTATGATTACAAAACAAATGTGCAGATATAAATTAACCACAATGTGTAATTCAAATCATAACAATTAATGGACTCTTCGCGTTCCAAAGACTGTGCAGAGCCATTTAGCAGCAGGGCTTGGGAAGAGCAGGATGAAAAGGGAGCCCATCAGTCTTGCAAGTCAGCCCAGGTCAGCAGAGCACCTGTGTATTTTTGTGTCGTGTTAAAAACGTGGGCATTCCTGAACCTCTGCTCCTGACTGCTGCCTGCCTACACACAAGTGCGTGTGAGCACGCTGTGCAACGTGTGCTTAGGGGAAAACATGAACGCGGCTGCTATGGAAGAGGAGCGCACTATAGCTGCCACAGCGACAGACACGCGTTCCCAAAGACATCGAGGCACAAACTGCTTTCCAGACGTACCTCATCTACTGAAATACATCTGCACTGCGAGATCACTTTCTGCCAGGAAGCAGGAAGCTGCCAGTTACCATTGCTAAACTCCTTCCCAAATCTTGTCAACTTCATCTGAATCTAGAACAAGTGCCTTTACACCCCAGCAGCACATCGGGTGGCCCAGACCCCCCTCAGCCGACCCAGGAATGCCTGCAGGAGAGCTGACGGGTGCAGCTGGCCCCTTGGCACAGGTTGCTCCCTTTGCCTTTGCAAACCCTTAAAGCTCATTTGTGCCAAAACACAATAAGAGTAATAGCACACATTGGAAAACAGGCATAGATTTTAATCACTCTGTCAACCAACAAATGCATCCATTTTATTTTGCTACTGAGCACGTCTGCTTTAACTCCACACCAGGTCTTCAGCAGCCTCCTCCTACAGACTGCAGGTTTTCCAGGTATTCCGTGAGAGCCTCCATCTCTGCAAACTCCAGCAGCCTGTTTATTAGCTTATCCAGTTCCTCTTTTCCACTCAGAATTTCCTATGAGAAAATAACAAAAGACCAAAGCGTTACAGAGCATACATCAGTATCGCTCTGCAGCAGTGACTGCTCAGAAGCAGAGCTCTGGGAACGCACTTTGCCAGGAGCCGTAGCACTCCCACCTGCCCGACTCCATGGCTCCCCTGCGCGGAGCAGCGTGGTGCGGTGCCCGGCCGTGGGACTTGGCTGGCTGCCTGGGAAAGGCACACGGCTGATCGCGGCAACAACAGGGGCAGCCATGACAATCAAGGGTTGAAGGACCTAACCTGAATGCTTTGTTCATGCCAAGAACTCGTTTGTTTTCCAAGCAAAGCTTAACTAACTTGTGTTAGACAGTTTATAGTTCAAATTCTACTCAGGAAAAGCAACAAGTTCCCAACTCTAAGTACACCAAAAGCTAGACCAACAAAACTAGTTTGTATACAGTGGTGGAAGCTTCTTACCATTCTCCTCCATCACGGTATCTCTACACCTACTCCTCACCCCATTCAGTGTGAACCATTCCTTATTCAGCACAGCCAGTGTTCTCTGAAGTAACCCACAGCGTCTGTGGGCACAATTTGAAAGCGTTGCTCCTTATGCAACAGCAGTTACAGCACAGTGGGTGCTGAAGACAAAATAGTGAAGGGTCATCCTAAATTCTGTCCTGAAATTCAAGGCATGGTCCATAAATCTTTTAGACAAAAATGCATTATTAGGTATTTAAATATCTGTTATAAAAGGAATAAGTAATTCTCAAAACATATGCAGAGATTTATTCAGAAATAAATTATCAGATAATCTTAAAATGGAAGTGTTACATTTCAATTGCTGTTAACTGCAGCTCGCAAAGCAAACAAAAAGGTTTTTCCATTACTCGCTCTACCATTAAAAGAAGGTTTAAGCCAAAAGATTGACTTAACTAAAGAAGTCCATCTTGTCAGGTTTTTCTTTTGGCTACAGTAAGCTTCAGGAACCTCAAATTCTGCTTGCCCTGTTGGCCGAGGGACTCCCAGAGTGTGCTAAGGACAACTGCATGCTTGGACACCTTTCATTCATATGGTGGCAGGAAAATACACAGAGAACTTGGCCAGCCAGTTATTTCTCAAAGGAAGGCAGAGGAGCGGAAGCTTCTTGAATCAATCACATTCTATTGGGCATCACTGGCCATGTGGTTTCCCCGTATCTTTTAAATTGTTTTCACAAAGTTATGCTTTTCTTCACGTGGTACAGACAAGTCTCCAAGTTTTAAAACCCTCATAAGGAGCCACTACCTTGATATTGCGCGCATCGTATGTGATCCTGTGGTCAGTGACTCTGTCCTGGGTGAAGTTGTAAGTGCGAATCCTCTCTGCCTGGGCTCTTGTTCCCAGCTGTAGTGAAGAGCCAAAAAAAAATATAAATACTACTACAAGTATAGTATTTTTAAAAATCAGAACCCACTCTACTGCAGCATTGCTGAAATAAACAGATCAGCCAGTTCCACCTACAAGCCCAGCGGTCACCGATTTAGGGTATGTATTTTTAAAACATTGTGGCATTACTGAACTGTTATTTGCTGCTCTGTATCAGAGCAGGTTTTAACATCCTCCCAAACACCACTTCTGTCCCAGCTCTGCAGCTGTAAGAATTACATCAGTCTCAAAAGTTAGGCAAGGCAGAAGGTGTGCCTGTACGTGTCCCTCGTTCCAAAATGTAAGACGGTATTTCTGGTTTTGTGGGCATTTTTGTCTTTTGTGAAATCCCACAAAAGCTGAGTGGGAACCATTAATAACAGAAGGAGCACAACATCTCCTTCACAGAAGGGCGGTGAAGCAGTTCCACTAACATCTGGCTGTCAGAAATTAATACAGAGTAAACTGAGAACACCCAGAGGAGTCCTCTGGTGGTGAAGGACAGGAGTGCAATCACTTCTGAAAGGTTTCAAACTGAACTCCAAATGTAGCTTTGTGAGCTACAAATGTAGCACAGTGAAAGGCTTTGTTAAAATGGAGAATTACATGCTAAAAGCACTTGGCAAAATGAGTGTCTGCTTGAATGAGGTTTTTTGGTTTGTTTTTTTTTTTTTGGAAATATGACCTGCACCCACATTTATACTTCAAAAGAAGGAATTTAATATATTCTGAATCATTAGGAAAGGTAATTTACTTTTGCCTGACTTTCTATAGCATTAACATAAATGTAAATCTGAAGTCCTTCACACAGCTCTGAGAACTCTCACGTTGAAATTATGAAGAGAAATGGCTCACTGATTGCAATGACCGTGTTAAAAATCTGCAGGAGCAACACACTAAAATGCAATCTGAAATTAGCGCTTAAATAGCAAAGCTGGAAACTGAGGGATGCTGAAGAATTCCATTGTCGTGAAGTGTTTTTATTCTTGTTGATCGTTGTTGGAGTTTGCACTGCAAACAGCAAAAGACGAAAAGAATGGGAAAAGAATGTTAGCACACTTCACGAGGAAAGTACACCTTGCAGCCTCACTCGAGGTAGCTCTCATATGGAAGTTCCTTCCTTCGGAGGTTCTCTCAACCATAGCAAATAAACAGCAAAATGGCAGGCTGGTTTGTAGACTCGTTTTTCCCAAAAGCTCTGTAGGATCTTGTCACGTACCATGTTTCAGAAACAGCCCAACCAAGATGCTCCTTTGTCAGCGCCCCGGCTTAGACACACACACTCGTGTGCTCTGTCACTGTCACTCAGACCAGAAGCCATCTCCAAAGCAGCACCCTTGCCGAGTTCATCCATCAAGTTTTCTCACCTGCAGTTTTCTGGCGCTCTGCTCCTGACTCAGCTGCTTCTCAATGATCTGCTGGTACAGCTTAGCTCTCAGCGTCCGCAGAGCTATTTCCTTGTTCATCTGCTGCGACCGCTCCTGCTGGCACTCCACGACCAGTCCTTCACAGAGGGATTTAAGAGAGCACAGAGCAAGAAGACCGTCACAGCACAGAACAAACAAGCTCAATTAACTCTAGCACGTTAGGCAACTGCAGTCTAAGAGCGCTGGTTTGTAGGGCCTTTCAGCTGTAGGATCAAAAGCCATTTTAACACAATGCCCCAAAGCATTAATACGTTCCTAAACTCCTCACAGCTGCACCAGGAGCTTCTTTGTTCAGTGCTACAGAAAAGCTGGAGATACTGTAAAATTTCATACAGCAATCAGGATTCTGACATTGCCTCCAGAGAAGAGTTTCCCCAGCTAGCTATCACATGTTAAAAATGTAATCTGCAGAACCTACACATGTTTAAAGGAGCTGGAATGCAGGTTTTAAAAGTCTCCATCTACGTGGGATCTTGGAGACAGGGAAGTTCATCATTCTAGCAGAGAAGGGTGCCAAAGCCATGCTGGAGAGTCAGAAACTGATTTATAAATAATGAAATAAAGTAAAATAAAGGTCTTCAAATGTGAAGTAAAACAAATAAAATAATAAAAATTGTGATTTCTGAAATAAAAAGGCCTATACAAAACAGCTGCTTTCAGGCTGCTACTGGAATTCTTTGTGCATAAAGAGATTCTGCAGCTGGGCAGGTACAAGCCCCCTGAACTTCCGTGCAAGCAAATCCTAAGAAAAACAGAGTGTTTCAGTATATACATCATCTTCCCGTCAGTACAAGTTTTCTTCCCTACTTCACGTGGGACAGCATTACCTGGTACCAACTGAAAACCTTCAGGCTCTGTTGTTCTGCCTTGCAGTTACGCAGGCTGCAGCTGGGCACAGCACACCCTCAGCTGCCAACGGCCATTACTCCTGAAGCAGTCAGCACAAATTATTTGCATCTTCCATCCCGTCCCTGTCACCCTCCATTCATTCTTTCATCCTTCAAAGACAGCGTATTCATGAAGGAACCCCTCTGAAGAGGGAAGTGGCGTAAGGGCGGCGTGTCGGCTGCTGTGCCACTAGTACATTCCCCTTCCCACGTGCTGCCTTGTTGGAAGGTGACAGAACAGGAAGGGGCTACTGCGTCCCTGGCACAAAGCCCAACCCTGCGGACTCGCTAGAAGAGACTACTTAGAGAATCACCACCCTTCACTTCAGAATACGGATTTAGGGTGATTAGAAGTAGAAGCACAGCCAGACTTACCTGTGGGAAGGTGTGCAATTCTCACAGCGCTATCCGTCTTGTTAACGTGTTGTCCTCCTGCTCCCTTGGCCCTGAACGTGTCTATACGCAGATCTTTGGGATCCACCTTAACGTCAACCTAGAATCAAACAAAATCACCATTTTCTGCTCTTCCTAAAATGTTTTGTATGTCTTACCTAGAGTACAAAAATCACTTCTTCAAAAGCTGCTCCTTTACAACTGTACCTAAGTAACAGCTGTAATTATTATACTTCAAAAAGAAAAAAAATACGTGGCAGCAAGTATCTCTGCAAAGCAAGCAATGCTCTAAGTATTCCACTTTTTTTTTTTAAACCTCCTGCTCCAGGGTCCTTCAGAAAACAATGTCTGTGTGGGAAACAAAATAAAATCAATAGGCAGGAGCACAAGGATCTTGTTCAATGAGCTGAGCTGGAGTAATTTTTGCAGCACTGCTTAAGAACATCTACCTGAGGAAACATTAGGTGCATCCAGATCCAAGCAAGGATTGCAGCACTGGAAATAGGAGTCCACGATGACCTGGACTGAGTTGGAGCTCAGTGGATAGGAAAGGAACATTCCTATCTGACCAATGTTGCAAGGAAAGCACTACAAGGAAGTGGGAGAACTTGCAGGGAAAGCCCACAAGGTCTGGGTTTGGTTAGTTTGTGTGTAAATGGCTAGTATCAGAGAAATCCCACAAAGACTAACCGATGCACTCATCCAAATTCATAGAATCATAGAATGGTTCAGGTTGGAACGGACCTTAGAGATCATGTTCCAACCCCCTTGCTATGGGCAAGGACACCTCCCACAAGGTCTCCCCGCAGCCTTCTCTGCTCCAGGCTGAACAAGCCCAGCTCCCTCAGCCTGCCTTCATAAGGGAGGTGCTCCAGCCCTCTGATCATCTTTGTGGCCTCCTCTGAACCCTCTCCAACAGCTCCACATCTTTCCTTTATTGGGGGCCCCAGACCTGGACACAGAACTCCAGATGGGGCCTCACGAGGGCAGAGTAGAGAGGGACAATCACCTCCCTCTCCCTGCTGCCACCCCTCTCCTGATGGAGCCCAGGCAAACTGGCAAATTCAAAGCATACTGTCCTTGATTTAACAGCTAATAACACCAATAATTTAAATGAACAAAAAAATAGAATACTAAAGGACTTGCTGAGTCACCTGCCTACGCAACACTGAATATTTTCCTGGATATATTCCCCATCTTAATATATGACTTAATTTAAAATTGGCTTACTCCAAACTAGTCGTTTTTTTCGAGCACTGGGGCTGGAGCACTCACTGGAATGACCACGGATCTACTTGTCATTTCAGGCAGTAGCAAACGTTTGTTAAGTTGCTCCTGATGACCCATTTAAACGTGTAAGGTACAGAGCCAAGGACTGCTGCCTTCCAGAGCCCCAGAGCTTGCGGTTTACTTGCTGGGGCTTGCACAAAGCACTTGGGTTTCAATAAAATCCCCAAGCAGTAACAGGGTTTTAAGTAACACCCACTAAATGCCAGCGATACGCTTCCTTGTCGCCCTGATTAACAGATAGTTACCTCCTCTGGCTGAGGGAGGACAATAACCGACATTGTCCCCGTGTGAATACGCTGCATTCTCGATGACATGCCCGTCTCAGGGATTCGCTGGACTCGATGAGTCCCTCCTTCATATTTCAGATGCCTGTAGACATCCTCTCCTGAAATATGAGCAGCTGCATGATGCAACCCACCTATAGAGTCAAAATAATGCGTGAAAAATACAGCACAGAAACACGTCTTTAAATTTAGTTGTCTTGATGGAATGTCTGAAAAGCTCCTGTACCTATCTCAGCCGGCATGTAGTTCAGAATGTCAAAGGTCCAGCATTTATAGTCTGCATAGTTCTGGTACATCTCAAACATTTCTTTAGTGAACTGCTGGCAGATGTCACCTATAAATATAAAGGCGCTACAACATAAATAGCAATTCGCAAAATGGCAGCCACCAGTTTTTAGATTTAACTGCAACTGTAATCATGGTCATAAAACAGATTAACACTGAAAACAAATAATACAGGTTAATAAAGTATTACTTTATAACATTAAAGTGTAAAAATGCATTAAGAATAAACCATAAGAGCCTTAAAAAGTTGGATGAAGATTTGGAGTGATCTTTACTGCAGAGATTTTGCTGACCTCCAGTTGTTCTGCCAGCTGTCACTTCTAATATAACATGACTTTTATCATACTTTTCCTTTGGCACCAGAAGCTGGAAAAGCTGAAAAGAGAAAAGAAGGGGAAAAAAAAGAACGTCACTATCTCTTTCATGACTGTATCTCCTTTTAATGAAGTTGCAGCCAGCCTTCACAAATGCCATGGCTTGAGCACACACAGCCATAGATTTCTATTGGCAAATTAATTAGTAGGACTAAAAACTGTCCAAGTCCAAAGGCTGTGGCGGCTCAGTGCAGTTGGTGTGGAAATGGGATACGTTGGTGCATCCACAGGAAAGCTAGCTGAAAATTCGATCCCGCAGCGTCAGGTGCCAGGTCAGCCACTCCAGCCCCAACTACCTATGAACACAAAGTTACTAGCTATAACCTGGCTAACTTCTACACAGACATTGACTTTATTTTTCAGAAGGTCCTATTTCCCATTATCTCAATCTCAGCACGGAAATGAGCCCAAATAAAGAGCTTTCCACTGAATCTTTTCAGCTTCTCTGCTTATAATTAATGTTCCCGCTCATGGGGAGCTGCCAGCTGAAGGGAAAATGAAATATTGAAAGTTCCAATCAGAAACCTTTTCAAGAACGCACACTCTGCTGCCACAAACAGTTACTAGGATGCCACGCAAGGTCTCAATAGCAGAGTTCTATATCCCCCTCAGCATCTCCAGACAGACAAGCAAGCAGGCAAAAATGACGAAAATAACAAGCTTCTAAGGTGCATTTGTCAGTAAGAAGCTTACCAGTAATTAATCTTGCCATGTCTTTTCAGGGAGAACAGAGAAGCTGAACTTCTGTTTCATTAAACGCAAGTGTCACAGTCTATTGCTAAGATCACAAAGGAACAATTTTCTGACATACTTATTTACAAAACTGTGTAATTTTACCTCAGGCTCACCTTTCTGCACCGCGTGTTGATTTTTTTATCAAGGGCTTCCTTCTCTTCTAAGGCAAGCTCTAGAAGTTGTTTCTCATCTCTGCTGTCTAGCTCTAAATTCCAACAATAGGAAGAGGTATTAGTCAATCTCACTTAGCTTAGAGCAAATTGTAGTACAGCTGTCAAAAGACACACTTTACAGCATATAAAAGCTTGCAGAGCATGCAGTTCCATTCTGCTGGTATGAAATATCAAATCAGAGCGGCTCAAGCCAGGACACGTACTGCTAACTAAATGATTGTATTGTGCTGAGGTGCTGGAAGGAGCAGCAGATATATTACCTCTGAATCTCTCGCTTATGACTCCAAGTCTGCATCAAACAGATGCCAGTCCCACCTGACAGTCACTCACTGTCAGTTACGTGACAGAGATTGACAATCCAGGGGTAAATCCACCAACACATTTGCCAAAATATGTCAAAACCGTGCCTGGAGACAAGAAGTGCCTCAGTTTTCCTTACTACCGTTTCTCATGCAACACAAATGTGGGTTTCTAGACTTGCCTAGAAACAGCTACATATGCAACAATTTGCAGCCAGCTCATTAGGGTGAGCATTAAAAATAAGTATGATGACAATAACGAGGTTTCTAACCTGCCATCTCCTGCTAATCAAGTGATCAATGAGAGTTATGGATTCAGCCATCAGGATGGAGATGACCTCCCCTCAACTCTTTGCTTTGCTTGAATTGATTCCCCTCCGATCTGCTCAGCATACGTGAGTACCCTGTCCAGTTTTGAGCTTCCCAGTACAGGAAAGGCATGGAAGTACTGGAGTGAGCCACAAAGACAGTCCAGGGTTGAAGCAAAGGAAATACGAGGAGAAGTCAAGAGAACTGGGTTTGTACAGCCTTAAGAAGAGCAGGCTGAGGGGAGGTTTTATTGCCACGTACAGCTATCTCACAGAAAGATATTGAAAAGTTGAAGACAAACTTTTTTCAAAGTATGTTGTCATAAAACAAGACGGAAGCTGGGATATGGGAAATTCTGACTAGATATTAGGAAAACTATTTTCTTCCTACAGGTTGTCAGATACTGAAACAGGGGCCCAGAGAGCTTGTAGGATCTCTGCTCTTGGATCTATTCCACACTCAGCTGGATGGGACGCTGGGCAGCCTGCTCCAACCAGTCCTGCTGTGCGCAGGACATCAGTCCCAACTACCTCCAGAAGTCCCCTCTGCCCTAAACAATCTTATAATTCTGCGATCAAACTGCACCCTCCTACATTTCAGATCTTACAACCAAACTGGAAAACATTCTCAAGCAAAGCAAGCAGAAGCTCCAAATCTTTTCTGCTCCAGAGACTCCAGTTTAGAATAACGGAAGATGCTGATCAGTTCAGCATGAGATCATGCACTAAGCAGACAGTCAAAAGATTGTTGGATTCAGTAGAAAAATGACAAAATGGGGAGCACCTTTCATTTTTCCTCCTCAGCAGCAAGTCTCAAGAACTGAGAGGGCCGAGATGTTGAACCAGCTTTGTATTCTGGACTAGGATAGTGGCAGCTCCTCCATATCATGGTTTCTAATTTATGTTCTGGTATTTTTTTTTTTTGGTTGGTTGGTTTTGTTTATCTTTAAGTAAAAGATGGCAGATCAACAGTTGAACTTGGCATCCTCTGCATTCAAGGCAAGAACTAGACAAATATCCCTACCAGTGTGTTACAGCTCCAACAGAAAGACAGCACCGACTGGCAGGCTTCCAGCTGCTCTGAGAAGCATCCCTATGGATCAGGTAAACTGCACCAGACTGAGTATTGATGGCAGAGGTGGAGGAACGGTCTGCTGGTGAGCACCTTGGGGTTCAAATGTCCTGAGTCCCATTCCTACCTCCCTACCTTTAGAAATGTACTTAACCTGCCCCGTGATTCACAGCACCAGTGAAAAACTGGGAAATCATATTTTCCTGCTTCACTGAGTGTTGAAAAATTAGAATCCTATAGCAGTTATGAGAAAGTTGAGTATTACAGAGAAGAGGATCATTTATGGAGTCAAAGGGAAAACAAAGAGCAGTCAGATGAAGGGGACATCTGTATTTTAACTCAGCCCCATGATACAGAGCACAGACAGTATAACGAGGATCCATTGACTTAACTTCTTGGCTGCAATTTTCCTTTTTCTTTCTCTCAACTCCATTCATCCACATCATAATTTATGGAATTACTAAAATTCTTCTTTACATTTATTTGGTGCAAAAATAGCCTAAGTTGGAGTAGGAGTTTCTCATTTTTTTAATACTTTCTAATTCCTCCAAGAACATTTGTTCTTGTTCCTTCTCATCTTCGCTAATTTTTCTCTTGATCCATTGACAAAAGTAAAAGGGGCGATGATTATTTTCTATAACCACTTTTTCTTTCAAGTATAAACATACCCATTTACTTCTCCAGCTAAAGAATACAAGCATTTTCGACCTCTCTTAAGAAGGCAGAGAATTTTACCAGCTACATTTTTACAAGCTTTATTTCAATATGGCTTTGACTGATTTGTCAGCATCCCTTGGTTCTCAGAAGCACCACAAACTTCAGTCCCCCTCCCCTTAAACTGCCAGCTATCCGTTGCCCCTTTGCTTTGCTTCTCCCTTCCTTTCCTGCTTTAATGTGAGCCCCATTTTCTCCAGGTCACCATCTCTCTCTCTCTAATATCTGCTGATGGAGCAGAATGCCCACATTTTTCCTTCCTACTGCCTCACACTCCTAAAAGCAGGTTGGTTTTTTTGTCAAAATGTTGCACCATAAGTTCTTTCACTGCCTGTGTACTTTCTTTATCCTGAATAGTATCAAAAATAGGGTTAATTTTTTTTGTTTGTTTTATTCCTCAATTCTACTACAATAGTTTTGAAAAGCAGAAGCTTCTCAGACAACCATCAATTTCTATTCTTTGTAGGACTCCTCACATATCTTTCAAGATGCATTACATTTTGCCACTACTGGAAGCTGACAATTCAGAGCCTAATTACAAAGGTTCACATAATTTGCTTAGTAAGCATCAAACTGGCTAGTTGGAATCCTATGAAGTGGCATGGATGTAGTACACATCTATCAAATACCCTAGACTTGATGATTTTTTTCCTTCAGTTTATACTACTCTTGGTTCTACCAAAAAAGAACCTAAACCAAACATTTCTGATCTCTTTCTGCTCGACACACAGCCCTGACAGTTCAGAAGGTCCCTACTTTCCCAAGTTGGCTGCATTAAGACCTGTGTGAAGAGAGACGAGGTAAAAATAAAAGGAAATGGCTGGATCCGGAAAGCCTTAGAAGCATGCAGGCTCCCAGGAGCAGACATGACCAGACAGTGTTCCAGAGTGGGCTTAACTGAAATTAAGAGCTTTCCTTAAAGGCTGAGCAATTGAGTTCATGACAAGCAAAGCCACTCTTTGGAAGTGAGGCAGTACATGTGTTCTCCTTACCTCTGCACATAGCTTCTAACTCCTGGAGCTCTCTTTCAGCCTCTTTGATTTCATGAAATGCAGTTGCGACCGGGGATAGATCAGCACATCTTCTCCTCAGGGTTTTTTGCTCAAAGTCATTTTCCGAGTCAGCATTTAGCTGACGATTAACCTGCTGGTATTCCTTGCTCAGATTCTCCAGGTACTTCTGCACAGCCTCATGCTTCCACAGCGCTCGAGAGTCCTGATGTTTTTTCCTAAGCTGGCCATGAAATGACAGAGCGAACCTAGCTGTGTCCAACAAAGATTCCGGCCTCCAAAATCCACAGCTGTGCAGTCCCATCGCATAACCAATCTTCTTTGCAACAAAAGGAAGAGGAGAACTGTGAAGTCGACCATAACAGCAGCAACTGGAAAGCAGGCTCTTGAAAAGCCGGACACTTTGTGGAGGTTTCATGTTGTTTCTTATTCTTCTACCACCTGAATTTAGAAGTAGAAAAAACATGGACCACTTTCATTACCTGGAAAAAAGCATTTTGTTGAAAAAAAAATTCAACCTGTGTCAGGCCCAAATTCTGTTTGTGATTACAGCAACGCAAATCCAACCATCATGGATAAAACCATTTCTGTTTCAGTCCTGGTTTAAACCAGAAACTCTTACCAGCACCGTTGTACCAGCTGGGGGTTGGGAAAAATCTTTTCCCTCACCTCCTCAGTTTGGTGATGCTGTGGAAGATCTGCTATATCTATAGCAGATCTATAGCTGCTTTGTAGACAACAATGGCTTCATCTGCCATACTTCTCACTGGAAAAATGCAGCCATTTCCTGCCCTACCAGCAAAATAAAGATGGTGGTGCGAGAAGACACATCTATACTGGAGACAAAAAATTCTACATAAAGAAGGTATGAAATGTGCAGAATTATATGCAAAATTGGACTCACTACCATGACAGGATACAACTTTGGCAGGTGGACTGTAGTAACACCAGGGTGACTTTGTGAAAGGTTATCAATGGGACTACAACATACTTGTGTGAAATTACTCATCTACGTACATATTGTGTCAGACATGGCAGCAGTGCTGTATGTCCTTCCTGCGATACACCTGTAGATAAGTGACATAAATATTTTCTATCAAAAGAGTCAGTAAGAAGCTGGTACTCTGAAATCCAGCCCCTTTACATTCCTGAGCTACACGGAGTACAGTTTTGCAGGACACAGGCTACCCTTAGTGTCACTGGTCATTGTACGTCATACTCCTTACTTTCATCCACTTGTTCTATAACAGCAATATACAGTAACAACAGAGGTACTGCATCTTGCTTGCCCAGACGCCTGTTTTCCTGCCTACACAAACTGGAAGAGCTAAAGAGGGAGGGAAGGGCCTTTATTCTGCTTCTGCACCTTCCCCAGGCTGGGGAAGGCAGGGACTACCAAACTCACAGCTGCAACTTTAAGGACTGCTTGGATTTACAGAAAGTCAGTGATAACCTTTGTGGGTTGTTCAGGGACTAAAACCAGCTGCAGCAGAGGGACTGTACTTCACCAGCTGTAAGGCAGAAGGCACAAGTCAGACACATCATTACACTCCTGGACTCAGTTCCTCGGGGGCACACACTGGACTTCACTCCAGAAGACCTAATTTGGCTGATGCCAGTGGTGGTGCCCCTACTTATTTCAAGTCAGCATGGCCAACCACCATCCAGTCAAGTGGCAACCATCATTAACAGTTACAGCTGCAGCTAGGAAACAATGTGCACGAACAGGAGCTAAGTCACAGTACAGCTCTGCCTGAGCTCTCAGAAGTGAAATACTTAATGCCTAAAATACTTTAATAGTTAATACTTTGAATGCCTAAAATCTTAAGCAGCTGCATGACTCCCATCTTCAGGACAGTCAGAGGTTTCAAAATAGCTTTTTTATTATTTAGACAAAACAAAGCTATCTCCTTCTCAGAGAGATGCTATTGCTTTGCATTTGTGCAGAAATAACCCCCCACAGAACTCTGACAGAGCTACATAGGGAACGCTTCCTATTAACTGCTTTTCAAATTTGATTTTAGTGACTTTTTTAATATGACAAAACTACCCTGTGGACAGAATAATCACACCACAAATCAAAACCAGGATGTAAAAAACGAAAATGCAATTGTCTTATTAAAAGAACAGAAAGACCAGCTCATTGCTAGCCAAGGAACAGTTACCAATGCTGTAACTGCCTTAAGAGCTTCTAAAGATCGCTTCTGATAAGATGCTGTTAACCCTTTGAAGCTGAATTCATAGAGCTGCATAATCATATGCATGAGGCAGGAGCACGCGTCTCAGCCACACCACCTCAGAGATATGCCTGCAAGGCCTCAGGCAGCCCTCTGCCCCCCACCACAGCTACCCCCAAGGAGCCCTCCTGCAAATCCAGGCACACAGCCCCACGCAGCCCTCCCCAGCACAGGGCGTACTGGGAGGCCCGGAGGGCACAAGGCCGGCACGCAGCTGCCGGCGGACGCATGGGGCCGAGAGCAGCACAGTGCAGCCCCTGCCACCCGGGGTGGGCAGCGAGTGGGCTCTGCTCCCCACACAGAGCTCGCAAACTCACCGTCCCCAGACGGAAGCGCCAGACCTTAAATAAGGAGCCCATTGCGGACGGGAAGTGAGGCGGAAAGACTCCCACTCCCAGCATGCCTGCTCAGAAGCACAACTCCCAGCATGCCAGCGGCGGGCTGCCTTGGCCATCCCTCTGTCTGTCCGTCGGTCTGCCTCTCCTCCCGCCTGCAGATGGGGTCATCCTGGGAGCAGTGGTCACAGATTTGCAAGCATCACTCTGACAGCTTTACAGGTCAAGGGAGACTTGACTTTACCTTATGAAATGCTAGCTGCAAAATAAAAAATGATCTTAAAAGTAAGCCTAGAGCTACGTTTTCAGTATTTTCTCCACAGCTGCAAATGCTTTGGCTAAAATGGCAAGCATAACTCCAAACAGGAACAGCCCCATTCCCAAGCTCTGTGCTGCTACATAAGCGGACCTTCCCAGGTATTTTCCCAAAACACAGGCTGAAAATGCACGGAGTTTCAAACCTGATTATTCAGAGATTGATTTCAGTAAAGTTTGCATAAAACAACAAAGCTCCACTTTATGTCAGAGCTCACTGTAATCATCCTTAAAATGAATTATTACTACGCTACAGAAGACAAACACCAGTCAGAAAACATTAATAAACATAACCATCCTGATTGCTAAGCTAATAGGCTGCTTACCAATAGAGTCTGTCTTAAAACACAGCATGGATGTGCACCTTTTAACAGCTGTGTAATCTGTTCAATATTAACTATATCCCTGATTATATTCACATTTTACAGAGACTTCATGTAACATTGTTTTTAACACCTGTAATCACCCAACACGCCAATTTACTGACTCAGTGCAGTGTATGCCATCGAAGGAAAATGCATTCAAACCTCAGATGAAAAGTGCTGCTCCCTGAAACCATTTTATGTTTTCCTTAGGTGCCATAAAAAGTCGTTCTTTCTTCTGAAGTTTGCTTTTTGTCACTATCTTTCCCTATTTTTGTTATATTTGAGCAAATCTAGCTCTGCTGTAAATGCTTTCAAGAGCGCTGTGTCCTAAGTTTCTTCCCAGCTACTGCTATTCAACAGAATTTAAATACATATAGAAAATCTGGTATTTGGTGCAGATAACATTAACAAAGTATTGTGAGGTAAATACACCAAAAAGGTTGAAAAAGAGATGATGGGAGGGTTTGGACCAAACCTCACCAGCACGTGAATGAACCTCATGAGGTTCAACAAAGCCAAGCGCAAGGTCTGGGTCTTGGGCTACATCGCTGCTACCAATACAAGCTGGGGGAGGAAAGGACAGAGCACAGCCCTGCCGAAAAGGAACTGGGGTTAGGGTGGATGGCAAGCTGGGCATGAGCCAGCAATGTGCCCTCGCAGCCCATAAAGCCAAACGAATCTTGGGCTGCACCAAAAGCAGCATGGCCAGCAGGGTGAGGGAGGGGATCCTGCCCCTCTGCTCTGCACTGTGAGACCTCACCTGGAGCACTGCGTCCTGATGTGGAGTCCTCAGCACAGCAGAGACATGGACCTGTTGGAGCGTGTCCAGGGGAGGGCCCCAAAAATCATCCAGGGGATGCAACACCTCTCCTCTGAGGACAGGCTGAGAGAGCTGGGCTGGAGCTGTTCACCTGGAGAAGAGGAGGCTCCATGGAGACCTGAGAGCGGCCTTTCAGTACCTAAAGGGGTACTTTTCAGTACCTCTTTCTGTACTTAAAGTACAAGAAAGAGGGGGACAGATTCTTTAGCAGCGTCTGTGGCGATAGGACAAGTGGAAATGGTTTCAAACTAAAATGGGAGATGTAGACTGGATATAAGGAAAAGATTTTTCAAGTGGTGAAGCACTGTCACAAGTTGCCCACAGAGGTGGTAGAAGCACCACCCCTGGAGACACTCAAGGTCAGGCTGGACCAAGCTCTGAGCAACCTGATCTAGCTGTGGGTGTCCCTGTTCACTGCAGGGGAGTTGGACCAGATGACCTTTAAGGGTCCCTTCCAGCTCTAAGGATTCTATGATTCTATGACAAGCAGCTTCTTGTTTTGCGCCAAAGGCTGCTCCTGGTTCTGCCAGCCCGAAGGGGACAGACTAAAAGGCAGCTTCAGAAAACCAGGAGCCATCCCAGAGTCAACTGCATTTGCAAAGGGGCTGCAGCGATCGGCACCCTGCAGTCCCACAGGGGCCTCCTCAGGGCTGAGAGAGACGCAGCACTGCCTCAGTCCCCACCAAGCCTCACTCCTTGACTGCGGCTTAGACCTCATGAAGATAAATAATAAAATTATCCTTTGAGTTGCATTGGCACTCTTAAAACCCTTGGAAAGGTAGCCAGCCTATGGGGGGATCAACCAAGAAGCTAACAGGAACGTGAAAATCAAAGGCAGACCATGCACTCAGAACTACAAAACAGATTTTGAAGGAAGAGGGTTGGCCAAGAAAAATCACATCAGCTCCTACTGCAGCCAGAAATGGCGATTACATTAAACCCTCTGATTAAAAGTGATCATGATTCTGTTTTCACTGGGTTTGCTGGCCAGTTCTTTAACTCTAAGTGTGAAAGTACAGGCTGACAACTTCTCAGCACTCCCCACCACCCAGCAGAGAGGACACGGGCTGGCCTCAGGGGACCTATTCCTCATATTTCATATTAATAGTGTACAGGATACACTGCTTCCTTCTATTCCCAGTACGTTTTTTAAAATGGAATAGGGGAATTGAGTATAAAGGGTGGGAAATCCCACTGCAGTCTGTGCCTCCACCTGCTCTTTGGTTTGCTTTGGCCACAGCAGCTGCCTATGGAGCTGCTGAGGCCCAGGGCTTGTGGGTGGGGGTACCTGGGGCAGGGTTCTGCCACCATCCTCAGCCACCGGGCAGAGAGAGGAGAGGAGGGACAGCAGCAGGACCGCTGGGCTCCAGGGAATGGGACACAGCACTTGGGACAGGCATGGGGGGGCTGTGCTTTTAAATCTACATTCTGGCAACTCTAAGCTGCCAATTGCTTCAGAAAGCAGAGGCAAAGAAATGGCTCGTGGAACAAAACAGGCGAGAGGCTTTACAACATCGACATCCACGCGGAGGCCTTTTCTGCTCAGGGGCCCTCACTGGGTTCAGGGAGCTGCCAGCATTGTGCCATGACTCCTGGAGACACCAACTGATGCTGGCAAGCTGTGGAGCAGGGAGAGATGCAGCAACATCACGAGCTTGCTAGAATGTTTACATCGCTTGGATGCTGCTCCCCCCCTTCCGACCCAAATAATCTGTTGACAGACTTCTGAATTCTTTCTGTTTGTAGGGAAAACTGGTGACAGAATCATACGCGCCTTGAATACAGCCCTGTTTATTAACAAAGGCTGCAGAAAGCGCTTTGTTCGGCTCAGCACAGTGGGATTAAACGACAAGAAGTTTTCTTGACTGCGCTCCCAAACCTCACTTTCAACCAGCGCTCGCCCCCCCTCCACAGCTCCTTTCTACGTTTAGTCTCTCTCAGCTAGTCTAAAATTGCTTTTTTTTTTTACTGCCAGTTTGCTCTCTTTTTCTTGCTGCTTTCAACACAGATTTTTAACACAGACACACGTCGAGATGCAAATCAAACGCCCGCCTCTCATTTGCAGTTTGTCTGTTTTCAGGCGGCGTTCTTTCCAGGAGTTGGGCTGGCAGAAAACAGGCCCTTAGCTACTAGGAACAGCCTTACTGCCCCAGACCAAAAGTCCACCAAGCATAATATTTGCCTGACCATCCCGGAGGTGCATCTGTTTACATGGAACCTGACTAAAGGCACGACGTGCCTTCTGCTCAGATGGAAAACTGGAGCTCATGAAGCCACGGCTCCAGCAGTCCAGAACAAGCACAAACTCCACGCTGTGGCACAGACCCTGAAAACAATGCAGCAGGGCCATCCTTGTCAGCAGTACTCCTGCTTTGAAAAAAAAAACCCGAGACTGAGTTTAGCAATAGGACACCATATAGCAGAAAGAACAGAGCTGGGTATGGCACGTGGAAGATACTGCATGACATGCACACAGGCTGGTTATCATTGATCCGGGTGACTGACATCCTTAGGAACACACCAGAACAAACCCAGGGAGAAATAAACACAACAAAGATATCTTTTGTACAAACAAACATTACGGACCACACATTTTAGCAGATAAATAAAGCCTAAAGCAACCGCCATCCACAAAAACAGCAGCCATCAGTTGGTGCTCAACGAAGTGGGAAAGCATACGCTGTCCTTCCTTAATGTTCTCCTCACCTTCGCTAGTTCCAAAGCTCAGGAGACTACCTGAGCCTAACTTCACACACATATATATATAGATTGATAGATATAAGGGATCCGCTGCCACAGCCACACCATACACCTGCTCTCTGTGTAGCCACATACAACTTAAGTGCACCTCTTTTCTAATTGTTATTTCCACACACTCACTTTACTACATTTATCAGTTGTGCTCATTGCCTGGGTAACCATATCATTACAGAAACATTCTTTTAACACGTACCTTTTAAAATATAACCAACATTTTTAAGGAGTAATTACACAGAGATTCCAATCGAAGCTGCCTCATTTCCCCCCACTGTAGGACGGTCTTTGTAATTGGCTGCAGCTCCCACAGCCCAACCAGTTTCCCTGCTAAGTGAATGCCTTAGGCGATGTGGTTTCAGCGTTGCTGGTTTGTTTTCTAGTTTTTCAAAAATCCATTTAAGAACTATTTCTGGGAATAATGAGGAAAAATGATCTTCAAAAGACCTTAAACCTCCCTTGGCAGAGGAGCCAAGCCACGAATAAACACTTACTGCTCTAAGTGTGCATGATAGTGCTGGGAAGCTTTACATAACCAGCTGCTGAGCGAGGAACTGATGCAGCAGATGAGACCTCGAAGGCCGGGCTCCTGCTTGCCACTGTTCCCCTATACTCCAGCCAGAGCCCAGCGGTATCGGTTGGAAGCTGCTCTCCAGAGAGCGGCCACTAGAACTGTGTTACTGGGGCTGGAGGAGCAGGGCTGCCAGCAGACAAAGAGGATTTTCTGCCTTAGCAGGGCCAGGCGAGGACCAAACACTAACAGAAAACCAATGATTAAAATCCGAACCCCCCACATCCAGTTTCGACAGCTCCCAGCTTTGAGATAGCCATGACTCAGGATTTCGGCGGGCCGGAGTTATTTTTGCACTCTCTGAGGGCGGCAGTCCCCTTCCCCCTCCTGTCCTCGGGGCTCCTCGCCTCAGGGCTCACTGCCTCGGGGCTGCCCGCCTCGGGGCTCCTCTCAGGCGGACGAGAAGAGAGGCAATCAGTGAGCAAACACCAAAACCTCCCCTCAGGACGGAGAAAATAAGCGAGAAAGGAAAGCCCCACACCACCAGCCCAACGCCTAGCCCCTC
>WBMW01003898.1:234632-311705 GCA_013396635.1 Penelope pileata
GGGCGGAGCGGGGGTAGAGGCGGCGGCCGCGCTGTCTCGGCGGGAGCTGGGGCTGCCGCCTCCCCGTCCCCATCGCCCCCGCTTCCTCCCTTTGTCTGGGGCCCGAGCGGGCCGGGAGAGCCCCCGCGGCCGTGCGGAGAGGGAGGGAGGAGGCAGGGAGCCACTGCTCTCCCTCGGCTCCGCGCCGCCCCGCGCTCCCGCCCGCAGCGGTGGCTCTGGCGGAGCTCCGGGCGCCGCCAGCGGGCGGCAGCGGCCCCGCGCCCGGGGGGGGCCGCGCTGAGGGCGGCGGGAGCGGGAGGGCCCCCAGAGCCGCTCGGGAGGAGCGGAGCGCTCCGAGCGTGGCACAGCGCTGCGGGGTTCGGCCCCGGCGAGCTGCTCTCCTGGGCGCTTCCCCTGCAGTGAGAGTGCCCTTATTACGGGGGCTGGGTTAGGGCTGGGTGAGTGAGAAATCCGGAGCGTGGTGGAAGTGTGTGGGGATTTAAGCATCCTGACTCCCAAGCACTCCTAACTTCCATGTGCTGGGCTGCAGTGCCCTGACTAAATCATCGTCCTTACGGTGCAAAGGGCGTGCAGCCTTAAAGAAATAACTAATTTTAACTGTGGCTTCCTACTCCATCACCTGTTTTTTCTATGGAAGATCACCCCTGTTCCTTTGGAGAAGCCCAGTCCCCCTCCCAAGAGCTGTTCATAGTGACAGTGTGGAGCTCCAGCCCCACAGAGCTGAGGCTCCTGGTGCTGTTCAGCCTCCCTGCAGGCAGAGGTCTGTGCAGTGCGAGGTAACCTGCTGGCAGGCATTGCTTTCTCTGCTTGTCACAGAATTTGCTGGGTGAACTTCAGTGCTTCTGTGGGTAAGAGAGAAGCGTCCTGCCTTCAGGAAGCTGAGCTCGCAGCAAAGAGCGTGTGTCAGCCTCCGCGCTCTGCGGTCAGCGCCTTTCTGCAGGTGTTTCCGAGCTGTGCTCCTTTGCCCGCCTTAGGTAGGACGTAGGTTTTTAAAAGACTTAATGGTTCTTAATGGTGTTTTGTTGCTTACTGCATGCTTGTGGTATGCATCTTAGTAAGTCATTCTAGCACTCCTCTCTGCTAAAAATAAATGACTAATATTAGAACAGTTAAGTGATTATTCTTACTAGCAGCAAACAAGTGCACGGGAGCAGTCGCTTCGAAACTTCTTAGAAATCAAAATACGGAAAAGCTCTCAGCCTATTTTTTTGTGTATTAAACAGCAAAGAAAACAGATTATCAGGCAGAGAAGTCATTGAGCTTGTTAGCTTGCCAGTTTATATATTGATACTTCTAGAAATTTAAGTTCTTCCTACTCTTTGTAGGTAGCTTTGAGTTTCTCATGGGGTTATCCTCCTGGAAGAATGAAGCCTACATAGTCTAAATTGAACCTTTTGTTTGTATTCTGGAGTATTTTAGTTTAGCACTGCTAGTATTCATGAAATGGCTAGGGCTGCCATGGACATCTTGGAAATGTAAAAAATAAAATGAAATTGTTATGGGAGGCTGTATAATAAGATCATACAAGCATGTAGTGATTGATGTAACCACTTGGAACAGATGAAAGGTAACTACTCATATTAAAACTAATTTTACAAACACTCTGCAGAGAATTAGCAGTTATGAAATGGGAGGCTTATCTGGAGAGCCTGATAATTCCTTTAGGAGTCAGTCACTTTGTGCTCGTGGTTTGTGAGGCAGGTTATCAGCAGTCCCAGCCAGATGCCCACAGACAGCGAGCCCAGCTTGCGCGGAGCTGCCCAAAGGAGCGTGGCCTCAGGGAGTTCAGTGTGAGCTGTGAAATCTACTCAAGCGGCTGAGCAGATAGCTTCTAAGGCACATCATTTTCTATGTCAGTGTGCTTGACAGTACTGGAACAAGCACACGTAAAGCTAGGCATGATGCGATAGCAGTTGCAGCACGGGTAAAACTTTAGCATGTAGGTGACAGCCCTAGTTTCTTAGTGTTACTGTAAGATGTAGCGCTGGGGCTCATTCCTCGTGCTGTCCTGATGCCCAGGCCTGCTTGCTTCCTTAAGCCTTGCCTCCCCTCTGCTGCAGAGGCTTTCTTTCAGAGCAGTGCTCTTCCTCCAGTGCTGATACTTAGAGGTGTGACATCGCCTGGGAGGGAGGAGCTGGGCAGCTAGAAGCTCTCCTGTGCTGTGCTTCGCAGCTTCCCAGAAGGCGTGGAGGGAGCGTTTGAAAGCTTCCTGGCTCTCCCTTTTATGGGAAGAGAGAGAGGCATCCATAAAGAAGAATTAACACAGGAATGCTGGTGTGTTTCTTACCACTGAAAATCAGTCTTCAGCTTCTGTGGCGCTTAAAGTAAATGGGGCAGATGCAATCTAAAATAAATGTGTATGTGTGGTAACTTAAAAATGCTTCTTGTTGACGTTGAAGTTCAGCAATGTGCCTTTGAAGATTGCTTATAGAAAGCTTATGCAATTCTGTATTTTGTGTATTTAAAACAAAGTTTTACATTTGCCTTCAGAGTATGTTTTAGTTAAAGCAAGTTTGATCCCCCTAAATTGAGAACCCAGACTGTAAACTATCTCACCTTAAAATGAGGTGTAAATTTTGGCTTCATGGGATCAAACAGCTCTATCTGGACGTGGTAGTGGCGCTTTCGAGTGGTTTAGAGGAAGGCTGTGGGATTGTTGTTGTACTGTGACGGCCTGCTTGCTGAACTGATTGCGTTTCTAAGAACTGGTAAGTGTCTTATAATAACTGTTGGTGTCTGCTCTGTATCCTATAGTACGAGGTGTGAGAGAAACAGCAAACAATACCATGTAACTGCTGTTGCTGCCGATCCTTTGATTTCTTGGTGAATTCACCGTCATGATGTTGCACGAAATAAGGTTCATTGCTCTAACTGTCAATGTCTTCCTTGAAGGACCTTCATCCTGGGGCATCCAGCTCCTGATTCTCCTTCACATACAAGGCATTACTCTTAGAGCAGTTTAGCCACCTGCTTGCTTGACTTCAAGAAATGAAGCACAAAAAGTGTGCAAGTATATCATTTTGTAGCAGCACCTTGTTCCTGCTTCGCTCGTCCAGGCACGCATCTTCCTTTTTTTGTGAAGAAGTCTTAGAAATTGTCTGTAATTCCTCTGTCTGAGAAGTTGTTCAACTCTTTATTGGCTTTTGCTCCCTGAATTCCACGGTAGTTTTAGGACACTTCGACAATAAAAGATAAATGTGCAAGTGTTTGGAGTTAATTCTTATTCATTAAGCTCTAAAACTTTGTTTTGTGGAATAGAGTTGTTTTATGGGCATGCAAATAGTCATTTCCTCGTAATGATGTGGGGCTTACCGCAGACTATTAAACTCGATAGTGAGGAAGCTATGGTGGTATGCTAATTAATGCCTCCTAAACTGGGTGATTAACATCGCTGAGGTAGCCGTTGTAATCCACTGCTGGAGCAGTGGATGTTTGAAGTGTCTGTTAAAGATCATCTCTTTAAAGAGAAGAGGATGGAGCTGTCAGCAAAAGCCTTCTGATGTAGCTGGTAAGACTGATTTGTGGTGCAGTTGTTGCTTGTGCTGTTACAGAGGAGCAGCATAGGAAGAGCGTAGGCTGTTTCCTTGATATTGACTTTCAAAAGAGGTGGTAAGGATTCCTGTTCAACTACTGACATGATAGAATTGCAGAGGACAGGCAACGGATTACTGGTAAGAGTAAGGCTTTTATAAGGTAAGACCGCGTATTGCTTGTTAGCTATTTGAGATGTCAGGTGTGGAGAAGACTGTATCCCAAATACATATTCCTGGTTTAATTTTCCAAAGGAGTTTATGGATGCTAGCCTGAAAGGCTCGTAAACAAGGCTTTCTTGGAGTGATGCTGCTTATTTATTCCCACTGGGATTTCTTAGTGTCCCTGTATGGATAGATCATAGAATCATAGAGTGGTTCAGGTTGAAAGGACCTTAGAGATCATCTTGTTCCAACCCCTCTGCCATGGGCAAGGGCACCTCCCACTAGACCAGGTTGCCCAAAGCCCCATCCAGCCTGGCCTTGAACACTTCCAGGGAGGGGACATCCACAACCTCCCTTGGCAACCTGTTCCAGAGATTAATGTTCTGAGTCAAGTTTCATTGTATTTTGTGCTGGGTGTTTTTCTTAATTGCTTATGGTTGTGTTGAACACAAGAAATGATGAATAGGAAGAGGAGTTCGGTCATGGTAAGTTACCAAAAGCAGAAAATAACTAAGGCTATCTGAAGGCATGCAGGAGTACTTCCAAGTTGTGGAGTAAATTGGCTTATAGCAGGTAAAACTGTTTGTGTAAATGAATGTATTGCACTTGGAAACCCTAATGTGATGTAGGTATGTCATGTGGCTGTGAGCTGCATTGCCCTGAGCACTTTTAGGGATTTGGGGCGTTCTGTTCTGAACCGTGTCCTTGTACAGCAGTTGCAAGCCAGAGAACGCTAGGTGTTGAGCAGTGCCATAGCAGCATTTTCGTTTGGAATGGAAGTCTGTGTTTTCAGTGCTGTGTAGGTGGCTGTTCCCTCAGGCTCCTCAGAAGGAGTCAGGTATTAGAGACTTTATTTTCAAGCAGTTGTGTCTGGTTTATGTTTTGGTAGAAATGGTAGCTACAAAGTAGCAGTTGCCAAACAAAGTTCCTAGCAAATAACTATTTCAGCTGTGGAACCCTTTGCTGCAAGATGTAGTAGCTGCTGGAAGTTACGGGCTCTGCATGGGTTCGTGGGGAGTAAGTCCTTCAAATTTTTGTGTGAAGATTTACCCTTTGGCTCAGAGGATATGTGAGCCACAAATAACTGGAGGCTGAGAACATTCTGGAGAAAACTGTGGTAATGTTTATCCTGTTTATAAGCCACTCCCTAGGCATCTGCCACTCATATCTTGTCTCCAGTGGCCTGTACCAGGTGGCTCTGATCTCTGCGGCCTCATCCCTTATGATTCATGCCATTCTTCTGTCTGAATCACTGCAAAATCTTGTGTGGAACGGTGACATGAGGTTAGGGTTTAGGCTTGCATCAGTAATTTCCTTGAGCTTGTTTTAAGATGTCTAATTAAAAGTGTAACTTTTTAAAGCCTGAGATTGGTGGGACCTGATACACAGGTATCAAACACTGCTGTTTTGGGTGGTTTCATTTGCTTAACTGCTCACAGGTGCAGCACCTGCTCAGCCCCAGTTCCTGCCAGCCACCCTGCAGCTCTGTCCCAGGAGATGAGGCAGACTGCTCTCTTCAGTCCTACACAAAGTACAGAGTAGAAACTAGGATAAAATGCATGATAGGGCTGTGACTTGGCTAATTTCTAGTGTGCTGCTATGGTTTGTTTTTTGAAGGCATACACATGCTCATAAAGCATAGAGTAACTCTAACAACTCAAATTGTGAGGAAGCTATGGATGCTGCACACTCATAAGAGCTTTCTACCAAATGTTCTCTTACTTCTCCTCTTCTGTTTGAAGCAAAGGGTATCCCAGCAAGTCAAGTTGTGCTGACTGTACAACACTGAGTTAGACTTGCTTGTAACTTGAGGCAAGTTTTTTTGTTTTACACTTGGAAAGGGGCATAGTTTGTTGGAAGATGACATCTAGCTGTAGGTGTCCCAGTTCATTGCAGAGGAGTTGGACTAGATGGTCTTCAGAGGTCCCTTCCGACTCAAATAATTCTATGATTCTGACAAAATACTGAAGCAACATTCTCTTATTACATACTTTCTTCCTGACAGTAAATACAGTGGTGACTTCATTCTGCCAACAAGATGGGAAACAAACAAGAATGATTACGACAATTATTGTACATAACACAGGTGAAAATAGGATGATTTATGGCAACTTCAAGTGGAAAAAGCTGGTTAAAGGGAAAACTACCGTTGTTTATGGAGGATCATGATAGTGAAAGCTTAAATATAGCTGTGACATTAGTTCCTTGGTGAGCAAATATTTCCACTATATCTGGTGCTGGCCACTTGTTCTATTGTACGCTGCCATCTGTGTTCTGGCTCAGCTTCTGCATTGCCAAGCCCCCAGCTGTGGGCAAGAAGGAGCAATGTGGCCTGTCCATAGCTGAGGCAAGAAGGTTGCCTTCCTCCTCTTTCTGTTTCAGCTCCTGAAGTTAACCACTCTTTCCAGCAAGAGCAGGAGTGGCCCTGCCTGTATGGCACACTAGTGGGGCTTGGGGGAGAGGGCAGAATAACTTGTTGATGCTGTGGAGGGGTTATCCTGGGGCTAGGAGAGTGTAAGTAGTAACGAACCTTTCTTGGCCTCCATGAGCTGAAGCCTCTTCCTGGGCAACCTCCCTTTCCCCACTTCACTTTTCCATTCTCTCATATATCAGTGAACTGAAGTCAGTGTGGAAGAGGGTTGCTGTTTGGAGAATCCTAGCCTGTCTCTGAAATGTGATAGTATCACGTTGATCTTTCTTCCTGTTTCAGTGTTGCCAAGTATCCAAATTTTCCTGATACAAGGAGCATTTCCAATACAAGTGTCAAACTGTTTCGGAGCTTAATTGGTTATTATTCAGACAAGATAGTGTCAGACCTTGCTGTCAAACTGATGAATATTCTGTTAATTATTTCTTAGCATAAGAACAGTATATACTGAGTTCTGCCCAAAAGCTCACTGAGATATTTAGCTGACAGATCTCATCAACTGCAGAGAGAAGTATGTTTCCCTGTTAGATGCTTATTGCATTGTTTTGTAGAAGTGCAGCAAAACAACCCAGCAGTAAGCAAATCAAGAGGAGTGCTGACAGTATGCTGATGTTCTTGTATTGATTGTGCTTGGTTTTGGTCAGAAACATCAGTTAATAATTCGAACAGCTGCTAAATACTTGTCAGCTCCCAGGAAAAGATGCTGCTCCGCATCTCAGTCTCTGATGACTTTGGTTTATATTAATTACCATTGGTCTTAGTTACCAGTGTGGCTTGGACAGATTTCCAACACAGCTAACTTCTGGAGTTCTTTCCGTAGGTTCAATATATAAACCCGGTCCTTTTCTCTCAGCTCTGGTGTTCCCCTTTTGGGTACCTTCCTTCTGTAGTCTTCCACAGTCAGTGCATTGTGGAAAAACTGAAGGTGTAAGCATTGAGAATATAAAGTTTTATTTAAATGAATCCTAAGGTTTTATAGCAAAATCTTAGCAGCAAGAGAAGACTACCTGGCAAGAAGGTGATTGAGGCTTTTTGGAGAATGCAGGGAGGTCTGGCTACAAGTGGGACATACAGGACTACTACATCAGTAGTACTGATGAAGTAATATCGTGTGAAATACGAGATGAAATAATACCATATCACTTCAGTATGTTCAGGGGCCATGGCACAGGGAGCAGGGAAGGGAATTGGTTATGGCAACTGCAGTCTCCTTTTGTGTAGACAGTTCTCAGAAGCGGGTGTTGATGGCTGAGGAACAGAATGAGATGTTCTTCAGCTGTAAAATTGCTGATCTGTGCGTTAAGCGTCATCTTGAAGATGTTAAAAATGTAGCTGTTCTCTCAGTACAAGACCTTTTTTTTCTTAAGGTGGCGAATGCCTTGCCTGGTGGGGTGTGGTCTGTTGCAAATAGTTGAACATAATTCAGGCTTCAATAGCATAAGCAACTGAGTAACAATACATGAAGTCACTGGGTTATAAGTAGCCTTAGTGAGCCACTTAGATTCCTGATTCTCTTAATATTGAAAAGGATTTTAGCTGTTTGTAGGGTGGGAAGGTTTTTCTCTTTAAAAGGTGGTACTACGCAGAAATTAAAATGGAATTTGTAAATGGTAATGCCTTAAGGTAAAAGAAGCCAAGTGTTGTAACGTAGTGTTAGTCTCCTTGCTTTGCCTACATTGTTGTATCCTTGTTACTCGTATTTTCTGTCTTTAAAATTGATTATTTCCTGGGTGCTGTGCAGTTGAGCCTCTGGGTCGAGGCACTTTGGTATCAAGCTGCAGATGTGCGGTGATGTCTGGTTGAGCTGCGTGGCACTCTGCAAGTGGTTGTATCTGAGTTAGTGCTGAAGAAGGGAATCAACCAGGGTGAGATGTTTGCCAGAGGAGCTGACATCCCTCCAGGAACATCTGGTAGCAGAAGTTCTGGATAGCATTTTGGCCTTGCCAGAGCCTCCCTTTGAGGTTTCAGGCGTGTAAACATGTGTGATTTGGCTTTAGCTTTCAGCAGGAAATCGTTGCCATGAATGGGTGATGGGGAGCCTCACGTTGAGCACAGCAGATCCGGCTGTTTCTTTTTATTTCTTTTTTTTTTAAACCCAGCATATTAGCTTGAGCTTTTGATGTATCCAAAGTCTGAACTGAATGGGAGAAAGCCTAATGAACACGTTTCGGCTATATTTGTCCTGACAAGCACAGGACTCGAATACGTGTGGAGACATCGGGTTTCTCATCTATGAAATTCCCATCTGTAGTACGAAATGAGATAAGACTGGAGTTTGATGCCGTATGATACCGTGTCCTGTAAACCAGTTCCAGGTGGAGCGTGATGTGCTCATTCACAGCTCTGAGAGGTGGGAGCTGAAGAGCAGTCCATTCACAAAGCTGGGGCACCTCGTCAATGGAGCTAAACCTGCAGCCTTTTGGTACGTCTGTATGTGTTCATGATGAGTATTAATAAGTCACATTGCTGAGTAGGGTCCTTTTCTCTTGTTGGCATAAGTACATACGTACATTATGTGTTTGTCAGTAAGTTATGTTTATTTGAGGGGGGAGGTGGGAGGGAAGAGTTGTACTGGCTGGTCGCTTTTTGGCTAGCCAGCAAGGCTTGTACCATAAACAGTGCAGTGGCATCAAGTAATGTTTTGTACAAATTCCTTCTGTGTCTGTAGTCAGCTGCTCTTTTGTCTGGTAACTAGCAGCAGGACGTGAAATGCTGTGCTCTGTGTCTGGTCTGGAGCTAACCTGTTTGTTGACAAGTGTGCTGGTTGTTCAGCATGTGGAACAGCAGGGAATGTTGAGCTTAATGCTTTCCACTGACAAAAGTGCAACTTTTCTTCCATCCATCCATTAGCTCTGGAGAATGTGATCTCGTTTGTCTTCCAGAAAGCTCAGATTTGGCCATGGTTATCTAGCTTCAGTTCTTGTTATAGGCCTGAGGCTGAAAAAAACACCAGAGCAAGCATAATAGATGTTTTTCAAGTAGTTAATCTGTCTTAAGTGCCCCCTTGGCTCAAATAGCTTCTGCTTGATATTTAAGCATTTCTGTATATTTGACATTTTACTCAATGTTGTAAGAGTTGTAGAACCGTGGAGGAACTTTCAGTGTTCTGTTACATTTTAGCATTACCTGAATTAGTTTAGACAGCATACTTAGTGTCGTTGGTATCTTCTTATGAGTCTATAAAAGTGATCTGAAGCATTTTATGTTGAGAAAGAAAAAGGAAGGGGGAGGGAGTTGCTTGAGGGGACTCCAAAGTTTGTTGCAACCTGGATTATTTCAAATCACGGAATTATAGGGTTTGGAAGGGACCTCTAGAGATGATTGAGTCCAACCCCCTGCGAAAGCAGGCTCCCTGTAGCAGGTCACACAGGTGGGCGTCCAGACAGGTCTTGGATATCTCCAGGGAAGGAGACTCCACAACCTCCATGGGCAGCCTGATCACCCTCACCGTGAAGAAGTTCTTCTGCATAATGGAATAATGAAGTGGAAACTAGTTCTTGGCTTAAAAATTCTCAAAGCCTTTCTGCTGTGGTTGTGTATGTGTTCGTTACTGTGGTAGAATCGCTGGCCTCTGAAGGGAACTCGCTGGCCGTGCAGCCAGCAGGCAGCACAACCTGATCGGATGTCAGGTCAGGCCTTCCTTGCGTTGAGGGGTGGTTTAGGTGACCTCCGAAGGTTTCTGCCAACTGATATTCTTCTGTGATTTAGTTTCCAGTTAATTATGGTTAACTGCAAGAGTCTAGAATTTCGGACGACCAAGTCTAAAAACTGCAGCTAAGCCCTTCCCCACAGATTGGGAGAGGACTTGGCTAATCAGTTAAGGTGCCACAACAGCAAAGTGAGCTTAGGCCTGTACCCTGAGAAGCAATATGATGTATTATGACTGCAAGAGTTACTGTACATTGCATTTACTTAACATAGATTGCGTTTTTTTTTGTTTTTTTTTTCCCCCCCCTCTGTCCTGGAACACGGAAGCAGTGGGAGGGATCTTCTGCAGTTAAACATCTGAAGTATATAGCTGAAATTATGTAATTTCTCCTTGGAATAGCTGTCTAAACTGGAGCAGGACAATGCACCTTATTAACAGAACGGTGCCAAGTTAAGCTTTTTTTTTCCAACTTAAATAATCATGAACATAACTTAGCTGACCTTACATCACTTTCCTACTTGCTGATAGAAGCGTTCCTCTCATGGGCTTATGCAGTGATCAGCTCTAGTGATCTAAACGGCTCGAGCTTGAGTGACTTGGTATTGCGAGGTAATGTCCTTGCAAAGAAGAGGGACTAAAGTTCACTTGCATTTTTTCTCATGTTTTCACAGTGGAGCAGCATTATTTATCAGTTTACTTAATCATTAGGTTAAAAAGTATCCTAAATAAATTCAAAAGTAGCCTTTAGTTGTGCTGTTGTGGGTAGGGGTTGCATTTTCTTTATCTAGGTAAGTTCCCTCTATATATTTCTTTTGAGGTCACAACAGGCCTATCCTACTTCATAGTTTTTTCTGTTGGTCCCCAAAGTCTACATCAGCAACAGCCTAAGTCTTCTCTCTGAGGTTTTACTCTGAGAGGTCACTGAGCTGAGAAAGTAGGAAGTTGAAAGGAGTGTTTGGATTCAGAGTGTGACTCTTAAAAGTTCTGCGGAGCCATGCATAACTTGGCTCTGCATTTTAAGAATTTCTGCGTCAAAGTACAAGCACTTCTCCTTGCCTTTCCTGTTTCTGTTGAAAAGGCATAGCCAACTTGGTACCAACAGTTCAGTTTCAGTGGAGACCGTGAGGCAGAGCACTGGCTGCATGTAAATGAAGGCAGATATTGTTCTGAATGCTGGAGAAAACACAATGCAATGTGAACAGTCATATTCAACTAAAACTTGTTAGTGACCTGATTACGTCACTGAATTTACTGCTGCTTTTGTACTTCTGTTAAGATACTGTTTTAAATGCCTTTCAGTGATTGTGATTCACCTCTTTTTTTTTCCAGAAATGCTATGAACAAAAGCAGTACAAAAATGGACTCAAGTTCTGCAAGATGATCCTCTCTAACCCAAAATTTGCTGAACATGGAGGTAACTGCTGAGTTCAAGTGGTTTTTTTTTGTCATGAGTTTAAATATTTAGTCAGTCTATTCTGGAGTATTGAGAAAGAATGCAGCCTGTCACTGAGTATGATTCTGTCCTTATTACTGAATAATACTCTCGATTTTCAGTTGTGTATTCACACCAAATTTCATACTAGCTCATAGTCATAAACTTTCCCTGTGGTATGAAGATCAAAAGGTACAGTAGAAGCACACTTCAGTGAAACTTCCAGTTAAATTGCCTTTCTAGATTTCCAGGTTAGAATGTTAGTGTGTTCTGTTTTTTTCTTACATCCCTATTCAATAGCAAGCCCTTCCTTCTTTTGAACATTACATGAAGGTATAATGCAAAGGAATTAAAATTTTTGCTTTTTTGTCATTAGGATATCTTGAATTTTCTGTACTGCAGATCAAGTTGCTGCTTATGAGGAGCAGAGTTAAGTGTAATACTCTTGATGCTAAGGCTGGCCTGTTCCAATAAATACTGCAGGAAACTGGATGGGAAAACATTGCTTCTATTTACATCTCTCATACTTAATCCTCAATAAGATACTGTAGTCCTACTGCATTACAGGGCTTCTGTTGCATGCTTCAGGGACTACTTCTGATACAGGGAATTTTTGTTTGCCTGCTGTTGGAGCAATCTAGTATTGAGTATGCATGTACTGTGTCAAAACTGTTTTGCTATTTGACATCAAATCTTGACAGAATGTTTGGCTAATCATTCTTTCATCAGTGCCTGGTGTTTCTTGGTTGTCTTCATTACTTTCCTAGAGATAAAAGTACAGTTTTCTGCTTGCTTCAAAACTGTGGAGTGGCCTCTCTGGCTCCGAGACCTAATCTTTTGTCTCTGCTAGCACTTGTGTTTTTATAACCTCACTATGTGTTTCTATGTGTTTTCTGCTCTTGCTGTCTTAAACTTTTCCAGGACAACTAGCTGCCTTGGCAGTCCGCGTACTCCTTGGGCTCTGAGCCATTAGTGGCTTTGAAGCTTGGGAGCAAAGCCTGGAATGAACAGCTGAAGCAGAACTAAGCCAGTGAAATGATCTGATGGGAAGCTGCACTGTTGTCACACTTAGCTTCAGAGATAAGGAATTGTAAAAACTTAGTGAGGTGACAAACAGATGGATTCCTGTGGCTGGATGGTTATCTCCCTGGTGTGGGCAAGTGGCAGTAGCTTGCCCTCATACAATGGAGATATTTGTTTTCAACCTCATATTACTGAAAGGTATCATTGTGTCTTTCAGTGACCTTACAATATGGATGTAGGGTGATTTAAAAACAGCAACAAAAAGCTCACTTTGAATCATCCGTCACTTTAAAGGTACATTTAGAGAAAGATCTACCAATTAAAGTTCAAGCAGGTGTTAGAATTAACCTCAATCGGGCCACTTCGTTAACACAGGAAGAGGTTGCATTTAGAGGTAAAATGGAATACTAGGATGAAAATAAGACCAACAGTCTTTTGGCAGTGGGCAAAAATGAATGGTCTCTTATTCAGTAGGGAAGACAACAAAGAAACACCCATGAATCTGGAACAGCTTTCAGGCACAGCACATGTTTGCATGCAGCTTGTTTCTTAGTGTTACTTGAAGAATGGAGGAGGAAAAGCCATAGTCATACCAACATTTGGAATCTTCTGCCTCAGAAGACTAATTAAAATTCTATTACTTTGAGACTCTTTTATTCCCAAAGTACTGTAGCAGGAAAGACAGTCCTCTTAACTAATGTTTTGCTAGCAACCTGCAGTAGAGGAACAGATTGTGACAGTCTTCGTTTCTAATGGCATGACACAACCTAATGAATTTGTGTTCTGTCTATCTGAAACCTTAATGGATGAAAAGCACTCTAAAACTGCTTTAGCTTATTGTTCACTCAAATAAATATATTTTTTTGTTAATAAAGTTTATGTAGTCTGTGTTCATCACATCTGTATGATGCTCTGTGAAAGTCTTTTAAGATCAGTTTCAAGAAAGGAAATGCCTCTGTATAACAATCTTCAGCTGTGCTAGGCAGCTATCCTGATCTAAATTTATCATTTAATGGGGAACTTCACTGTATAACAACTTCAAAGGAGATCTGTGTTGTGAAGCTGGCATATGGGAAGTCAGGAGCATAAGTATGTGATATTTCTTACAGAGACGCTGGCTATGAAAGGACTGACCTTGAACTGTTTAGGGAAGAAGGAAGAAGCATATGAATTTGTTCGTAAAGGACTTCGTAATGATGTAAAGAGTCATGTCTGTATCCTTTGTAATATAAAACCTGATCTCCTTTGCTTTGTTCTCACTTGTGTGTATGATCTTGTTGCTGCATCAACCTGTGAAGTACATAATGTGATCTGTATGTAGAATTCTGAAATGAGGTGTATATAGCGAGTATTAATCTGCAATCAAATGCATCAAAAAAGATTTTATTCTCCTTATACAATTTTGTGGAATCTCTAAGAAAGCAAAATGCCTCTTACAGAAAGACCATTTGTGATATTTGCTTTCTGCAGAAAATAAGAACAATATGTAAAACCTGACCCTTTTCTGAAGTTTTCTTTTTTTCTTAATAGGGTATAAGAAATCTTGTATAGAAGTAGCAAAATAGATATTTTCATAGCACAATTTTAAATAGTGATTTAAGTCTACAGACTTGATGACTACCATTCTCTTCTAAGCTTGCTTTCCGAAAGCCTGTACCTGTGAAACGTCAGCTACCCAGGAACTTTGGGAGTAGCTGTCTTTTGTTTGCCATGCCAGAGGTGGGAGGCTGTATCAGATCTGTATACATACCAACTTTACTCAGGGATGAGTTTCCCATTAAGTCTTTATTTTTTTACCATCCAAAGAAAAAAAAACCTTCCTTAAGTATCACAGTTGAAGGAAACACTTAATTGCTATCTGGTTAACACAGAGCAGTTGCTGTTTATTCCTATATTAAACTCCTAGGAATCTTGAGGTTATAGGTAAACAAACAAAAACCAAAATGAAGAAACACCTCTAAGCATGAGGAAGACATTAGAGTTTCTAGAGATATGCCATAGAACAAGGAAATAGAACTTGCACCTTCCTGACCTTAAAGGTTAAACACCTAAGAAATACCAAAGGAACTTGCTTCTATGGAAGAAGTCAGGCAGCTTAAATAGGGCAGCGAAAGAATCTGGGTGAGCTAAGGAGGAGTTTTTATTTTCCTTTTTAAAAAAAAACAAACAAAAAAAGTGTCCAGGGTGAGGATTTATCAGCAACCCTAGTTCTTATCTGCAAGACTGTCTTTAAATCATTTAGAATCCTTGTCTTCAAGCGCTGAAGAGCTCACTGGAAGGATTGGTTTTATTTCAAGTTGAGGTTGTGGGGTGAGGCCCAAGGGACGCTTCCTGGAGAAGTGCTCCTGTAAAGACCAAACAACTTCAAAAATGAATTTCAAAGGATTTCTCACTGTTTTACTGACTTTTTAAACTTTTCTTACCATTAAAAAGCTACAAGATGTTTTTTTGTTTTCTGAATTCAAATAAAGTGTAGACCCACTTGAATCCTCTTTGGCACACACATCCTTTCTTCTTTCTTTTTAGCTGCATCCTTAGAACTAGCACTGACAAAGCAAGAAGTTACCAGTTCTTGCATTCAGGTGTATTGTTGCAGCTCTACAAAGAATCCCTTCATGTGCCTTGAGCAATCTGTCTGCAGAATTACGTTTCTCGTGAGCAGAAGCTTACTGGTAGTGAATTAATTCCAAGCAGGCATTGAAGTCTGGCACTATTTCAGTTGTCATCTTGTGATATTCTTAAGAAATGCCAAACATCTTTTAGTATCATACTTTAAGAGCAGCTGCCACTTAGTGTCACTGCCCAAATAGCTCTTCCTTCTGATGGTGAGGCTCCAGCATGTGGGGAGAGTCAAGAGAAGAAGAATACATATTCTATCCCACAGGGAACTTGGATTGAGGCTGAGCTTTCTAATAATAAAGATTCCTTCTGCATGATTTGCGAGGGCTTGTGATCAGCTCCAAAGATCTGATGAAAGCTTGAAAACGTATTGATCCTCAGTACCACCTAAGCAGAGCTTAAAGTTCTCTAAAATAATCTTTGTTTCCTCTAAATGAAGCATTGACAGCTTAATATCTGTCAGTTTGGTTAGAGGGAGAGGCTGGGGCTAGCCACTAAAGTGACATCCTTCTGGTAGCTGGTTTCAAGGAGGTGCAATATATCTGTATTATATTTCTTACAGTGGTATTTGAAAGTGCTTTTGATTAATTTTGTCATCTGTATTTTGAAAAGCATATGGCAGATGATGATTGAAGTACAACTGGTCACCTTAGTGTTCTGATTTGTTTATGGAATAAAAGAACAAAGTTTTAATTCTTCTGCTGTTTCATGTAGTTTCCCACCTCAAGATTTGGGGGAAATGATGACAGTAAAACTGCTCAGAAATGCAGGAATTTTCTTGTCAAACTGCAGATGAGCTCAGATCCATTCTGAAAACAAGTTGAATCATGGTCCGGTCAGAGCTATACTGTATAGCATTTGGATGTTTAGTGTTTCAGCAAGTGGAACGTTATGCTTTGAGTACACTTCAGGAACACATGCAAGACTGGTCCAAGCTGTCTGCTATAATAAATGGGTGGTGTTGTGATTTATTGGCTTGTATCAGCTGTCGTATTTTCTTACGCTTGATTTCTGCCATTGTAAAGACTTACTTCCAAAGGGATTTTTGCCTTTCTTTACTTGACTGCTTAGTGAAGATGATTTATGAAAGATTAAAACAGATTACCACTTGAATCTGAGAATAGTAATGATACCCAATAAATTACTTTAAGTATTATCTTAGTCAAACTACAACTTCTTTTGCACTGAATAGTCTTGCTTTAGGCAAGAATCTAAATTACCTAAATTACTTCATATGTGAAGGTACTTGATATGTGAAGGTGCTGCATGTAATTCTGATCTGTGTTCTCAATACTTGAACTCAAGTAGGCAAGGCAGGATTTATAGGAAGTAGCTGCACTATTAGACCAGCTGCTCTAACGATACCCAAAATTGTTTGTCCTCCCATCTCTCCTGTTCAGCCTCACGGCAGCAGCAGCTCTGCTAGCAATCTCAGACATGCATATGAAGTTCATGTCATTCATCTGACTGAAATAGCTGGTGTTCCAGTAGAACCATAAACCAGGGCCTCTTGCTTCCTTCAGGCTGTTAATTACTGCAATGCTTCTCTTTAGTTTGGAGGCTAATCCTTTGTTCTTTGTAATAACAAACATGCTTTCTATCTTGATGTCTAGAACTTAATTTCAGGACTTCAGTCTTCCTAAGAAAGGAGGACATTACCCTTTCTTATTCTTGGTTTATTTGATCAGGTTAACACTTTGAATCTTCTTGCTATGCTTTCTCAACCTAGTTGTTTCGGAATGATTGCATCTTTGGAGGGAACAGTTGCTTCTGTTTCAGCTCAGTATGATGAGAACTCTTAAATGTTTTTTTGGCTACTAGCCCTGTAAGCTATTTTTGACATCTTTTTAACTGAAAATGGGTAAAGGATGCATAAACCTCTTCTCAGCTGGATTTAGCTGCTCTAGAGGCACCTGGGGGAGCCTCACAAGAGATCTTCTGAGCCACTTTTGATTTGGAAACGTTTGGAATTTCTACTGTGGAAGACTCAGCTTCGATGAGCTACTAGTAACACGAAGTAGCAAACAACATATCAAGCAATATTTCTTTTAAGATATCTCTAGGAGACTGGTGTGTACATACAGTATGATGTGTTGCTATGATGCCTCTTGGTTTCATGTTTTGAATTAAAAAAAAATCTTTTTTTTAAATAAGGATATTTGCGGAGAGAAGTCTACTGACATGTGAAATGACACACTGACGGAAGCCTGAGATGCTGAGACTCCAACAAAGACTTCAGTGCCCAGAAATGTTAAAACTTGCTTTTATCAATTTATCAATGCATGAAGTGTACTTATCCCTTACGGTAAAATCTGGAGACTAATTGATTAGGTTACAGATTGGCAGGTGTGGAAAAGTAAATCTTGTACACAAACTGTATTTCTAGAATGAGACAGTTCCAGGGGTAAAAAGTCATTTTGTAGTTTGAGTAGTTTGCTGTTAAACAATACATCTCCAGGATGTCTTCAAGACTGAATCCTTTAGTTTGTATAGCAGAGTTTGGGGAGGGATGTAGTGAATGTGGTTTAATGGAAAATTTTATATGACGCTTATTACGTATTTGGAAGAACTTATGTATAAACTCTGACAGTAAAGTCTGGTTGCAATAATCAAACGTAATTTATGAGGGTACTCATCTTCAAGGGAGCTGTCAAGTTATCTGTTCTGTAACACAACTGCACTGTAGTTACTTTGTGAAATCTGTGGACGTGTCTTCCTTAACGTGCATTAGGTTGGCACGTCTACGGTCTTCTGCAGCGTTCTGATAAGAAATACGATGAAGCCATCAAATGCTACCGGAATGCACTCAAGCTAGATAAGGATAATCTACAGATCTTGAGAGATCTCTCTCTGTTGCAGATTCAAATGAGGGATTTAGAAGGATATAGAGTAAGTATTCTATTTAAACTCCTATTTATTGCTGTTAGTATTCTCTGGTTGTTATGTTCCATTAATAATTCTTTTATTGATAGTAATTCTGTTGTGACTTGGTTTTGATATTTCAAAGTAGAAGGTGTTTTAAGCTCTGGTTTACAAAGTATGAAATGACATTGCAGAAGAGCTCTGCAAGATTGAGAGCACACCCCAGAAGTACGATTACTCTTTAAAATTTGACTAGTAGATCACTTTTTAAAATTCAAGTTTTCAACATTTTTTATTAAAATAACAACCGTAAGAAGGGTAAGACTTAAAGCTTAATGAGTAAATGTACTTATTATGTTACTGTGAAGTACTGCAAGCAATGTTTTGGTTGCATATACTGAAGGTGTTCTTTTTCTGAGACATACATCCTCATACCACTGAACCTTTTCAGATAGTGTAAGAAAAATG
Organism: Penelope pileata; assembly: GCA_013396635.1. NCBI lineage: Eukaryota > Metazoa > Chordata > Aves > Galliformes > Cracidae > Penelope > Penelope pileata. The sequence continues at coordinate 252,809 of WBMW01003898.1, forward strand.
AGCAAGGAAACAAAATACCTCTAATGGGTATGTGAAGAATTGTATTTCTTTAGTTGTTATGACTTGTAGGTTTTTGTTAAGGCTTACTGAATTAGAGATCCCTATCCTATAAGATGGGTTTTTCCCAAAAAATAAATCCAGGTTCCTCTGAGAGTCCGCAGAAACTTATGCTACTTAGGTTATTTCAAAGAGAAGAGTTGAGAGAAAGAAAAGGAATTTCAGCTATTTTGGATAACGGTGCATCTTTTATGGATTGATGAGAAATGCTTCGCATTGCTGGAAGTGCTTTGAATCTGTCTTGAGGGCATTATTAAGTAGTGACTGCTTCCCCCTTGCCTCTTCAGAAAAACACACTGTATTTTGATGAGTATGTTGGAAACTTGCCCCATGCTAATTGATTTACTGAATCCAAATGCAGATTTTGTCATGAATAAAAACTTTAAATGTCTCTAAGAACTGAGTCAGTGATTTCAAAATGGCTGAACTTATTTGACTGCCAAAAGGAGAAGTGTTACTTTTCTTCTGTCCCCGTCCATGTGAAGGTAGAGGACTGGACCGTAGACCTTAGCATTAGTTGGTCTCCTTCCCTGAGCATGTTGAATTCGCGAATACAGGAAAAGTGGGTAACTGACTTAGGGCTTTGGAATGGCTCAGGAAGAGAGGTCAAGAGGTCAGAGAAGCACTGCCACAGTGTAAGTATCAGGACCTTGTGGCTGGGCATGAGGAGAGTGGGACAGTTCTTTCAGTGGCAGCGAGTTTGTGTTTCTTAATGAACCCATCTCTGAGATTTCAGTGCTCTGTCTTTGGAAATAAGAGGACTAGCCCTAAGTAGCTAAGAGGTACTTTTGAAAAGTGACACTTCTTGTGTACCAACAAATAGATTTTTGTGTTGTGCCATGACTGCTATGTTTAAAATGTACATTTATATGGTAGATTGTGGTAATAATGTAGTAACATAATATCTCTTTTTTTTTTATTATTTTTTTTTAAATGGCTTCCTTTTTACTCAAGGAGACAAGATACCAGTTACTTCAGCTGCGCCCCACACAACGAGCTTCCTGGATTGGCTATGCAATTGCATACCACCTACTTAAAGATTACGATATGGCCTTAAAACTACTTGAAGAATTTAGAAAAACCCAACAGGTAAGACTGCCTGTTCTAGTTAAGAATTTTAGGTATAAGAGACAGTGTCTGAAGAACTGTGGGTTGGAACTAGATGATCTTTAAAGATCACTTCCAACCCAAGCCGTTCCGTGATTCTATGAAGTAGTTCTTCATAATTAGGAAGAACTAATTATGAACCATTTAAGAAGTAGGAAGACATTTCGATTATTTCTGGAGCTTTCTGCTTTGAACACTTAAAGACTTCCAAGAGCTAGCAGCTGATGCAAAGTAGACAGGATCACTTGTTCCCTGGCAATAAGCTGTTGAGGAAGTGAGGGTAGACTGATGTGGAATAACTGCATAACTTAACATCTGTGAGACTTGTAGCCAAAGAACACTGGTGGTGATCCTGTCTCATTACAGTAGGTAAAACTTCAGAAAGTACCGTTTACTGATGGATGTGTGGATGCACATACTCCTTCTTTTCTCCCATAATCTGAACATCGTTGCACCTCTACAAAGAACACGAAAAGAAGCTTTTTAATTGTTTTGTATGCATCTGTACATTATTCACTTAAAATGAGTGCTTGGTGTCAGGGTTGCATGAAAACAGATTTAGAAAGTCATGTTTGAGAAGATCTGGTATTACTGAAACCTGTTTGAATAAATTAAATGATACAACACTAAAACCCCTGGGTAAAGCTTTTTTTTTTTTTGATAGACAATTCACTTCTGTTATGAGTAACTTGTAGTTCTATAAAGTCTGAATGAACAGAACAGTGGCTGTATTGATTTTACTGTAACATAGAAATTAAAAGCATGTTCATGGGGGTCTTCATGCACAGGCACTACAATATTAGCTGATCTGTAGATTGTGATTGTTTTTTGTTGTTGTTTTCTTTTAACAAAAATGTTGCATCCTGTCTGAGCTGAATGCATTTGAGATCCTATCACACTGCCCGGAGTGGACTAACTTAGGAAAAGCAAATTAGCAGTTGCTAGGGAAAGGACCAGTGTTTGTGTGTTGATCATGTGTCGTGGTCAAGTACAAGACAGCATAAGCCTGGGATAGATAGCTTGGTATTTCTAAAGAGCCATCACTCCAGTGTTGAATAAAAACTGAAAATGATCAGTTTAAATTAAAAATTGGATGATTTTTTGAGTGTTTGACGGTTAAAAAGTCATGGCACTCAAGTGAATCTGTCTGAGTTCAATGTTGAAATGACTGTTGTAATTAAAAATAATATATGTAAAACCTACAAATGATAGACTGTAAGAAGTTGAGACTTCCTTAAGGACTAAGAGGGCTTAACACTTGTATTGGCTCATTAGGGAGAACAGAAGTGATGCTGCTAATGCTGTTGCCTTTTCTAAAAGATTGTGTGTAAATATGCTCATCTGAGGGCAGTCATCATGATACACTCTTCAGTCTAGTAACTGAGCCAGATTTGAATACCATCTGCGTTAGATAAAAATATGAAGTTGGTCGAGTGTGTAGAAGATATCACAATATTTTTTTCTAAAAAATAACAATAACAAATGAAGAAAACCTGAGATGTCTATCTCTGCCATTTTTTAGGAAGACTGTAAATATTTGGGAAATGTTAGTAAATAAGACAAGAGTTTGTACTTGAGTAATACAAACAACATGAGCTGTTTTACTGTTGCTTAGCATAATACTGATAAAGGACAAACAACAGAAACACAGTAAGTGTTACAGTACAGAAATAAGGCATAAGTTCTAGGCAATGTGAGTTTGTAGAAAATCAGTTATGTCAGGCATTTCCTCTTTTTTGATGTTAGTAGTTGCAGTTATGTGATGTATTGTGTTTTCTCCTCCAAAACATTGAAGTAAAGGTGATCACGTTAGTTTCTCCATCTCCTGCAAGTAGAGGAAGTTTTGTGCCTTATTCTCTCGTGCTTTGCTGTGCAAGCTCATCTCCCCTCTTGCCCTGTGCTTTGTATTTGCTCAAGCTTAATAGATTCATTTTTCTGACTTGATGGAATATTGCATGTCACTTTGATAAAATGATGGTGGTATTTAGCCTTTAAAAGGAGAGTTGAAAAACTGAAGGGTTTCCAAGTCACTACTGAATGGGAGTCTTGAACAAACTGTTGCTTTTGAGAAGTTTTATGGCATTTGTGTTAGGCTTGATACTGTTTACCATTCTTGTTAATGAATAAAGAAGTAAATGTAAAATACTACGACAGCAGCATTTCAGATGATAATTAGTAAATAATGGCAGCATAGGGCAATCATAATTGTTTACTCGGATTACTCAGGCAACTTTGTCCATTCAAATGTGAATTAATACAGCCAAAACCAAGCAGTAAAACCAAGAAAAAAGATCAAGGAGCTGACATTCTAGTGATTGTAGGTGAGTGTCTTAAGATGCAGCGTTACGGAGTAATGGAGCTAATTAGTTACAAGCTGTTGCCAAAACCAGCGGTCTGACGTCCTGTGTGCTCCCACTGCTTCCTTGTGCAGCACTGTTTGGCTCATGGAGGGCTGGCTCAGGAAGCGAAAATGACAGAAATATAATCACTTTTTTGAAGGATTGATTGGCTGAACTGAACAACTGTGAGGTGAGATGGGGGAAAACGGAAGGGAAATAATAGAGGGAAGTGGACTGCCTCTGTCGATCCAGGCTGCAGTTGGATCCAGGCTGTCAATCCAGGCTTAGGTTATTGTATAATTGTCCCTCAGTGCAGACTTCTTGCGAAAAGCAGGAAAGACCTTAATTTCTGCAAAGAAACTGGAATTTTCTCCATAGAGCTCTGATTACTGGGAGACCAAGACTTTGTGATGACCATCTTAAAAATGTTAGAAAATTAAAAACAAGATGGAAAGATTACAGGACCAGAGAAAATGCTGATCAGTGAAAGTTGGAGCCTCCATTTGTTTTCTGCAAGCAGGGAAAAAAAGTAATTCTAGTAACAGTTTAGGTACTGATTTTTTGGGAAGAGTGATAGCCAAGAAGGTTACTTAAAAAGGAGAAACATAAGGGCAAGTAGTGGCTGGAGACCGAACAACAAATTCAAATGATAAATTACTTTTTATCACTGACAGTGTTATTCTAGTGGTTAAGTTATCCTTAAGAATGGTGAATTTTCTGTCTCCTAGCCTTTCAAGATGCAGATCAACACTCCTTGCCATCTGGAAGCTGTAAATTAGCCAGGTGCACAATATTTCAGTCAAAAACAGGTTACGAGGTTGAATGCAGAAATCACTACAGGAAATATAAAAGCCTGTGCTGTACAAATTAAATAAAATGATTTAAGAGTCGCTTCTGAACTTTGGGAACCAAGGTGTAAAACAATTATGCAATTTGTTTTACTGTTTTATGTCCCATTTTTCCTTTCTTCTTTTCCAGAGAAAAAATTTTTATTCTTAATTTTAATTTTATTCCTGATTTCTGCATCAGGCCCACAATTACAGATACGGACAGAAAACCTCTGGAGTTTTGGGGGTCTGCTCTTAGGTATGTTTTGGCTGTATCTTGTCACATTGTTTCGGTGACAGTTGTGGTAGGGCATCTGCAGTTGTAAAACTGATTTTTTTTTTTTGGTTCAGGAGAGGAAGCAATTTCTTCTGAAACAGCAGAATTGAGTTCAAGAGAAAGCTGAACATCTCATGTAGGAGACTGATAACTTCTGAGAGAGGGAGAAGTAAAGATGTCTTGTGCAGCAATAACAATTGGGGGGGCAACTTTTTATGCAATCTTATTCTCTAAGGCAGTCTTAATTATTCAGATTAAGTAAGGTCATAAGCTCTTTGTCTTCTGATGAATTCCATGTTTAAGCAGTTGTTCACTTGATTAAATTTCAGAATTCTCTCTAAAAACTTATCTGAAAGTATTTTTCAAATCACTCTGAGAGCGACAGAAAGCACAGTATCTTTCTAGTGGGCTTGCCCTGTGTACCAGAAGGAAGGAGTTCATTTGATTCTCAGGCATTTCAGTTTCTTTTGTTAGTCCTGCAAAGCCAGGACAGCAAAGGGAAGTTTAATTGACATCTGCTTCTCATCTTTAATATTTTTAAGGCTGTTGGGGTCATCTCTTTCTATTTTAAAAACTTACAAGTAATTGATAATGTGCCAAAAAGCTGTGCTACTTGAGTAATTTAGACACAAGTGTATGGAATCGGAGGGGGCAATATTTTTGTGAAGAAAGTGAAGGAAAAAGAATTGGTGCTCTGCAGTTTCTGTTCTGTGGTGTTGTGATAATGATAACCAGGGAAGCAAGGGTGAGTGCTGGCTGTGTGTGTCAGTTCTGTGAAGCAGGTAATGCTTTCCAGGTAACAGTGTTTTTGTTAGCAACTTCTGATGTTAAATATGAATAAAAATTGAGCAAAGGGAGAAGCAGAAATGGAGATGCAGATGGAAGAAATACACTTGATTAAGAAAAGAAAGAGATTCTTGCTATCTGCTGACTCTAGTAGGTGCAAGGTCTAATCTTTATTGTGCTAGCCATCATCTGCTATAATACGTCAACAGTTTAAAAATAAATGACAATGTAAATGCTGTTACTTCCAGCCCTAAACTTGAATAAAGATGCATGTGTCTGGCAGTGAACAACGCTTATGCTGTCCTTCAGAATATTTCTTTCGAAACAGAATTCTTCCTTAAAAATATAAAGTACTCCAAAAGCTGACTGACAATTCAAGGAGTACGTAAGCAGTGGTGTTAAATCTCAAAATTGGTCTGTACTTTGAAGAACTGGAAGCAGTAGTTTAGGACAATATTCTTTTAACATGAATGTTAACTTCAACAAGTTAAATGTCTTTTTTTTTTTGTCATTTATTAAACTCCTTGGTTCTTTAAAGCAGACAGTGGAAAGAAGACAGTGGAAAAGCTTCAAAGCTTTACTCAGGGAACAGAAAAGTAATAATAAACCATTTGGTGACCAGTGTGACTTACAAGTGTTGCTTGCTCAGGAAGAAACAGAGTGTGTAGTGTCATGGGAAAGAAAATCAGCAACATTTTATCAAGCTCAGCTGCTTCTTATCTGTTTTTATTACAGGGAATAAACAACAAAAACCCCCATATAGGCTGTAACGGTCTTTTCTACAATTTCATAATAATGAACTGTTGTAAAGATCTGCTGGACTTTGTCCGTTGCTCCTACATTTGGTCTCTGAAATTCTTGCCATTTGCTTGTCATTCAAGTAGCTTCTGAGTATATTAGTGAAGAGCGTTCATAATGAAATGATTATCATGGCTCTAGGAAGACTTTGCTGCCTGAATACACTTCAGGGAGAAAGGAATACTTCTGAATATGTCATCCTGTTTCAGTGGCTGATGTATCAGTGGAAAGTGGCTGGCAAAGTAGTTTTACAATGTGGATGCAGCTGGCAGCAGACCTCAAAAGAACTGCGTGTTGCTTGAACACACTCTTTGCATTACTTGTGCACTGTACTTTCAGTGGGATTAAAGTGTGTAGTACAGAGTATTTGGTTTGAGAAAAGTAGTGCAGGTTCCTTATTTGGAAAAACGCTGGTTGTCAAGCCATGACCGGTGTTTGAGTTGTTTGTTGCTCTTTGATTTGTGTTACATTGAAATGCAGTATTGTGATATCCCAGCAACCTGTTAGAGAACTCAGGTCAACATCATTGCGGAATACGTGAGTCCTTCAGAGGGAATGAGATTACTGAGATCTTTGCTAGCTTAACTGAATTGTATGAGGGAAAGCAAGGATTCTGGTTTTAATTACCTAGACAGTGATGGAGACAAGTGAAATACAGGCATCTCTGGAACTGTTCTTTAACGATGGATATCCTGAACAAATTTAATTTGCTTGAATATTGAGAGTTTTACATTTTTGAATGTATGGATGGGTGCATAAATAGACTTGATCTATTCTGTTGCCTGAATCTTGTGTTCTGTAATACTGCATACAGTTGAGATACAGGTAGATGGTATGATGTGTTAACTAATCTATTGCTTTTTCCCCCCAGATTCCTCCAAATAAAATAGACTATGAATATAGTGAACTGATTTTATATCAAAATCAAGTGATGAGAGAGGCAGATCTGTTTCAGGAATCTTTAGAACATATAGAGACATACGAAAAGCAAATATGTGATAAATTAATAGTAGAAGAAATCAAAGGTAAGTCATTCTTCTCTCAGCCAATTTTATTCTAAACTTTTGCTACCAGCTTTCAGATATGGTAACGTGTTAAAAGAAGAAATGTGAGAACTTTCAAATGGATTGTAACAGCTAGTTCTGGGAACAGTTAATACAAGATTTACAATGCTGTGCTCAATAACTTGCCTTACGGTGGATGCATGTAGATTAATTTGGGTTGGCAGGAACAAAGGAGATCTCGGAGATGATGATATTAATGTATACAATGGTGGCTTTCTGTAAATCAAAGCTACTATAATCCAATTTTACTCTGAAGAATATTGTTTGTAGTACAAACACTTTTTTTTCTTTAGAACTAAGTAACAAATTGTCATTTCCTTCATAAGCTTTCTAACGCATTTATTTGTATTACCTGCCTTCAGTGGACACTGAAGCTGACTTTTTTGATTAAAATCAACCCAAAGTTCTGTATTTGAAGTACTGAGTTCTGAATATGCACAATTATGTAGTGTAATAGCGTGTATGCTTTGGCTGCTTTAGTTACATAGTTGTGCCAGCAGTTAAGCATCACACAGCTGCTCACTCACTTCCATGCCTTGCAGCCCTTCTCATCGGGCAGGAGTGAGAATAGGAAGAGGAAAAGCTCTGAAGGAGTGAAGGAAAAGAGAAACTAAGACAAAACAGAAATGCATAGACAGTCACTCACCACCTCCCGGAAGCAGACCCAGCTGGTCTCCAAGCAATGACTGTCTGCCCAAACAAACCTCCATAGTTTATTTTGATGAGCATGATGTTATACAGTTCTGGAAGGAAGAATTCTGTTTCTTGTTTTCTTTTTCCCAATAACTGGTTGAAATACATAGTTAAAGACATGCAAGTCTTGTTTTTCACAGGTACTTAATGCTACAAATTGTGTTGAGCTTATGTGTGTGATAATTTCAAGTAGCACTTGTAGTATACAGTAGAAGTCTTACTAAAAAGCTTCTCTTTCAGTATCTACATATGAGTAAGCCCAATTTTATGCATCTAGTTTTGTAAATTTCACTACTAAGCTCTGTGTTTTCTCATAGAATTCATAGTTCTTTACTGCATTGTTTTTAGGAGAAATGCTGTTGAAGTTGGGAAGACTAAAAGAAGCTGGTGAAGTGTACAAAGAGTTAATTGAGCGCAATGCAGAAAACTGGTATTATTATGAAGGCTTGGAAAAGTCCCTACAACCTAGTAAGTGAAGATACACTGGTACATTGAAAACACATATAATATAGGATGTACTTAAAACCTCCTGTGTGGTGTATTACAAGTTTAGATCTTTAGATCTTTACTCTGCCGAAAATTGAATCACAGAACCATTAAGGTTGGAAAAGACCTCTTAAGATCACCTAGTCCAACCATCCACCTACCACCAGCATTGCCTGCTAAACCATGTTCCTTAGTACCACATTTAGATGTTTCCAGGGTCTGTGATTCAACCACCTCCCTGGGCAGCTCCTTCCAGTCCCGAACCACTCTTTTGGAGAAGTTTTTCTTCTCTGGAATCATCTACTATCTAATCTTGAATAAGACATAGTCATGTTTAACCTTTGGTAAACATGTTTACCATTAAAAAAAGGTCCCTGAAAAAATTGTATGCATGGAAACAGCACCAGCAAGTCTTTTTCTTCTTGGAGCTAAAGCTGGCATTTGTACATGTGCTTACTTGAAGGACCGTTCCTTGGCACGTATGAACTTGGAAAAGAAATTGTATTTTGTTCCTACCAACCTGATTGTCAGAGCACTATTACACTCCAGGAAGTAAAATTGTCTTTCCAGAGCTTGTGCCACTTTCCACAGACATGTAGAGAAATAATTATTAAATATCTAATTCATCTAAACGTCCTTCTGAAGATACGCAGCTTTTTTTAGAAGCTAACTGTTCTTTGGAAGAAAAGGTGATAAATGTGATGAAACCTTCTGCATTTTTTTTTCCCAGTGCTAGTTTATGTTACTGCTGTTCTGTCTTTCCAGGAAAGTATCTAAATTGGATTTTCAAAAAAACCTACAATATTGCCACCATGAATACTATAATAAATGCCACGATAACTTTACCAAGTGTCTGCTTTTACACTAGAATACATTCCTTATATTTCAGTTAACTAATTAGTGGAATTTTTACTGGAATAATTCTGATGACATCATAAATCATAAGCCCACCAGCATATTACTGGTACATATATCTGCATTATATTTATCAACTATCTTCCAGAAAGTTTTATGGTTTGGGTTTAACAGTATCTGGAAATACAGCTTGTGATTGGGTGATTAAGGTGATTACATTTGGTGTATTTATATACAGACTAACATTGCCCTTTGAATTTTTTTTCCTACTCTATCTGTGGAGGTGAAGATCGTGATTATTATTGCAAAATAAATATTCCAAGACTTTCATTATTCTACTTGATATAATGTGTTGATATAAATGTGTAGTTCTTAACAAGTAACAAATACAGCAGATTATTTGACATATTAAAATTCATTGTGGATTTAAACTGTACTAATTTATAAAACTAATAATGCTACTTTATTTTTTAGGTGGTCTTAGGACTATTTCCTCCCCCATGGTAAGTTCTGGAGCTCCAACTTGTGACTTCAATTAGGCTTTTTATATGCTTTAGTTCCAATTCAAACATTACTTTAGTGTAACTATTAGCACTGGACATCTCTTGGAGCCGCTGGTTAACGTATTTTTTTCTCCCCCTTCCCCAATATCAGAGCTCAGAGACAACATAAAACGTAAATTTCATTTCTTAGAAAGGAAACTGGAAATACTTATTAAATATGTTGTGCCATGGTCTTGATGTGTACATTCACTTTTATTTAAATTGCTTGATGAATTTGAAAACATTTTAAGCAAAACTGATCCTAGTTATATGAAAACGGCATTTCAAAACAACTGATTAATTATAAGTTCTAACCACATTGGAGCTCCAAAGCATATTATGGGGGAAAGGGGAGGAGTGGGAAGAAAATCTTTATCAAAAAGAAAGCTACTTAAATGTTGAGGTATTGACAGTTCTTGTGCCGAGTGTTTACACTGGCAGTGTTGTGCACTAATTTTGTTGTCACTAAAGGACTTTATGATACAGGCATGCTTGTGTAGTTTCTAAATTGTAGGTATATGAACAGCATACACAATGTATTTCTCTGAATGCTTTAAGTATGTCTGAAAGAGATGCATAGTGAAAAACAGGTTTTTGAAGCTATCAGTGTCAAGCTACTGTATGAATGGGTCTGCACAGTATACAGTTGAAAGAAAACAAACTCAATTACTGTTTGATTGGACTTGAGAGGTAATTGTTCTTTTTGCAGTTTACTTTTTCAGAGGTTATTGCTGGTATTTCAGTCGTAGTGTTTTCTAGTATACTGTTTCACAGTGTTTCTGATTAATTGGAAAAAAAATAGCTTGAAATGTTTAAATAGTTTGAAGTCCAAATTGTATATGAAATTAACAATTCTCAACATTTAAAAACCTTTAGAAGAATAGATTTTTATTTCTGTTACTTACATCTATTATATTTACTGATAATAGGCACTTTAGAAGAGAGGCTTCAGATTTATGAAGAAGTTAGTAAAAGGCATCCCAGAGCAGTTTCACCTAGAAGATTACCTTTAAACTTTGTTTCAGGTAACAAGTTGCATATCTATTCTATAATAATTATTTTGTTTTTTCTTAATTTGTCAGGCTGTTAGATGTACATACAATAGCTATTTGTGCATGTATGCAAATTAGACAAATGCATTTTTTTCTGAAAGAGACAATTATTTGTTAAGTTTTAGGCTTGATAGAAATAGTTCACACACTCTAATGTGGTTGTACCACCTAGGTAATGCTGTCTTCATTGATAAAATTGAAGTACAGAATCATGTCAATATTTGTGTGAGTTATTGTACATAACTTTTCTACATCATCAAGATAAAGATATCAGTTAAAAGGCGGGGAGTATACTGCACTTGAAGGCAGGGGTACATGTCTATGTCTGCATACACACATGAGCTAGCCTATACTCTAATTTATAATCATGGAAGGCAGTTGTAAAAGATGCATAAAGCAATTGCGTAGCATAGGCCTGATGAATTTCATGACAGTTTTAATACTGATTGTGTGACAGAAAACACCGTGTTTTTTTGCGAATCTGAATATCTTACTGGTGTGCAGCATTTTTGTCTAGAGCCATTAAAGCCAAAATTTGTGAACTTTGTGCTGATAATTTAATGAGTAGAAACAAAAAGCAGGTGTGCAGTGTTTCATAACAGGAATTGTTTTATTTTTAGTTTTATAACTAAGTTATTTTCAGTGAGTCTATCCTTTTACAACTTCTATTGAAATACAGTTCACAAACATCCCCAGCTCTGCAGGGAATACACTTTAAAAATAAAGTTCCTGAGCTATTCCGAGATGGAAGGAATGAAATAGTAAATTAAATAGTAAATCCCATAAGAAATGTGCATTTGGAGTACAGCTGTTTAAGTGCTCTAACTCACAGAAAAAAATAGGAATGAAAGTAGATTTTGACTGTCATGGTATTTTGAAGTTCAGCTGAGAATTCACAAGGCATCTGCTGATGTTTTCAATTTCTTAAGGTTAGCTTTTCGTTTGATTCACTTACTGTGCACTGCATGCACTGTCTTTAAATACTACAGAACGTAACTGATACACTTTTGTTGTTGCTTAGGAGTCTAAGTGTGCATGCATTTTTCTTGTGTACGATCACTAGACTGTAACCACTTCACAAGAGTCTTAGCCCTGAGGTTAACACTTCTGCCTTACTTAATCCCGACTATTTCACATTTTTTGAAGGTGCAAGGGCAAAATTCTAAGGCAGTTCAGCTAGATTTAAAAAGCCATGTGACAAATTTTTCCTGTGTTATAAAATTGTTTATACTAATGCATAGCAAACAAGTATCCTGCAAAATGTTTTTCCATGTCATTATTAATAATGTGGTTTGTTGCTGACTTCTTCACTGTATGTTTTGCTCTGGTTTACCTTCTCATCTGACAGTGTAGTTTTAAAGCTAACGTTCTTTTAAATAGAAATATGATTGGTAATAAGGGTTGGTTGTTCCTGCTATAGCAGGAATACTCTAAAGGAATCATAGAATCCTTAGAGTTGAAAGGGACCTTTGAAGGTCATCTAGTCCAACTCCCCTGAATGAACAGGGACACCCACAGCTAGATCAGGGTGCTCAGAGCCCCATCCAGCCTGACCTTGAGTGTCTGCAGGGAAGGGCCTTCCACTACCTCTCTGGGCAACCTGTGCCAGTGCTTAAATGAAAGCAAAATAATTCACAGTTAGATCATTTGAGAGAAATCTCTCAGTAAACTTACTTTCACAAGTTTAATAACGAGTAAGCATTTCCCTGATTTAAAACTCTGCTGTTAATCCTTTTAAGTTTGCATCAATCAGGGTGTATAGGACTGTTTTTGAGCCTGTGGAAAATAATCTGATAGGTCTGCATTTGTTTACCAAATAACTTGTGTTTATAAATAGAGTAGATGAGAAATCTTGTTGGCTAAAGGTAATAATGAAAATGTTAAAATGTAGAAAAAAAATTCTGCGGAAATGTATTTGTGGATTTCAAGAGAGTAGAATTTTTGGTTAAATGAGGTTGATGTCCCTCTGTGGTCAGTGACCAGATGCTTGCAGTCACCACTGGTTCATTCAGGATTGGCGTAAAATACTCAAAACTGCGGGCTTGTTTTTAAAGGACAGTCCTTCCCAGACCTTGCCTTCCATCTCAGTAACCCTGTAGTTGGTGCAAATCAGATCCTTGATCCCACTGGAAACCACCTTTTTGGAGGTTGTGTGTGATCAAGGGTGGGGGGACAGAGTCTGGCAATCCAGTTTTGATTTGTTTACATTGGCTATGGAGTGACAGTTCCTGTGGTCAAGTCTCTTCTGTGTATCAGAGTGAATGCTGAACTTGGCTTTATGTCATAGGTGGGTGCCTCCTTGTGTTTTATTATGTTTCTCAGGCTTTTTCAAAGCTGTTCTATTGTCTATTAAGAAAAAAAAAGAAAAAACAAAGCAAAAAAAATGAACACTACATACTTAATGGAAACTCGCTTTCCTAAGCTTTAAATCAGTTGTTCCATCAAGAATATAAATTAAAATAATGTAACAGAAAAAGTTAAGAATGAGATTTTTTTTTGTCAGAAGTCAGGCAGTTTCTTGTAGTGTGAGAACTTTAATGAATCTGCCTGTAATAATAAAGGCTGTGCTTACAGTCAGTTTTGCATCCCTCATCCACAGATGGCAGGAGTTCCTTATATATAGCAGTTTCCTTTAGTAAGGAGGGAACTTTGATTTAATATTAGTCTCAGTAACATTGCCAATAATGACAATTTAGAACTGATGGAAGTTAAGAGTTCTGTATACAAAACAGTATTTTTCTGGGTATTTAAACCAATCTTAATCAAATCTTGTTAATGCATTCTTAGTTGATTGAGACTTATTTTAACAGTCTTACGAATGTATGTTAGCATTATGTGAAGTGTACTATTTCCTTGTTTAAAGATTGAGAAGTCCCCAATAGTCATCAGCATCATCTCTATGCAAAACAGAAATGAACAGAAAAATGAAAATTGAAACAATTGGAGACAATCAGTGTTCTGCATGGGACAAAAACATGAAGAGCAGCTGTATTTTTCTGATTAAATACCTTCTCTGAAGTCTTCCTTTGTTTCACAAACAGCATTTCTCAGAAAAATGATATCGTGCAAGTACTGTGACTTTCTTAACCTGAAAATGTTATTATATGCTTATTAGCTTTACCAGAGGTGGTTGATAATGATGCTTATCCTTCTGAAACAGTCTTCTGTTTCTGATTCCAGAAACAATCATATTTAAGTCATGTCCTACTTATTTTAAAAATAAATAAGTAAGACTAGAAAAGAGGTAGAGGGCTCATCTCATCCATCCCTTTTCCTCAAAGCAGGATAACTTGTATCTGCACTATTCCTAACTCACATTTATATAACTTAAATCATGAAAACTTCCAATGGTGCAGCTTTTATAAGATCTCCAAGGTAATTCATTCCAGTACTTGGTTACTCTTACCACTATAATTTTTTCCAGTGTTTATTTGAATACCTCTTGTTACATCCTACATAGCCAGCAGTTAATCCTTTCCGTTTTTAATAGGTTTTACAGATTTGACGACTGTTACCATGTCTTCTAGTCATCAGTCTCCTAAACATAAGCAAGCTAAGCATTTTTCTTCCTGATCGTTTTTAAAAATCTAGGGCATATTTGCATCTTATTCTTCAATGAAAGATGAACACCCTTAATTACAATTTTTCAGTTACTCTATTATGCAGAATTGTACACCAATTAGTGCTTATATTTATCTAACACTTTCAATCACTGACATATAACCAAATACACTTTTGTTTCTAGGTGAAAAATTTAGAGAACTAATGGATAAGTTCCTGAGGGTTAACTTCAGTAAAGGCTGCCCACCCTTGTTTACCACTTTGAAATCTTTATATTACAATCCAGAAAAGGTAAAACTTAGTACTTACTTGGTTTTAATGAAGTCTTCTGTACGGAATTTCTAAAAGATTATCTAAATGTTTATTCGTAGATTTCACTGTAACCTGCAAACAAGTGTTGCTGAACATTGTTCTCCTTAGTGTGCTGTTTTGTCGTATGTGAATCATTTGATACTTAATCAGTGATACAATTTTTACTTTTGTAGATAACTTATTTCAAAATACTTGAAGTCTGATTGCAGGATGCAATGTTTTTTTTTTATTTTTTGAAAAATATAACCAGTAAATTTGTATACTCTGGGTGCAAGTGTGTCAGGTTTCTTTCAACTTATGGTTTATGATGTCACCAGAAGTCATGATTTTAAAGTATCACACAGATGGCTATTATTCTATGTCTATTTCTTACTTGCATCAATGCATTAGTATTTACCACAAAGGTTTGATTTCTGTTTCAGTCTATAGATAATCTTGGTGTTCAATTCTTGCACTTCTAAATTCTCCTGTTTTTGGCAAAATTGTATCACACTATAGAACTATTATTTGCGGTTTCGTTCCTTGTTCCAAGCTTTTGTAAGGTACAGTAAAACGTTAATCTTCAAACTATAGCAAGATAATAAAATATGCAGCAAATAAAAATAAAGGACAGATAATTCAGTTGTTCAGTTTTTGCTACAAGCAATAAGAACACTTGGTATTCTAAACAATTCATGACTAGTTAAGAGCATTTGTTGTGTTTTGTTTCTAAAGAGAAACTTTAATACACAGTTAAGCTTTTCAACCAGCAGTGGTTGTTCCTTTAATTGAACTAAAGTTATTCTTCACTCTGAGAGTCTCCTAGAATTTTCAAAATGTGTCTGTTTGGAGAATGTTATCTATATTGTTTCCTCTTAGTTTATAATTTTTAATAAATTCTGATCTCATGTGAAGTACAAGCTTTTCTACAGTACATATTGCTAGTGCATGTTTTTCAACGTAAACTTCTGAAACTGGATTGACAAAGGACGAATCAGTACCACAAAAGCTATACCTCTGGTATGTGAAGTATGAAAATGTGAAAGATAGCGACAACACCTGGTGGGGTTTTTTTGACATGAGGAGTAAAATGATGGCTAATGTGTTTTGGGAGTGATTTATCAGGAAAGGTAGCTTAGTGCTAGTCGTCTTCAAGATAGCAAACCACCACCTCGCAGGATTAGCAGCTTGATTCTAAAAACTAATAATTAAAATCAAGAGCCTCACAACTGACAGATATGTTTGGATTGGTGCACAGTGCTGAGTTCTGTGAAAACATTTTCCTTTTCCTTCTTTCCTTCCTCTTCCCAAAAGGGGTCTGTTTTGCATTTCACTTGGTTGGGTATTAATGTCACCATAACACAACAGAAATCTCTTTGAAACTGAGAGAAACTTCCATGTTTGACAGCTTTAGAGATTCTGAAGTTCAGGGGGTAGGGAAAGGAAAAGTGTGGCAACTAATGTGTGCTACACCTTTCAGAAAACTGTCCCTTGATATCTAAGTTGTCTAAGTTGGTGCTTAATGCTAGCTTCTAACATAAATTATTGTTGTATTTTTTCGCTGAAAGAACTGTAGTCAGGATCGTGTTGTGCCTACTATAGAAAATAACTAGGAAATCAATGAACTCTCTAGAAGTGTTGGGAATGAACAGTTCCTCCTTTGATTTTTTTTTTTTTTTTTGGAAACAGTTTTAATCTGAATTGCAGTCTGAAATCACATAGCTACGAGGATTTTATGAAAGAGTTTATATTAAGCCTAGAAAGTTAGTTCTTTCTAGAACTAGAAGAAGAAACTTAGTCAAGCTGTTTTCCTTCTGAAGTCAGCAATTGTACCTTGTATAACTTCATGGTTGTTACCAACCATATCTGAATAACATCATTTTACTGTTGCTTGCTAGACTTCCCCTTCTGTCATCCAATAACCTTTCTCTTCACATCAGCACAAGCTCACACGTGCTCACTGAGCTGCAAACAAATCCTTCCCGTGAGCCTTCAGTGGGATCACTTTTCTGAATCTTCTCGCTAAATTTACAAAGTACAGAGAATACTACAAATGAATACAAAAATAGCGTACCAGAGGTGTTGAATCAAAGCAGAGGGGTCACAGCAGCTCAGACTTCAAGTGGTTTGAGCTGACAAAGCCAACATGTCTTTGTACTTTCAATGCCAGCTGAGACATCCATATTACCACTCACACCTCATCTGTCCAGGAAGCTTAGGAGGCAGCTCAGGTTACTGCCAATTGCACGCCCATATCCGTAGTTATTGCAATGACTGTTTCTCAGATTTGGTGTAGGAGAAGTATGTGAGACCTGTGTAGAGAAGTTACCTGAGATGCCTTTTATCTCAGGGGATGATAAGTTGCTGCCTTTGATTTTTAACTTCCAATGAATAGGAGCTTTGAAACCTGCTTCTTGATAACACCGGACTCTTGACCACATAACTCAATACGGGAAAAAATATATAGAGAATTCAATAGAGTAAGTATTTACATGGATTAAGTGCTTCTTGTGATTGTGCTTCAGGTGTGGTAAATGAAGAAGATATTTGGATTTGCATAGTGAGATTTAGAAGCATTTTTCTCCAAACTTGTAACTTGTCTAAGGAACAGTTGCACAAGATCTATGTACTATATAGTGGTAACTTGTAGGTGCTTTCAGTGGATGGTAGATAATAGTAACTTAAGTGTGGCTGGATGAAATTATCAAAGCTGACTAATCCTTTTAAGTTTTCCTCTTCCTCTAATTCTAAGTTCCTTAGCTTGCTGAGATTGTCTCTTATGTTGTCTTATGTTACCGTATTACAGGATTTTGTTCTCTTTCAGAGCAACTGTGGCAGGATATGTTGGGGATGTAGCTTTAAGTTGTTTGGTTTGGTGGAAATTGGAGACACAGTCAAATCTCAGTCTAACTGAACAAAACAGTGTGGACTTTTTTACGTACTTTCTGGCTTCTGAATGTCTGATGTTGACAATCTGTGTGGAGATTAATGCAATGCTTTTTAATGCCAGTCAATTATTGCAAATACTTCTAAAATGTGTGCTCATAGAGTGCCAATAAGAAAGTGTAGATTTGTTTTGCTATTCAGTTGTCTTTTCAGGAAGACTGATAAGGATACAGTGCTTGTGTCTTATGTACAATCTGGGCAGGATAATGCTATGTAGTTTTATCCTTGTTCAGATCTTTAATTGAATTTCTTGTTCGAACTGTTTCAAATCCTCTGATCTGATGCATCAGTGGGGATCAACAAGCTATACCTAAACAAAGGGTGTTAAAGGCAGAAACAGCCTTCTTACTACTCCAACGTTTCCAGTAATACTAAAACAATACATAGAAATATCTTTACATAGCTTATAATAAAGGATATATTGGATTTCTATGTGTTCAGATAATTTTTCCAAGTGTTTGGTTTAATTGAAAGTATGGTTCTGCTGTGCTTGTCATGCAGTGAAGATAACTGAAGTGGTTATTCACAGCTCTGTTCTTGTCCCTTCACCCCTGCCCACAATGGACAATTACTTTAAATGGTTTGTTGTTCACGTCTCCCAAATTCTCTGGAATATGTCTTCAACAGTTATGGAATGAAACTAAGTTCCAAATTCAGGCATTAGATATTAGGTCAGTGACTATAGGGAACTGTTCAGCTCACTTTGGGTGTAGTTCTGGTCTCACCAGTACATGGCAGTTGACAAAGATGGGAACAGGCTGAGAGAATCCCTCATCCTTGGAGATGGTTGGAACGTGACTGGACATAACCCAGAGCAAGATGCTTCAACTGACCCGGTTCTGTAAAGGGAAGGGCTGGACTGGGCAGTCTGCAGAGGTCCCTTCTAGCCTTAATGGTTGTGTGTGTAAGTACTTTCTTTTTCTTTTTTTTTTTCTCTTTACCATCAAGTTTAGGATCAGCTTGTAGCTTTTGACTTGCTGACCTTGCAAGCCTTAACTTGCTAGTCCATGAACAGTACTTCAGTACTGGGATGAATGCTTTTTAGACAAGCCTGACAACATTAAGATCTTAGAGTAAACCATGCAGAAGGGTAAAAGAAAGATGGGCATACTTTGAGTGCGAGTAGACAGGAGCATTGAGGTGACAATAATTATTGAGATACTGTGATTTGGAATCTTTGTGGTTTTGTGTTTGCCAGCATAGCCCTGAGTCAGTGCCTAAAATTTCTTGCTTCTCCTTTCTCAGAGCATTCATGAAGAGATAGGTAAGCACTTTCCACAGAACCTGCTTTTTTAAGAAGCTTTTTTAAGGAATGGATTCACTTCCACTACAGGTGGATAACTGCATTAGTATTAGGTTAAATGTGTGTCCATGCATGGCTCGCCACGTGTCAAGTGAAGCATCTGTAACTGCTGCTTCAGGGTAGGCACTTTGCGAAAGAGCAGGCTGCTTGTTCAAGTGTGTGATCTGGTTAGGCCGAGGATGCTATCTGTAGGTAGACTATCTGTAGATAGAAGGGGATCTCATCATTGTTTCAGTGCAATCCTCCATTCATCATTCTGGATTTTGGAGCCCTCAAAGTGGCATGTGTGGCATTCCTCTTTTGTTTCTGTGATGTTCTGCAGTGCAAATTCTAACAGGCAAAATAATAGCTGTGCATTTGGTGTATTGTCAGTGATGATCTGCTTGTTCTTTCAGGTAAAGAGAGAGAGCTGGATAAAGTTTTAATTGTGCTTCTTAGAGACTAGCAGTTGTTTAGCCCAGCTGTTGAGGTAGATGTTCACTGATGCTGAATATGCTCTCCTTTGTGTTGAGGGAAAAGCAGAGGAGGGATGCCAGTAAAATCCTAGTAAAGTCATAGTTGTCTGGGTTATTTCTCAGGTCAGATAGCTCACTCACTGTGAGTCGTCTGCAGATGGAGACTGTTTGATCTGGCAGACCTGCTGCTTATGATGTATCCAGCAGGGATGATTGGTACAGTATTGTGATGGGATCAGGGTATGCTGTGCTAATTGTGTTAATACACAGCAACTGTTGGGATGCTTAGTGGAGCAATTTTTGTCAGTGCTTGACAAATACCATATGCTAAGCTTTCAGTAGTTAAATGAGGTGCTTTATTGTGGAGATCAGTGTACTTCAGTCTTCAATGACCATCACTCATACTCACTGTCCCAAGTACCTGTTGGTTTCCTGCACTCTGTGCCAATGACATACACATACAGCATGCAGTACTTTGTGGTGCAGTATGCAGTGACATGCACATAAAGAGAAAATGATCTTTTACCCTAAACCAGCCTGTTCTTTGCAAGATGGTAACACAAGTCCCACTGTTTGTTGTCTTCATCTTGGGTTTTTAATTTATATAAATTCTACACCAGGAAAGATCATGATCTCTGTATACTCTGTATGCTGACACGGAGAATTACAAGCGCAGAATTTTTATGACTCCAGCAGATGCTGCTGTTGAGGGATTTGATTTCTGAGTGTGTGTATCATGCAGTTCAAAATGGACCCTGACTGATGGATGGAGTGGTTCACATCCCCAGTTGTCCATTCCACCCGTGCCCCTCAATTGCCATTTTTGCTGAAGGAGCAGCTCAGGTGTTTTGAGAAGCAGCAACATCTTTCCATTTGCACTCATTTTTGTTTTTCTTGCATATAGCTGAATAGTACAATATATTATCTATGCAATGGAACCGTTTCTGCAGTGGCAATATAGAAAAGATGGTTGGACTGAAGATGTGAAAATAAACACTAGCTGTTCCCATGTGAAAAATCTTATCGCATGATGTAAAATACAGTTCATGTGCTGTGAGGGAGATGTTGCTGTGTAGCGGGGCCAATGTTGATAGCGTGTTTGGAAGGACTATAGTTATTTCTAGAAAAAGTAGTTTGTTTTACTTTAGGAGGATATCATTTATAATGTACTTGTGCTGCTTTTGGACAAAAATTTGTTCACTTGATTTTCTTGATCTTGCCACAAAAAGTGTTGAACTTCTGCACCATTGATTCTTAGGTACACTGTGGAGGTAACTTGCATATCAAAGTGAGTTTGTTGTCTTCACTACATATTCCATGGTTAAAAGTGATTGGAATTGTAGGTGACTGACTAAAAAGAATCAGTTCTAGGCATGGCACACAGACCATAATGAAAAGGCAGCTTTATCCTACATAAAGAAACTTGTGGCTTTGTGGTTGTTGTTTTTCTCTAGTAAGGTACTGTTTTCCACTAGAATTTTGAAGTGTTGTATAAACAAAGCGTGGCTTTAAACATGTGAATATAATTGAACTTTCATTCATGATATCTCTGAAATAGTATTGAGATTCATCTTCAGAATTTGTGGAGCCTTTTAGAATAACCTTTTAAAGTACTGCTATGTGAGTGAGAAATGTTGAAGTGAGTGCTTTATATGTACATGTCAAGTAGCATGAAGCATTCACAAGGAGAATGTTTCAGTACAATACAGTATGTGTATATGAAATATTTTGATATGTCTGTCTTATTCTTTTCTCTGGTATAGCAGACCTACTGTCCAATTGCTGGGCTGTTTTATACTATAAGCAGTTCTACAGTTTTTAATTTTTGCCTGGAACTTTGGTTTCTGCAGCTGGAAAAAAAAGTTTAAGCTAAGTGGTCAATTTTCAAGTCTTTTTATAACGCTAGACCTTTAATTTTAAAAACAGGCTGTATACTGTGGAGTCTGATTACTCTTGTTTCTATTAGGCTTTTAGTTTTTAAATAACAAATATACTTGGCTATTTAAACTACATATATCAATACGATATATGAGTACCTGGGTAAGACTTAAACAGTTGGCACAATGTGTGCTCTTTTGAGACAAAGCTGTAGTCCCTTATTGGCATGTTCAAGAAGCAAAAATTAGTGTTTAGGAGTGGCACTGCATGATTGGCTTTGCTTTTCATGCAGAGCTGCTGTTCACGGTGAATGTAGCTGTGGCTCTCAACAGAATGGTTCTTCTGGAAACTAATAACCCTGAATGTGTACAAATGCATGGGATGTAGCAACTTTTACATTCTGTAAACTGTTGTCTGTATTGCAAATGGTTACGAACAGCCTTCTTTCTTACTGCTCCTCTCAAGAGATTTTGAAATACTAGCACTCCCTTCCCCACAACAGTCGTTCTCTTTGTACTTGAGCACTATTCAGAAATACTCTCTGGTTGCCCATGTTGATTTCTATAGCCATGAGATAGAAATTCAGAGTGAAGATCTTCATGTAGTCAACAGCAAGGTTTGCATTGACTGTGTTGCAGGTGTGTTGATTCCATTGAAGCTCGACATTAGTGCATATATGTGTCCTTTTTCTGGGTAACTTAAAACATGGAGACTGTGAGGAAATACTGGATGAGAAAATATCTAGCTTGTCTAGACATGTCTAGAAGAAACATCAGAAACAACAGTCTCAAAATAAAAGTGTGAGACTGTTTACACAGGAAGGTAGGCTGTCTCCACTGAAGACTTTTCTTTACCTCTTACAAGAAGGATGGCACTTTCCCTTGATATAGCAAGCTAAAGGAATTTAAAGCGGTTAGCAACCATTTTTGTAGTTAGATGCCCTCTGTGAACTACTGGCAGTTTATGTAGGAAGGTGAAAAATGTTAGTTCTGCTCTGAATCTCTCTACATCTTAAGATGAAGCAACTCTAGAAGGTCAACCAAGGAGTACAGTCTTGTTTATGCTGACTGTCAGTTTAGTTTCTTAGGGAGAAAAGTAGCATGTCTGAGTTAAAATTTCAGGCATGGAAATCTGGTAAGTGGACTTTGTTAGGGTTTGGTTAATATCTGGTACGTTCATAGCAGAAGTCAGTATTTCTGCTATGTTAAGAGCATGTTATTATGTTATTTCTGTGTTATGCCTCCTATTTTATGATTAGAAGAAATAAACTGTTTCAGGTAGTGCCAGGATAGGATGCTTCCACTCCCTAGTGAGCATGGGTAGAGTCAAAGGTGGTGATGTTTGATAATTTGGGTCCTGAAATTGATTCATAAGCTAAGAGCTTATGAATAGCAGCTAATTTATCAGCTGCTTCATCATTGAGAGCTTCTTTTAGTCTGAGTGATCTACATTGTAACTGCTTCAAATACTAATTTGAAGATCCACAACATTTTTGCTCATAATTGCTCCTGCTGTTTCTCTGCTCTTGTGAAGTTGTTTACTTCCTTTTGTTTGCACAGTCCCAGACAAGTCCAAAAGCTTTCAAAGAACCAGTTGCTGATGAATTCAATTGTGTGCTGACCACAGTGACATTTTAGAGCATTGGTTTGCTCCAAGTTTATATTTTTGAGCATCTTTAAAGCCTTCAGTACAACCTTTAAAATGCTGTTAATTTATTCCGTCATGTCAACAGTTGCGTGACTAGCCAAAGAATATTAGTAAAATTGAGAAGTGCTCTAGAACTAAGAATACTGTTTTTCTGAGTGTGTTCATACACTGTGGTTTTATCCAGTTCTTTTGTCATGCATTTCTCACATGCTGTGACTTATGTCACGTCTCCCAAATTACTGATCTTCACCCAGTGCAATAAAGAAGAGAAATATTATCCTCATTTTGCACATTTAAAACGGTAAGATGCCAAGGCCAAGTTTTGAAGACATTGATTCTGTGACTCAGGAGTTACGGTTTCAGAGATGTTCGTCTTCAGAAGCATTTGTTGACCTCAGTTCATGTGGGACATTCAGCACGTTAGAAAATCTGGTTCTAGGTGTTTTAAGGCAAAAAGAAAATGAATACAAATGTCTGTTTTGTGGGTGCCAGTACCTTCATGAAATGTTATCTCACTTCTTTCTCAGCTCCTTTCACTCCCTGGTCTACATTTAAAGAGGCAAGAGCTTTTCAGGAGAAGTGTACAACTGAATCCATTGTATTGCTTGATAACCGTGTTTCTGTAACTTTAGATTGGCTCCTTGATTTCTGTCTTAGAACCTATTGCCTTGAGTGTAATTCAGGCAAGCAACGGCTACTAAAGCAGTAATTCTGAACCAGCCAGTCGTCGCTGGCTCTTAGTGTTATTTTTTTCTTCCTTACTGCTTTCCTTATATCAAGAAAGTAATCAGTCATTTTAACTGATCAGGTATTTGTAGTTCATTATCAAGTGTAGGTTAATAGGAGATGGGGTAAAGTAAATTAAAAACTTCAGATTCCCCTTCTTCCTTATGAAGTGCTCTCCTAGCACAACTTTCCAATTAAAGATTATAAGTCTGTTTCATACAGTTTTTTCACATCTGTAACAGTATGTCTGGGGAAAAATTATGTTCTGTTTATAACATTAATAGACTAGTAACATAAATGGACTAATTCCTAGATGAAACATGTCTAATACACGTAAGAAGTGTATGTAGTGTTTTAAGGAACTCTGGGTACTTGGAAATAGCAGATGAGTGGACAGATCTCTCTAAACTGCATGCGGATTTCAATATTTGACTGACACGTTGAATCACGGAATCACACAATCACAAAATAGTTGAGGTTGGAAGGGACCACTTGGGGTCATCTAGTCCAATCCCGCTGCTTCAAGCAGGGTCACCTGGAGCATATTGCCCAGGGTCACATCCAGGTGGGTTTTGAATATTTCCAGAGAGGGATACTCCACAAATTTGTACAGCTTTGAAAATGCAGTGGAAGATCAGTATTTGGAAGCATAAGATGAGAAAAGAAACTTAAAAGCCAACCTTTTAACGGCCTTTGCTGCAATCCCTGGGCTTCTGTTTTAATTTTGGGTGTGTACATGTATGCTGTGCGTTTTACAGCTTGACCACCGTGGGAGAATTTTCAGAGGACAGTTAAGCCTGTTCTGTCTGTATTGCTATCCTGCTGAACTCTGGGTTCCTGCCCTGAAGTTCTCTAAAAGTTGTAACTTCTTACTGACAGTTCTGTAAATCACTGAATGTGTTTGCTTCCGCTGCCAGAAAAATGATAGCTTGTGCAAAGAGCTGACAGTAAAATGAGTCAGATTAGTTACCATTTCAGATGATACAGCAGATAATGCATGTTCATACTTGGAAGTGTTCTGTAGATTTAGGATAGGCAGTAAATTTATTGCGACCATTGCCAATCTGCGCTTTCTTCCAAGGTGCCTTCAGTTTTTGAGGCAAGTTAAACTGCTTGTTATACTGATAGTAACGGCCAGATGCACAGTCAAATTTGAAAGAAATTATTTAATTAACCTGGTCATGCTTGATTTTCTTAACAAGAAGATGCTAGATTTAATCAAAGATTCCACTGTTAAGAACTTTTTCCACCAATATGAAAGTTAAGACCTCATTTCCCAGTCTGACTGGGTTGCACGTTTTTCCATCCCAAATGGCATCTGAACAAACAGCATCACTGTTACAACAGTTTATGAAAGAGATTCAAAGGGTGTTGCTTTTAAAATAACTGCAAGGATTTGTTTTAATACTTCTTTTCTTACATTCGAAGCACTTAATTCATGGCTCGCTCTTGCATTTGGACTTCAAATTCTTGTTTGATGTGGGACTGATCTTACACTAGTAATTGTTCCGCAGCTCCAAAGGAGTTTGTGTGGTTGTATCAGTTACAAGGGCTGCTCCAGAAGTAGTGCCTCCTATTTTATGATGATGGCCCACAATATCAGAGGTGGATGTTGGTGGTATGGCAGTAGAGGTTGAACCTTCCAACCAATATTCCATTTTACATGGAATTTTGTTCCATGCTGTTGCCATGTGACAGATGGCAGCAGAAGGGCAGTCTGACAAAATGGTATCTGACATGGGAGTGCGGATGCAGCAAAGGTGTGTTATTGAATTCCTGCATGCAGAAAATGACACCCATTGACATTCATCGATGCTTGCATGCAGCGTGGCATGCAGCTCTTGTTCATCACTGGTGAAAATGCATCGCTAATGGTGGTGACTGTTCAAAAATAGTGTTCTGTAGCTGAGAATTTGCTCTATCAAATAGTGTTATTGTACTCTCTGTAGTTTCCATGGAAACAAATAGGAGGCATTACTTTCGGAGCAACCTATACACGTAACGAAGTGTGGAACAGAAACTTTCCAAGTGAGATGAAGGAAGCTTGCAAGTAGGGCAGTCAATGTGTAGCTGTCTTGAATAAAGTTGGAGATGCTCCTTTGTTTGCATACCCTCTGCCTTTCTCTTCGCAGTGCTAAACCTGGAGTGTCATTATCTTATTGCTTTAAAAGAAGGCATTAAAAAAATCAATGTGAGCATTGCTGAAGAGATTTTTTGGTTCTTCCATGGACTTATATATGCTGTCATCTTGGATATTTTTAGATGTATTTAAAGTAGTAAGCCACAGGAAATGGGATTTCTTATTCAAGTAGCTGCCTATGTACATCTTCCTGTGTGGATACGCCGTCAGAGCCTGAACTCAGACCTTCTGTACAGCGCCTGTGTGCCAGCTGGCTCATGTTTGGCACGTTCTGTTCTTTCCTGCCTCAATGAAAAGCAAAAGCACATCTCATGCCAATCACCTCTTGGCTATAGATGAAGATGCTTCTTGTCTTTGTTAGCTTTTAATAAAAACCTTTTTTCTGGTGTGTAGCTTTGTTTTGTTAATTGAATTTATGAGTTCATTTTTAGAGCTGCTTGGTAGCTTCTTTATTTGAAACTTCCTCTCAGTGTATCTGTCCAGAAAGGCATATTCAGAATTGCCTGGACTGAAAGGCTATTATTTACGTGATGTGGCTGCACTACGTATAATAGATCATCTGCTACCTTGAAATATTTCCATTCTTAAATATCTTTGAGGCCTGAATGTTCTGATCTAAGCCTCTGTATTTGCAGAGATGGGACTCCAGATTGCAAATTTATTTCTCAGGCACAGCCCGACTGGCTCCAAACCCAAAATCCTCCTGTCCATTGTATCCGATTCTCTTCCAGGCTGTATGTCTTTCTTGTCCATCACAAATAATCAAATGATAGTGTTCAGGGAGGCTGTGAAGAAACTTGCGTGAGCAAAGGGAGCTGAGGAATCTCACTTTGAAAGATGTTCTTGGTTATATTAGCTTTTACAGTGCTAAGCTGTTTCTGAAGAAGGTTCTGTTTAGAATGGTATGCAGAGCATAGCATCCAAAGGAAAGCTAGAAACCAACCTTGGTAGTATTCTCCTTCATTGTTTTGTGGGTTCAACTCCTTGATTTTCAGCTCTGTAGTTTTGACTGGTTTTGTGTATACATGTGTGAATAATTACCACTGTCTCAAACATGGGCTTATAATAGAGATGAGAAAGGGGTAGTGTAGTACAGGTTTTGCGTGCCACGGACCAGCCTCCAGGTATGTTAAAAATGTCATCAAAAGCCTTTACCAGCAGCTGCTTTCTGTTTTTGTCTTAACTTCATAGGTACTAATTTCTGAAATATTTTTCAGGGTCCACTGATACTGCTTCTGCACATTTTGAGATCTCTCCCCTAGATAATATCTCATTGTAGAGAAGACTTCGAGTTTTGATGTATTACTCTTTTTATTATCTCTCTATTTCTCAGAAAAAAAATAGAGTATTGCTGCAGAGAATGTTCTGGATACTTTGTCCTGCGGAAGATGAAAGTATGGATGGAAGTACTCCAGTTATGAATTTGGCCACAGGTGTTAATCTGTTAATGTCAACATAATTTTCCTCTGGCCCAAGGAAAATGCCTTGCCAGTGCTACCATTGTAAGGCTAGCTTGTCGTTTGGTCTATGGGTATCCCATCTTTTTTAGATCTTAAGGTCTGTTTTGAAGTTTCACACTACAGCAGTTTCCTTTGAGTACTCTGCAGCTAAACAAGTTACAGATGGTTTCCAGATACTTTGAGAAATACAACTATTTTGCAGTTTCTGTCAAAGACACCAGGATTCACCAAGTCTAGTGGATGCCTCTTCTGCTATGCTGAAAAAGTTATGTCAAACTCAACTACGCTCTCAAATATGCTTATTCAGGGAACTTGCAACACCTGAAAAAAGCGTTCCACTTACAGTGCTGGTGATGGGAAATGCAGTCAAAATTCAACTTCACTTTGAGATGAAAACAAGGGGTTTACTTTATTCAGCTTTAAGGCATATTTCTTCTAGTAAGATGGAATTTCTACATCTCTGTGAGTTGTTTTTTCAAGCAAGTAGTCATCTGATTTAAGAGAAATTTTCTTTGTTGATGGCAATGTCCTGTGGTGGTTCCAGATCTGTTTCTGTTGCCTGCAGGGCTGCTGTTGTCAGCTTGGTAACTGCAAGAAACAAGGTTGTGGGTTTTTTTTGTTTGGTTGGATTTTTTTTGGTTTTGTTTAGGAAATACAAACTGCTGTAGAGACCTTTGTATTTTAGAGTTTGAGCAATTCCCAGTTTACAGGACAGATAACAAAGTCTTTCTCTGGATATGAGCATGATTCTTTCTTTCCTGTATGCATCCTTTCACCTTAAAAGAAAGTGCAGTGTGTAGCAATACCTCCTTTGCAAGTTGGTTATGCAGTCCTCTGGTTGCGTATCTTCAAAACGAGCTGAGAAAAGCAACCTTTCTGGTGGCGAAGACCACCCATGTTGACATGTTAAGTCTTAAGAAATTGCTACCGTTTCACATGTGAGCCTAATTGTGAGGTTCTGTCTTGGGAGACATCCTACTTCATTGCAAGCATAAAGACCTTCTTCATCGTGTAATTGATGAACAATTCCACAACTGGATGTTCTGTCCCTTGCTACCTGTTCTTTTCTCTCTTTCTCAGGTCCTTCTGCAGTAGGTGATCTTTTTGCTAAAGCAGAGTGCTTTATCAATATCGGGGAGGATTATTCTGTGAGTTACTCCCTTATTTTGAGGGGGAAAGAAAAGTTTGGCAGCAACCCATCTTCTTCCTCAGGAGGGTCTACGGTTGACTTCAATTATCTCTAAAATTTCAGAAATCGTCTGTGTAACAGCTGCCTCTGAAATTAAGGGAAGGTCCATTTGGAAATACCATACTTGTGCCAGAATACAACTAGTGTTTGACCTTCTGAGTTGCTAACTATTTGAAAAATGCTCAGTAATACCAAGACAGTTCTGACTCCTGGATGTTACCAATCTTTTTCTTGCTACCTAAGGCTTTATGTAGTTCTATTGGATTGAGTGTGTTGAAGGCTGTGTGTGCGTGCTTGTGTTTTTGTAGATGGATGTTTGTAGTTCTTCCTCTCTAAGTAATGCTACAAGGTGGCATTTGAATAGAGAATCTCATCCTTCTCTTACAGCGTAATTTGAGTTTTCTGAGGCAGGTGAGTTCAAGAGTAGATGAGATACTTTTGAAGCTTTTTTTTTTTTTAAATAAAACCTTTCTGCTGTAACTGTGAGGAAGGAAATATAGAGCAATTTCTTAAACCTCACTAAGATCAGTGACTGAAAGCTGAAGAATTGTTGCCTAATTTTTCCTCCTTTGGCCCTCCATGGCAGTTTTTGAATGGACTAGCCAGAGTCTGCCCATATGTATAAGTTTTCAGCCCTGTCACAGGATCTCAGGCTTGTAGTATCCATCAGAATCTGTTTGAAGAACAATGTACAGTTTGAAACACTGAAATTTCAGATGCTTGTAGACTTGGCACTAAGGCAGGGTTGGCCTCTTCTCTGAGACAGCAGCATCCTCTTCTTAAAGACGCTACGTGTTGTTTTAGAATTGGTTGCAATGGAGTGTGCAGCTGCTTGAAGGAGAACAAAAAGTTAATCTCATTAAAATAACTGGATAATTCAAGTTGAGAAGTAAGCATGCAGAAGGCATTTTCTGGGTCTTTCTTTTGTAGTACCAGAGAGTCTGTGCTCGAGGGAGCTCCTACATATGCATACTTGCAGCTGAATGAGCACATGAGCAGTTTGAACAAGCTTAGGAGTACTGTAGGTGCTTTATTTCTGACACTGCTTTTCTAGTGACAAAAACACTTACAAATAACAAAGCTTTTGTTATATGTGACAAAAAAGAGTAAAATTCCAGAACTACAAAGGGAGAAAAACTGTTGAGAACAGTAGAAGTAAGAGCTAAACATTCCCAGGAGTTCAAATAACAGGGACACAACTGAGTGCCAAATGTTAAACGTATGACTTGCTCCTGAAGCTGCCTACAGTAGCTGTTGGTCTGTTTGTGCGTTAGAAGTGCTGATAACTTCGTACTGATTTACAGTGGTAGTAACTGAAAAAATACTTAATTGTCATGATCATGACTAATACATTAACAAGCTGAATAGGCTGTTGCCACGGCTTAGGTCTGACCACCGTATAGTATGTTACAATACTTCTGTGGTATTGATACATATATTCAGTTCTTTTTCTTACAGTTACTACATTGAAGAATGAAATAGTTATAGTCTTTAGAAGGTTGTCATAAAAATAACTACTATAAAATATTTTACTCAGCTGCTGCTGTAATCGAATATGCAGTCAATTCAGTAATCTGACTTTCTTAGTAATGAACCACAGAGTTTGATCCTCCTATTTGAAAAAAAAAAATCTGTTTTGCATTAGCGATTTAAGTATTTGCTATGTGCAGTGGTCTGTTGGTTTCATCATCTGCCGTTACTTCACCTCACCTTTGTTCCATGTGTTTGCCTCTTAACTACCTTTCCTTATTGGTTTCCTCTTTACTTTTGTTCCTGTAATTTCATTCAACTTAACATGAAATAAAGAAATATTAATCAGAAACTAGAACGTAGATTACTGTAGCCCTAACATCCCATTTTCCATCCCCATATTGTTGTTCTTGTATGTGATAGTTCTCTTTTGCTCTGTCTAAATGAAGAATTATATGGCAGGAGTCACTTGGCGTAGGGTGTAGCATGCAGTACAGATTTTCATTTAATAGCTGGCCAAGGGTGCCACCATAACAGTTGTAATTGACAATAAAATATTTTTTAGCCATCAACCATTTATTTGGAAAACAATTTTCCCTTAGACCTTGCAGTCCTTTATAAAATAGGGCACAAAATACTTCTTGGTATAGTTCAGTAAGTAAAAATCTGGTGCTCACAGGAAATTCAAAATTGGGATTAGAGTGAATTGTGTTCTTGTTGCTCACAGTTTAGGAAAAACTTAAAATGTGGATGAATGGATATTTATTTTAGTCTCATTCTGTATTTCTCACTCATTTGAAGACATTTATTCTGATTTTGCTTGTGAAACTGTGCATGAGAACTGGACTAAAAGGCCACTCTGACCTTTGTGGAATCCTTGCTTCAAGTAGGTGTGTGGAACTTTCAAGATTTACAGAATCTGTACTGCTTTGTGAGCACATGCAAATTTAATACTGACATAAGCTGAAGGAAAGAGAACAAGTGTTTCACCTGTCTCTGCTGATGGGGAAGGCTAAAGCCTTTCCCCTCTCTTTGGATTTGTGCTTCTTAGTTCGTTGTTCTTTTGCAATGAAACTGAAGTGGCAAGAAGTGAGTGACCTATGGAAAGGTGTGAGGTTTGAATTGTGCTTGTATCAGAGGCTTCTTTCTTTCGTAGTTCAAGCTGCGTTTCCACCAGCAGCATGTTGGTGTAGTCTCTCTGGTATTTGGTGGGTCCAGTTGTGGAATCAGCTCCATTCTTGTCATAGCAAAACATGAGATCTGTCAATGACTTCAAATGTACTTTTTCTAATACCTTAAACTTTCTCCAATGTGTGGCAGAGATATACCTGATTTTTTTTTTTTCTGGAATAACACTATTTGAAATTAATCAGGGTCAGGAATATGACATTTCCAGATACTTCAATTTGATTTCTGGCTTATAGAAATGTTAACGTGATCTTTATGAAGAACCATGTATTGCTTAGAAATAATGAAATTTGAAATTCTTTAAGATGACAGCGGTGACTCTAACGCACAGACTGGTTCCATGAAGTGGCCCATGAACCAGAAATTATTTTCCTAAATTACTAGCAAGAGACTGAGGCAAACCAGCCTGGGGAGGGGCTAGTCTTAAGTCTTGGGAAGCATGATACTGTTTTCATCAGGAACATCTGCAATAATTTAATCGCCTGTTTTGCAGTTTTGTAGTTGTTGTTTTTACTGAATACTTGCAGTGTTTACCAGAGGTGTTGCTCAAACTCTTCTTCTAGGTGACAATTCCAGCATGCTTTCCTGGACTGTAGAAGCCAAAACCATGACAGAGTTCTGAATGTGGAAGAACTTAGCATTTGTTAAGACGTGGTGCTGTTTGGTATTGTTGGTCACTTCAGGATTAGAGGGTTTCATTTCACTTCTGCTGTAAACTCACTGGAGACCCTTCTGCCAGTACCAGAGATGCTGCCCAGGCTGGTCCCACTGCAGGTGGAACTAGCAATGGGGCATCTCTACATTGACACAAAGCAGGCAGTAAATCACTTGTAAGCTTGGAAACAGCCACTAGCCCTGACCCAAGGCAGAGACCAGCCACATGTGTGCCTTGGAGGTGATGGGAATATTCTTTTTGGTGGTAGTGTGGTCTTTTCCAGTTGTGAAGCTGTACACCCAATCTGCTTGTAGTAGTGCAAAAACTGATATTTAGAGTTTGGCAGTCTGGGATCACTTTTAAAGAAATGTAGGGGTCTTTTTCTCCCTTTTACATGCTTACAGTCTAGCAAAACTGACTGATCTCAGAGGTATTTAAGTTTATTAGCAGCCAGATGAGGATAAGTTTGGGAATACTTTGAAGTAGTAGTGAAAAGCAGCCAGAAAATGACACTCTACACTTACTAGGAGCCTGTTACCTCAAGCAGATGCTTGCTTCAGCTTTTAAATTCATTGTAGAGAAGGCGATCTTCAAAGGTTTTCTGAGGGTGCCAAAGGTTTCTTTTGTCAAACAGATGTCTGAGGCCAGGGAACAGCTTAATGCGGTTATTTGCCTTTGTCCATTTACTTAATGATTTCCTACTGTTCCTTTATCATTTTGTAATTATTTGGAATTTAGTAACGTTTTATTCTATTTGAGATTTTTGTTACCGGAAACTCTCATGAGATTTGCCCAGAGCTTTCTAGAGTGCATATATCTGTTTATACATTTTATTACATTTCTGAGACATTTACACTGGCTGCATATGACTTGAGACTGTCACCTTCTCTGCTCTTTGAAACAAGCACTTGCCATTTCTTGCCTACTGTGCTGATTTAGTATTGGAAACTTTGGTCTTTTGCAACAGAGTTGATTTCCCTCCTCTTTCTGCCCCTCTCTCCCAAGTGCATCTTGAAGTGCTTACATGCTTTGCCAAATCTGACTTTTGTAATTTTGCTCTCTCCACAATGATTGCTATTTCACTCTTGCAACTGAATTTATTTTTAATGTAGGATTGTCTTAGTTAACTGTTGTAAAAACCTGAACCTTCAAGTTTTGCTTGATTGGCTAATGTAGCTATTATCCTGGTATGTTTGCAGTCAGATCTCATTTTTCAAGTCCCTTCAGCATTTTGGGTATATATACGTGGGTCGTATTTCTTTCTTTCTTAGTACTGCTCTTGTTTTCTTAGTAGTATGTTATCTACTTGCTAGATATGGCAGGCACATTTAGAATGTAGCTACAAGGCAGGCTGAAAGATTAATATAATGCTTAAAGATCCTATGTGACTCTTGTAAGTCATGAACCTGGTGTTGGAAAAGTTCACTGTCATGAAAAGCATAGATACTACCACTTGTAAATTTCAAACTTAATAGTGTGAGTCTGAAGCTAAGAGTGAATTTTTGAGTCTTTAGCTTTGGAGTGAGCAGTACTATTGACAAGTTAGGATTTCAGGAAGTGTTAGCCTTAATCAGTGTATAGATTGTATATAAAAGGGATGCACTGAGTATTCTAGGCAGCAGTGCCTTCTTAACAATAAAGTAATAATAAAAAATCTTTAATAGTACACGTCAGCCTGCTAGAAAACCAAAAAAGTCTGATCTGCATCTTCATTGTTATGGGAAGTTTACACACAGTCTTTTTCAAAGCACCTTGTTTCAGTTGGCTCAGTTTGAATGTTTGAAAACTAATTCCTTAAATAAAATTGAAAAAAACATCACGTGAAGAATACTAGCCACATACACTTTCTACTGTAAGTAAGCTGCTGAAGATTACACCTGCTTGCTGCGATGTCACCAGTTAACACATATAATCGAAGATAGTTTCTGAAAGGCAAAGGAAGTTATATGAAGATACCTACAGTATTTTATAAATTAAATCATTATTTTAGAGTAGCTTCTTAAACTTTGCTCAAGTATTTTTTCAGTGTGTTCATGTACATGTACACAATAGTAAAGCTAAACTTAAGTTGATGTTTTTTATATGCAGGTCTCTACAATCCAGGAACTCGTTACTGGTTATGAAGCCTCTTTGAAAACTTGCGACCTTTTTGGTCCATGTGGTGAGTTTCTACATACTGGTTCTTGTATTAATTATGATGTAATTAGTCATACTGTTTATGACAATAAAGAAATATCTGATGAATATGCTGCATTTTGTTTTTTGTTTATTTTTCAAGCGTTCAGTTTTTCTGGTTAATGTAACCTCTTCTGTTTTGTTCCAGAAAATGGGGAGAGAGAGCCCCCAACAACATTACTCTGGGTTCGGTATTTCCTGGCACAGCACTTTGACAAACTTGGCCAGTGTTCTTTGGCCTTGGATTACATTAATGCTGCAATTGCGAGCACTCCAACCTTAATAGAACTGTTCTATTTAAAAGCAAAAATTTACAAGGTAAAAAGTGAATTTGGGCATGTGGTGTACGTAGTTTAAGGAAAAAAAAATCCATGAAACTGGTGTGAACGTGTGGATGATTTTTCATTTTGTACTGGTTGTGGGCATTGACCCTTGTGCACCTTTCTTTTTGTGTACTGTTCTGTCAGTTAGCAAATAAAAACCCGTGTATTTTGTTTAAATTTTGTAAAGCAAGACACAAATTAAAGCTAATTGTTCTCAAAAAATTACTGTGAGGGGAACAAACAAGAAAACTGTCTTTTTGTTACTTCTGACAGAGAAATACCAGTAATTATAGATTTTGAGAGTTGGAAAAAAACATGTTTATCCTGAAAGTTAGTTATTTAACTTCTCTGTAACTACTTTCTTCCCAACAGCATGTAGGTAACCTGAAGGAAGCTGCCAAATGGATGGATGAAGCACAATCTTTGGATACTGCTGACAGATTTATCAATTCTAAATGTGCTAAGTACATGCTGCGAGCAAATATGGTGAAAGATGCAGAGGAGATGTGTTCTAAGTTCACTAGGGTAAGTGTACTGCTGTAATGAAGGGAGGTTTTGTTTGCCTCTGACAGTTCATATTTCATTTTGCTAATGTAAGTCTCAATTTTTGACCAAAGTCAGAAAATCATCTTTTCTGGAGTGTCCATTTTTAACATAATGCGTGTCATAACATACACTTAGCAATAAATAACTATGTGAAGAGCCAGTAAATATTGGAAAAAATGGTTATTCAAAGATAGTTGTCAAGAAGTATTTTTGAAGTGACGTACTTCTGAGTACCTCTCTGTCAGTGCCTCTGGTGGATACCTCATTTGCAAAATCTGCCATTTGCCAGTACTACAATCTGAGCTAACTGCACAGGAATGTGCAAGCTACTATTTTCATTATGAGTTAACACCAACATAAATGTAATTTGGACTAGAACATTCCTCTCATTTAAGCTAGTACTTGAGACTAAAATTTTATAAAGTTCCATCCCTAAAAAGCAGAGTAAGCACTTTAAAGTGAATAATATTTTTGATATTGATATCAAACTTTCATAAAGACCGGATTTTCGTATTATTTGTGTAATTATGAGGACAGCTACTGGGTGGGGTTTCCTGGAGCACATATACAAGTTAGGCTCTTTAATTCTTCTTAATTTCAAGTGTGAAAACACTTGAAAATGAATCCTGGAGTCCTAGATATTTCTAGGAGGTATTGAAAACTTGATTGCTAAAGCTCAGTAGGATGAAGTGCACCCTCAGCAAGTTTGCTGATGACACTAATCCAAGTGGTGCAGTTGATACGACAGGAAGGAATGCCATCCAGGCTTGAAAAGTGGGCCCATGTCAACCTAATGAGATTCAACAGGGCCAAGTGCAAGGTTGCACTGGGATCAGGGCAATCCCAGATGTGTGTACAGGCTGAGGGAGCTGGGCTTGCTCAGCCTGGAGAAGAGAAGGCTCCAGGGAGACCTCATTGCAGCCTTTCAGTCCAAAAAGGAATCTTACAAGCAGGAGAGAGACTTGACAGGCAGATAGTGACAGGACAAAGGGGGAATGGTTTTATACTAATAAGAGGGGGGATTTAGATTAGATATTAGGGGGAAATGTATTCCTCAGAAGGGTGATGAGGCACTGGCACAGGCTGCCTGGAGGAGCTGTGGATGTCCCATCCCTGGAGGTGTTCAGGACCAGGTTGGATGGGGCTTTTGGCAGCCTGAGCTGGTCGGGGGCAGCCCTGCCGATGGCGGGGAGATGAAACTGGGTGGTCGTCAAGGTCCCTTCTTATCTGAGCCATTTTATGATTATTTGAACTCACTGTGTATGCTTTTGTGAAGTGCTAGAGCAAGAAATGCATAGATACCTATAATCAGATAGGATCAATCTGTTCCTAAATAGTAATATTAGTTGAACTCAGTTTTCTTTATATTGTAATAAAATGTACTGATTTTGGTGACCAGTGTTCTTGATATTTGGATGTTTCCAGTTGGTTTATTCTTTGTCTAGAGGACTGAAATTATAAAGAATAAATTCTGATTCTTTTTCCCTTGAAAAAGTATGAAGTCTGAATCTAAATTCCTTTTTTCAGGCTAACAAGTTCTAAAAAATTAATCATGTGATAAAGCAGTAACTGTATAAGGTTTTTGTAAGACTGTGTATTTCTGGTTTTTAAGTCATTGGAATTTATCCCTCTGTATCTTGAGAAGCATTAAGGTGTCACAAGTAGTGCTCTCAGCTATGGGGATGTTATATCCATTTTATGTAGTATTCAAAGTAGTTTCCTGCTGATGAGCTAAAACTAGTGGCTGTATTTGGGGGAAAAAAAAAAAAAAAAGCTGATTAACTATAATGGCAAAAAGTGATAATGACACTTATTTCAGGAAGGGACTTCTGCTATGGAAAACTTAAATGAGATGCAGTGTATGTGGTTCCAGACTGAATGTGCTGCAGCTTATCAAAGGCTGGGGAAGTATGGCGATGCCTTGAAAAAATGTCACGAAGTAGAAAGGGTAAGTAGGTAAAAACAGTCAATTTCTTTCCTGGAGTTTCTCACGCATCATATTTGCTGATGTGTGAACAGCATGATTTTCTTTGCACTGAAGCTTTCTAAAATAATGTATGAAACGGGTTAATTCTTGATGATTTATTGTAAATGCTAAGGGTTACATCTGTTATCTATTATGTGCAAAACTAGTGTTATTTTAAGTGAAAAGGATTCAGTATAAAATTTCCTGTCTCTTATCTAATACTGTTTTTACACTAACTTTGTGCTTTTTGTTAATTCTTTTTAGTAAGAGCAATCATATTTCACTTGGCTTTTAATGAGTGCCTAAGCCTTTGAGCATTATTATTATGATTTTTGCAAACGAAATGAGATTTTCCTGGGTGTGTTTTTCATACTGATGGGTTCTCTTGGATGGCCAATACTGTAAGAATAGTTCTATGCTTGTTAAATAATGCTTGTAATGTCAATTATAACTTTATTTATCTCCAATTATTTTTTAAAAAAATAAAAAAAAAATAGAGTAAGCCAGTGAAGTGTCTAAGACTTGGTTCCTTTTTTCTCCCCTCCTTGAAGCATTTTTTTGAGATAACGGATGATCAGTTTGACTTCCACACGTACTGTATGAGAAAGATGACTCTTCGTGCCTATGTAGACCTCTTGAGATTAGAAGATGTGCTCAGGAAACATGCCTTCTACTTCAAGGCTGCTCGATCAGCAATTGAAATCTACTTGAAGCTTCATGATAATCCTCTTACCAATGAAAGCAAGGAACAAGAAGTGAATTCAGGTATCTAGACCATAATGGAGGCTCATAATGTGGATGACAAGTAAAAGCTTATTAAGCTAAGAAAGTTATGTGCTATGGAATCAGTGAGTTGTAACATAAACACCTTGTTCCGTTTCTGTTGTGTACGATTTGATTCACAATCCTGTCTATTCTTCCCCATCATATTGTAAAAGCAGTATGTGAATAAACCTACCTATAGTTGGAGTATTTGAGCACTATTTTAGAACCTTAAGAGGAAAAATCAAATTGAATTCAGCCGTTTATCCATTTAAACAGAAGATAAATGTAATTGACAGATGAATTATGAAACACAGTGGGTAGATTTTATGGGAAAGCAGTCTAACTTGCTGTAAGAATTGAATTTTGGTATGTATTTAATTCATAACGTAGTAATAGTCGTTAGCATCACATTACATTTGATCATTTTTCACATAACTTTGGGGCCAAAGAATACACGGATAAGTGTGTATTAGCACAATTAACATGAACTCATTTGAAACTAGTGTTTAAAGAGAGAGCAGATTTCCTTTGGAAACCAGTTGTGCATGGTACAGATGTCAGCATTCAATGACAAATGATTTATGAGGGTTTTTTATCTTAAGAAAATAGTTGCTGCATTTGTGGAATCACAGCAACTGTCAGTTCTGCAGTGGTTGTTGACAAAAGGGATAAAATTAATGCCTGGCTTTTTGCATGGGAAGGATGTTTGACATGAAGGTAAAAAGAATTTGAACTAAACCAAAAATGCCACTTTATGTTTCTAATACAATACCACCTTTTATTGAGATGAATGAGTTTTTTTTTCCCCTCTTTATTTATGTATATGATGTGCATATAAAAAGTCACATTTGACAGCACAGTTAAACTTGCATCTTTTTCTCTCCAATTTTAACTTTATTTCTGTATACAATATAGCAGTATGTAATACTAGTTAATGTGAGGAGGACTGTTAAGTCATGTAGTTCATTTGTGTGCTGTGAATTGGAATTTAATAGGCTTATCCACTGGAGAAGACAGCACTGTATGAATGGGTAAAAAGAACATTTTTCTCCTTGCTTCTCCATCTCTATAGTGGCTGGTCCCAGCATGGGCCCAGTAGAGGTTGTGATGCCATAGCCACAAAAAAGGTGTGTGTCCTTCAGTTGCTCGTTCTTCTGTTCCTTGCCACATGATTTGCCCAAGTCCTGTTATCTGTGAAGCACAACAGAAGACCAAGTGGAAATTACAGTGCAATTTCAGCTAAAGCAGGAAAGGAAAAAGAGTTGAATGGGGGAGGCTGAAGGCTTCTTGTTTCTATGTGGACCTGTAGGAAACCGTGGTTTTTGTGTATTCTGCATCTATAAGTCTGAGCCCACCAAGCAGCACGAAGTCTCATATAATAGTACTGTTAATACATACCAGAATATTTTACCTCTCTTCACCCCAAACAATACCAATTCTGGCTTCCATCCATTTAGCTATAACCACAGCACGTACAGAAAATCAAGGCTCTTATGGCTGTATATGGGTCAGACACTTCAATGAAAGTCAACAGGCTTGTTTTAAGTTGAGGTACAAATGAGTCAGGATGTTTTAGATAGAAAGTTAGAAGCTGAGCCCCAGTCAACACATGATCTCAGTATTTCCCTTCAGAACCAGTATCCATTCTCTAAGACAAAATCTGTCACATGGATTTAACTACTTCATGTAGTTAATATTTCAAGTAGCTGAGGCTTTTTTAACAACTATGGAAGAGTAAATATGCGAGATCAAGTGTTACGCTGTAATGCAGTTGTAAAGTTGACTGTATAGTGATATAATACTCTGGCAAGTGCTGGTATTTCTGGAAATCGCTGTAAAAGTATACTGATATGGATGGAAGAGCATAGTGATGTCTGAGTGTTGTTTTGAGATGTTTTAATGAAGTAGTTGATATAAGTTATTTGTTTCTTAATCTGTAGAAAATCTCTCAGCCAAAGAATTGAAGAAAATGCTTAGCAAGCAAAGAAGAGCACAGAAGAAAGCAAAACTCGAGGAGGAAAGAAAACATGCCGAGAGAGAGCGACAACAAAAGAATCAAAAGAAAAAGCGAGATGAAGAGGAGGAGGAAACTAGTGGACCCAGGGAAGAACTGGTTCCTGAAAAACTGGAAAGGGTTAGCATGGTCTTTTGTTACGTTCATGTCATTATCATGAAAAACCTAGAATATAGGATTATTGTCAGGTTTTCCAAAGATAATCCATCCATTTA
Organism: Penelope pileata; assembly: GCA_013396635.1. Lineage (NCBI taxonomy): Eukaryota > Metazoa > Chordata > Aves > Galliformes > Cracidae > Penelope > Penelope pileata. The sequence continues at coordinate 292,605 of WBMW01003898.1, forward strand.
TATAAAATCATTTCTGCGTGCAAAGATACCTTTTATTTGTAGTCTACGTATTCTGAAGAAAAGTAATACTTTTTCCTCTAACAAATTCAAGTTCTGCATTAACGTTACTACTTTAAGTTTTGGTTCTCACAGTTATAAGCCATCTTTCACTGACATGCTGAGTACTGATATTTTCTTTTTAAATGGTAACGTACAGCATGACTAAGTGCACTACATGAGTAGTGCCACAGTTAGCACTGATGTTATCTTCATCAATATGAAATCCTGAGTACAGACTTAAATCTTATTGCTGAAATAAAGTTCAGAAAGCTGTATACAGTTCCCCTTTGGCCTCTGATTATTTAAATGCTCTGAATAACAGTAACTATTATTGATGAGTTTTATCAGACATTTATTTCAAATCTTCACTTTCATTGTGTGTTTATTAACAGGCAGAAAATCCATTAGAAGAAGCCATTAAGTTCCTTATACCACTTAAGAATCTTATTGGAGATAACATAGACACACATTTATTAGCATTTGAAATATACTTTAGAAAAGGTAAAGTATCTCTTATTTTTACTTTTGCTCTACAAACTTTTAATTCTTCATTGTGGCCTATATTATCTGACTGTAGTCTGAAATTATTTTGAACAGGTAATTCTTTAACTGGCTGAAGTGAGGGCTTACATGATATCCAGAAATCAGAGGGGCAAGTAAAATACAGAAAAGCTAAGAGAAAAATAAGTTTTAGCATACACTAATGAGTACTGTAGGTATTTGTAGTGTGATCTTTCACTAGGGGAACACAAAGCCAAACAGGTAATATTACTATCTATCCACTTGTGTCAGTTTGAGCTGTAGGAATTTCTATGTTCTTAAGTAGTTCAGATGGGAAAAACAAATCTTTCAGAATTCTCTGTAGGCCTTGATATTTCTAATGTTTATCTAAATACTAGATTTACTAAAAAACCAATAGTTGATACAAAGAGGTAGAAGAAGTTGTATATTCCTAATCTCAGCATGCTTTTGTTTTTTCCCTTCCCACAGGAAAGTTTCTGTTAATGTTACAGTCTGTCAAAAGAGCTTTCGCTATCAACAGTAATAATCCGTGGCTACATGAGTGCTTGATTAAATTCTCTAAAGCTGGTACGTGTATAGGAAGTACGTACGTGTGTCTGTGTAAGGATGCAGGAAGTAACGTGAAAAATACTTAAATATTTTTGTGATTTATAAATATACTCCTGAAACACAAGACAAAAGAAATGGTTTGTTTTTCTAGGTAATACCTAAGAAAGCACAGGTTGTGCTATGCAGGGTACCATGTATGAATTGTATGTACTCCTTCCTCCATTAATCCACCAGGTGGACCCAGTAAGTCACTCTGGCTTACTGGGAGAAGTAGGTGTTCCAGAGTTCAGTGAAATTCCTAGAAGTTTTAAGAAAACGAGTGTTAAATAAGAGAGATTCTGACTGGAGCCAAGTATGTATTGTGAGCTTGTGTTAGGCAGCAGAAAATACACGTGGCAGAGAGCTCGTATGAATGGTTCATCTATAGATGCATCCATAATGCTTTTATAGAGCTAAAATGAAATTATGTAAATGCTTGTTCTTCATTTTAAGTGCAACCAAGATGACTTTTAGAAGTCTATTAATAAATGACGTAAAAAAAAAAGATTACAAAGAATAGAAACTAAACAAGCACGATTCTTACGAGCATACAAGCTTCTTACAAGCACGAGCTATGATTTCTTAAACATATATCCTGTTTGGTCTGAAGAAGTACTAACAAACCCAGTGTTCTATTTTGTCATAGGAATCAGCTTCTCAGCTGAAATAGAAAGTCTTAAATTTTTTAGGATGATAACAAACTATACATAAGACAATGTTAAGAGAAGCTGATTGAATATTTCTTGCTGGCTACGTTCCCAAATAGGTGATTTAAACTGAAATCACTCTGACTAGTAGCACGTTTTCTACAGAGTGTATATGTGTTTGCAAAAAATGTTTTTCAATCTGACAGATCTATTTTCTGAATACTAAAGCTTATGCTGACTTGTAATATACTGTTGAACTGGAATTTGTTTCTGTGTTTACATTTGCAAATTTACCAAAAGCAAAACAAAGAAAAAAAAACAGGAATTTTTGGCAGTGATATTTGTGGTTTCACATTGTTTTTTCCACAGTTGTTTAAAAGTATTTTTTTTTTCCATCTCTCCCTCTTGCCGTTCCCTTTTCCAGTATCTGACCACAGTAACCTCCCGGAAATTGTGAGCAAGGTCCTAACTCAAGAAATGCAGAAAATTTTCGTTAATAAAAATTTGGAAAGTTTTAATGAAGAGTTTCTCAAACACAATGCTACCTCCATTCAGCACCAGCTGTCAGGTTTGTTTAACTTTTTTAGTGGTTTTGAAATTGAGTTGATTTCAGTGATGCAAATCAAGAATGTTTCTTCTCTTCTCTTTCTCTACATAAATTGGAATGAGCCAGAAACACTTGATGTTTCCTTTTTTTCTCTGCCTGCTTTTACCACTTACAGCAAACAAACAAAAACCACACGACTTACTCACTTTGTTAATTAGATGCATACAGAACCTGCTTCTTACCTCTGTAAAGTGTAATTGAATACCTGTGGTGGTTTGGTAGCTTATGTGTGGAAGCATTGTCATCCCTCGTGTTGCAGCTTTTAGCGTTGAAAGAATTAGAAAATATAAGAAACCAGGCAAAATCGTTAGCCCGTGTAATGATAAAACTCCTGTACATTAGAAGCAGTGCTTTTTCCCCTATTCTCTAATCAGCTCGCAGAGACATTCTCACAACTTTGTCCAGTAGCAACAGCATGAATAAAAATATAAAGGCAAACTTTTTACTTTCGCTTTTCTGCTCTGTAGGCAACAGTGAAAATGTGCAAAGGTGACACATTCATACTACTTCTGTAGAAAAATGTGTTTTCTTGGCTTAAAGAAGTTAGTAGTAAAAATACTATAGACAGAATTTTACTTCTCTTTCAACTTCCAAACCATAACATTCATGACTTGAAACAAATGTAACCAGGTTAAAGGTAATGGTTTTTGGTGGTGATACCTCTACATTTGGTCTAGCAAGTTCTTTCCTGAAGCCTTCTGGAGACAGAAAGCTGTAAGAACTATGGAACTTGATTCAGAAAAGAAATTCAGTGACTGAGTAAGCTGAAAAAGAGACAGCATGATTTCTTAAGACTTTAGTTCCTTGTAGTAAATTACATAGTGAGGTGCATCTGTTCTTTGTATTTTGGAAAAGGAAAGTTTATGGAATACCTACATTTTTGAAACTTTTATATTTTTCTATGACAAAGAGCAACATGGTATTTTGCAGAGATGCGCAGACCAGTTAGTGTTATTGACCTGTTTGTGATCCAAGAAGCTCCATAGTTACATTCTTCTGAAACACGATCTGAAATTGTTCCGTATCTGGAATGCTCTGTTACTTCACTTATCTCCAGTAATAATCAGAGTATCTCGGAAAACATCTTTTACTCACTTCTGTATCTGTAGCACAGATGTCATTTGTCCACTGATTTGAAGAGCTTTGTCATCCACACGATCATTACGTGGATTTCTTGCCTGGCACTTCTTCAGTAAAGTGAAGCATTTTGTTTTTGCAGAAGCAGATCTGTGTTACTTAATCCTCATGCTACTAATGAACTTCAAAATAGCTTTAGTTTCATTTATGTGAAGTTAGTTATGATGAGGGAAAATATTGTTTAAACTTCTTAAGAAGCCCCAATTCACATTAGGAGTTCCATGTGTCTGTATATGTCGTATTGCATTTAGTAATGCTATTATCTAAATGTTTTCTTTTTTTCTTGTGATAAGGTGCAAAGATGATGTATTTCCTGGACAAATCAAGACAAGAAAAAGCAATTGCTGTGGCTACTAGATTGGATAAAAACATGAGAGACAAAAATGTGAAGGTAAAAAAAAAAACAACACAGTATTTAGAGAGATATAGGATCTTAAATAATGTATACTTAACTGTATGATAACGTATATGCTGTATATTTGATAATATTTGAAGGAGTGAGGTTTTTCAATCTTTAAAAAGTTATTGTATCTGAATACAAACAGAGCACTGTGTTTATTCAGATGAGTATTGACAACAGTACATCCTTCTAGTAATAAAACAAATATAAATTGCATTTATTAACTGTTTCTTTTCTGTCTGTAGACATTAACAAAGGTTTTCGAGGCACTGCTTGATGGCAGTTTTGGAAGCTGCCACGCTCAATGTGAAGAATACCAAGCAGCATGTCACAAACTGTTTCCTTTTACATCTGCCTTTATGCCTGCCACAAACGAGGATGATAGCAGCATTGCATCTGTGAATCACACGGCCATTAACCATGATTTACTGTCTAACGAAATATGAAGTAGCATATGCAAGCCTGTGTGTGTGTGCCTACCTACCTACACACACACACAACTCTGACTGTCATTACATGCTGGCTGGATACGGATCAGGGTTACTTTTCCAGGTTGTATTTTAATATCTTTAACAGGTATAAAATGAAATATTTGGATAGTTAAATGAAATGGAGTATACTATTAGTTATTTTTTTTTCTCCCAACAAAAACTGCCAATATTTATGTAAACATTATCCTTAATCAGCATTTTTCATGTTTATACTTGTACAGTTTTAAGTCTTTTAATAATCCATCAGCCCTCCCTCACCAAAAAAAAAAAAAATTGATGTTAGACCGCTTTCACATAAGTGTCATTATGTATACATATAAATGTGATCATATCATGTTAATAAATTATCTTTTGAGCATTTTTAGCAGATTAAGACAGAAGTGCTGCTTGAATTACCCTCTTCATCTTACTGTTGTTCTTGGGATTTTTTTTATTTTATTTTATTTTTTTATCTTTGCTCAGTTTGATTTCTTTTGAAGCACAGTGAACATTGGCGGTTTGCATGTTTTTGTAAGGTGTGTGTCTTATGGAACCAGTGTTGATGGATATGAAGATAAGGTTTGTGTAAAAACTAAGGTTTTTTGGACACTGTATTCTATCTACCTTGTGTTCCATAGCTATTGTTTTCTTAAGTTTACGATCAGTTTAACATTTTGAGTATTCTCAAGCAACTCCCTGAATACAATGAATTTGATACTGTTTTCTGTTCTTTGTTCCATCTTGCCCTTCTTTCTCTCTCTTCTGGTTTCTCCCCATCTGTTCATTTGTTGACACTTTAAAAAAAAAAAACAAAAAAAAAACTGCTCCAAATTTGGGTAAATACATAAGGTACAACAGTAATGGGGGATACAGTTCTTCTCTACATCCTAAAATACACTGCTGAGTTTACTGTATTACCTCCATTAAAAGTCTTAGTTGTGAACTTGTGGCCAATATTCCAGTACTTCTCATGCCTAAATACTATTGTTTTAGGTGCTGTAAAGCAAATGGTAGGCGAGGAGTGTGTTTTATATTTAAAAACTGTTCAAGGGAGCACAAAGAGGATGACTACAAATCACAATGAACCTTTTTCTTACTCTGTATTCCGGTGCATTAACTATTAAATATACAACATGAAAATGGAAGTTTGAATCTAATATACCTATTTAAAGCATAATGCTGGACAAAATGGCTACATATGACAGCTTTACATTCTATAAGAACTGCTATCAAAATATAACTATACTGTGGCTTGTACAGAAAATCCATTTTTCTGTAAACTGTAATGGTATCATTCGGTCAGTTTTGTTTTTATTTCACTGCAATGTAAATAATTTCAGTAATATTAACTAGCCCCTCTAAGGCAAATATGAGTTCATGAAGAGGGGATTTTACTAAGACAAATAAACTGTTCTAATTAAAATTCTCCTTTGTGTGCATCTATTTAGATTCAAATTGTTGAATGGAAAACTCACTGTAAAATATTGCCAACATATGTTATGCTGTAATAAATTATTTTGTACACGCTTGCCTTTGGTTTGGAATTCTTGTGTATTGATGGACACTGTAGGTGTACAGTTTGACTAAATAATCTTGGAGGTCTTTTCCAACCTTGATGATTCTATGATCTGACTTCAGCCCATTACACATTCATTATTTTTTTCATTAGTTGTGTATTCACTGGTTTAACATAAACTAAGTAGTTAAAAAGTGATCACTATATTTAGCATATTGACATGTAATCCATGTATAGTAATGTAGTAGCCTTAGAAATGTGGCAAGACATTTTTATCTGATGTATTCACCATGGCATTGGCTGTCAAACAGCTCGCTCAAAGATAGCAGGGAAACGTAACTGACCACAATGGAATTGTTTTGGCTCAGCTGTCCCCCAGAAGTATTTCATGAACGTGCATAAGGTGAAGACGTTAATTGGTTCAGTCTTTTCTATCCTATAGCGATGACACAGTCCTGGAGATTTAATTCAGATCTCCAAAAGGAGGCTGCAGCAACGTAGATGGAAAGGTGAGACTGTTATTCCAGTTCTCTGTAGCTTGATTCTTCTGATCAGACTTGAACAAAAAATGCTTGGCCTGTCTTTTCACCAATTTATTACTTGAGAAAGTAGATGGATAGTTTTGACTTTAGACTTCTAGAATTGTAGAACCTCATTTGAGAATTCTGAAAATAGACATGGATTCTTCTGTCACCCAATGTGTGGTTATTTTTCCCCTGGAAGTACTGGAGGTGTAAGCTGCGGAGTTTTCTTCAGGGCTGTCGTCACAGGTGTAAGCTGCTTGGGATCCTATAAAACAGTGCCAAGAAAGGGTAAGGTAGTATGGCAAGAGTAATAAAAGTAAGGGAGAATAACAGATGACAAGGAAATATGTTTTTCTTTAAAATACTGTGGAATGATCTGGTGTCTTTCCAGTAGATCTAAATTTAGAAAAGGCATCAAGCTTAACAGGCCTGTTAAGCCTTCCAGGAAGAAATCTGCTATGATGTGTAAATGCTAACCGTGCTTATATGTCAAATCACTGCTTCACATTTCAACTTAGTAAACTTTATATTCAGCTGGCCTAGCTCAGCTCTTTCATTGTGTCTTCATCACTTTTTTTCTCTCCTTGCCATTTGACCTCATTTATCATCTCAAACGTCGTTTAATATGCTTTGAAAGTCAATAGTAGTCCTTCATTCTTGTTCCATTCTCCCATCCCACCTGTTTTCTTCCTCTAGCAAATGTGACATCCCAGGAGGTAGCTTATCTTTTCTTACCAGTCCATTGGCATCAAAGTAATTGCTTGGCTGCATCAGGAATCTGTAGGCAACCCAGATCCACTCAGCTTGTGGAGATACCTTGTGAGCTGAACAGCTTCAGATCTCCCTCAGCCCAGCGGTCTTTCCCTATGGCTGATCTCAGATCTGAGACCTGTTGTCTGTCCTGAAAGGAGGCAAGCCCGGAGAACAGGCAAGGGCTGAGACCCAGGGCACTTCCTGTTTTCAGAACCATCTATTCCCTTGACCCGCAGGAAGGTGGAAGGAGTGTCAAACACAGCTTGTGAACTTTTACATTGACCCATGTTATGTTTCAGATTTCTTCTGTATCTCTGGCCTGGCATCAATTAAAGCATAAAGCAGTAATTTCATCAGGCCTGAAGCAGACAGCTTTAAGATGCTTCTGTGGCTGCCCACAAGCAGACCTGTGTAAACTATGCTACAAATATATATAATACTTCAGTTGGAGACACTTTGGGGTTAAGGACTGGTAAAGCTTTCTTTGTAGCACAGCTTCTGGCAAGAGGTGACTGGTGCAGGCAGGCAGTGAAGCACTGATCCATCTATGAGTAGTGCTATAGACGAGTCTTTGAACCTCATTCCTGACCCACACCTGAACAGTCTGGAAGAATTGTTAAAGACCGAAACAAATTCCAGAGGTATTAATAGGTAAAATGGTAAAATGCTCATACTCTTTTCCTTAACCAAAAGCCTTTGTTGCATCAAGTAAACCACACTCTTTTGCTCTGGCAGATTGACATTTCTATATAGGCAAGACTTGATAGATTAACAAGAAACATTTTTCATCAATATAAAGGTAGTGGTATATCAATAGCATTATATATAGCAATAAAAACCTTGTATATTGTTATTAGTGTATGCAAATGCTTCATAATCTTGAGATGCATTCTTACGTCCTTCACGTCATCTGTGTTACAGGTGGGCATGATGTGATGTGTGCGGTAGTTACCTGGAGATGGGATTTGCTGGCCAGGCAGGATGAGAACATGTGAATGCAGTGACGTTGCAGTGAAAGGCTGCCTGCAGAGCACAGGACCTTGCTCATCTGGGTATGTTGGGCAGTATTAGATCACTCAGGGTGCTTAGTGAAGAGTTAGTAAATCAGCTTGCTCCACTGACAGCAGCATTTCACTTCGTTTTGGTTGATTCAGTTTCTGGTGGTTAATGAGATTAATTAGCTCCTCTAAGGATCACTAGTACAGGGGAAGCAGTGGGAGAAACGCAACTGGAGAGCAGCCAGCTCATCCGAAATGGCAGTGTGAGCGTGCTGGCCTCCTCCTGGGATTCCCTGTCAGCATGCCGACCCGTGAGCCGTCCTTGCTCCGTACTTACCAACACTGGCTGCTGGTTGTTGAAAATGCTTCTCCTCCTCTGGTGGCACGTTTCCTACATTGCTGGGAATCTCAGTCTGGATCAGTTTGCTCTTCTTTGAGGCCCGTGCAATCGGTTTAGGAGGAGCTGAAAGATACAGTGGTCGCAGCAGTGCTGCTGGGGTCCTACAGCTGAGTTCACTGCAGTACTTACCAGCAAGGGGGCCTGGGCACAACTGAGCCTTGAGCCTCAGCTAGGTCTGGTTGCTGCTGTCTGTAACAGGGGGCCTCCAGCCTTTGCTCTCGTGTTTTGATTACAGTATGATTGCATCAAGTATTCTGCTATATTGTGTATATATAAATACATGTATATGTAAATGTAACTTAACCGAAATGCCATGAGGACTAAGCCAGTGCCCAAGCTCTTGGAGGGTCCTACTGTGGGACACTGTAATTTGGTCTAAAGGTGGCAAGGGAACTGATCAATGAAAACGAATGCACCTGGTAGCCTGAACTTACTTTTTTTTCAGCCTGAAACCGTGCCACTTGCCATTTATTGCTTCACCAGCGTCATTACAGGTGCTGCTGCCGTCTGTTTTTCACGTCTAACTGCAGGTTTCAATGACAAGTGGTCAGTTCATGGCTTTTCCGCTAGAGGGAAGTCTTGCATCCAGAATGTTTTTACAGCAAGGAAAGCCTTATAGCCATCTGTTTATTTTCAGGTGTTCTCTGCTGTTGCAGGACAACATTGGAAAATATATATAATCTTTTTTTCCTTCATGCAGTGGAGGTCGTTTGCTTAAATGACTGAATCAGACTCACATTCACATGATGTAGTTATCCGTAGGCCTTGACGTGGAGTTCTGAAGCGGGGAGCAGGGCTGACTGGCCGTATTTCCAACTGGTGGAGAACAGAGGCACCATGAAGAGTATCTGAGCCCACATCCCGTCAGTCACCTTCTGCGAGATGGCACTTCATATATGGAAAGCATCGGGCAGCTGAGTTCCGGCCTTACTCCCACTGGGCCTCCGGAGAGGCAGAACAGCCTTGAAGCGTTCGCTCCAGGTAATTTATCATGGACTAAATATACTGCCTGTTTGCTGCTCGCACTTTTTTTTTCTTAAACGTATTCCAAGTCTAGACAAAGCCTTTGAAAGAGTGCTGTTCAAGTTCAGGAGGAGGCGCGGGTTTTGAGAGGTTCATAGAGGTATTTTAGGTATGTAGTACTGCAGGAGAAGGAGACGTGGTGTTTCCAGGACAGTTTGCATATGGTAAATGGTCCAACCTAAAGCAACCAGGAGGTGCGGATCAGAGTAGGAGCTGCCTACCTGTTCTCTGCACAGAGCGCCCAGCACTGAGCAGTCCTGGTTTGCACCACAGGTAACAAACTGCCATAAAACTTATCCATGGTCAGCAAACCATAACTGCAGGAGACGTGGCTCTGTGAACTGTAGTGCAGAAGATAACAAAGGACCAAAGGATTCTGTTGTCACTGGAGAGGTGTAATGAAATTTTACCTAATCCGCACGTGATTGTATTTCAAATGAGATCAGAGACTACCTGATGCTCTAGGAACTTTTATTTCTCTTAATGTTCCCTGCATGCTTAAGTGTCTTTGCAAGGACATTAAAATCAACAGACCGAAGCAGATTTGCCATGGATACATTTATGATTTGGAGGGGGTGGCATAGGAGAGACCAAGATTCATGACCCTGGGGGTCTGAGTACTGACCTGGGTGGTGAGGCCGCGCGCTTGTGGTTGGCTCGGGCACTGCAGAGCATCTGGACGTGAACTGGCTTGGGCCGTAGGCAGCTTACTTGCAACCCTTATTACTGCGATACCAAGATGCGCAAGGCTGAAATCCTTCTTGCTCACGATGTGCCAACTCCTCTGTAACACGCTGTGCTGAAAGATGCAGATCCACAGGACTTCCTCAGCCTCTCAGGACTTCTTCATTTCTAAAGGCAGAGCAGCGTTTTGTCTCCTCTAGCCTCTCCCCCTGCTATAGGCCCTGGCACTTGCTGTTCAATTCTGTGAGTGGAATCAAATCAACAGCTTGTCAGGGACCTGACCCAGGAGACGTGGGCTGGTTGTCTACCAGTAGCTGGCAGATAGACAGTGCAGACAGTGATGTCTAATCAAATATTTGAGGAGCAGCCCACACATCAGTGAATCAGGATATGAATGTTTTCTTCACAGCCTTCCACTCAGGGAAGGTACAAATTCCTCTCCATCACCTCCAAACATAAAAAGTCTGTTTTTCAGGAGGAAACCATGCTCCTTCTGGGATTATTCACAGAGCCCTGGCTATGGCCGTGCATGGTTCCTCCTAACGGGCAGTATCACAACACTCCCATCTCTGAGGGGCAGAAGGTACTGGGGAAATGGCAGCAACAAATAACTGATCGAAGGAAAGCTACATCTGTTTGTTATCAGACAACCTCTCCTCAGCGTTGTCCACCTTGAGAGAAGCCCTGCTCTTCCTGAGCAAGGAGGGCCGCAGTGGCTGGCGGCCATGTTGGCCTGACTGGGTACGTGACCCACCCACCACAAATTGGCTGAGATCTTTTTTCCCCTTCTCTTTTCCTCTGTTGTCTCATCCTTCACGCTAAGGGCATATAAACGTGCTCTTCATAACAAGAAATTAATGTCCGCGTCAATGCTAAGCCAGACACAACGCTATTTAAATGCCAGTATGTGCTCCAAGTTGATATGGGCTCTTTGAGGTACGCTTTAAGGAATGCTCGTGGCCTAAGTAATCCTGGATACAATACGCACTTTTCAATACCATAGCAGGATAAATCTGGATGCACAGAGCTGAATTGTTAAGTGTCTACAGTGGCAAAGCCTTTGTTTTCCAGTGCTATTTGATTTCTATTATTTCTTGATATCCTTTTTTATGAATGCTCTGACTAGTTCCATATGCAAATCCTCTGCTGTAGGAATAAAACTACTAAATGGGTGCTGCGCAGTATGGAGTAGGCAATTTTGAAATCCTGTTATGTATGGAATAATAGTTGAAAATAGAAAACAAGCATATGGAAGAAGTTGCTGTCACAGATCATCCCCCTGGCTGGGAGAATTAGAGCATGGTTTACTTAACTTTCATTTGTGAGGAAGACAGGATGCTGCTATAGCTTGTCACAAAAATTATTTGAGGCTGAGAAAAATGGAAAGAACCTAAGGCTTTTAAGAATTATTCTTAAACTGAAATGCAATTGTCTCAGAGGAAAGAGCTGGATGTGGTGCGTAGTCACTGCCTGTAACGCTGGTCCTTTTCTTCCCATCTACACAACCCCCTGTGCACTCCTAACAAGAGAGGCTCCAACCTACTAAAGCATGGTTATTTCCCAAACATAAATATGCAAATCCCTGTCCCTTGAAGGAGGGTGATTTACTGGCTAACCAGAGCGCAAGGTTTACTGCTTTTGTTCCGCATTTGTATGGCGACTGACTCAATGGGGTCCCGGCCCTTGATTGGCACTACGGCAACACAAATACACGAAGAGCTGCACTTCTGTTCTAACATATGCGGCCACATGCCTTCAGCAAACAAGTGCTCTTGGCTTCTCCTTCTGCCTCCTGCTGCCTTAATGCCAAGAGAGCATAGAAGGGGGAGCAGAACTCAGTTTTACTCAGCCCGCTTCAGTAGGATGGATGGGAATGGCATTCTGTATCCCCTATCATCCCTGATTGCTCCTATTGTGACCGTACTGGTCTGAGTTACCATGAGATTGGTTCAATACAAGAGAAAAATGCTTCTAAACCATGCTAAAGGCAGAGCCTTGGTCGAGTCACACAAAAGAAAGTAAGATAGACAAAATAGAAACCCATGTAATTTTTTTTTTCTGTTTTTTAATACCCAACACTTAGGATCGTAGGATCATAGAGTCCTTAGAGTTGAAAGGGACCTTTAAAAGTCATCTAGTCCAACTCCCCTGCAATGTACAGGGACATCTACACAAGGGACACTTCAGGGTATTCAGTGTCTCTAGGGAAATCTAAGACACGTTTTTCTTCCTTTGAGTATGGTTAGTACCTTTTTGGCCAGGTATTTTGGCCACAACATAGTATTTATTAATTCAATTTATAATCTTTATTTCTTTTATTTTACTGATGGAAGAGATGACTTAGGAAAGATGTCTTATTATTTTAATACACAAGAGCTCCCTTATATATTTCAGTTCACAAGACTTAAAATTTGTTTCCAAAGTGGTTTGTGCGGTAGAAATTTTTCATGTAACACAAGACTGTTACAACTTAAATTTCGATTTGTTTCTTGTATGTAATTATCTACTGTTGAGTCAACATTGAGTCAACATCTTCCTTCTTGACAAAACTATTCTTTTGTTGGTTGGTGTTTTTTTGTTTTGTTTTGTTTTGTTTTTTTAAGCAGCACAGTATTCAGCAATCTTAACTCCTTAATTTCCCAACAATTCAGAGCAAAAACACATGGAAAACAACACTGTGTCTTACTCATGTTTGAAATGGTGCAGACATCTTGGAGCAACAGTCATGAAAGGTTTTGAAGCAAAACTGGCAGAAAGGTATTGACCTCAGCTTCTCCAGTTCATGGTACAGCACCAAACCCTATCAGCATCCCATAGCTTACATTTCTCTTGCTGTCTTCTCGGCTTTTTGACCTTTCTTCTCTGCTTGGTCATTGATTACTCTTTTGCACTGACAGGGGAAAGCCTACTGGACAACATCCTTCCCCCTGCACTGAGATTCAGCAACACTAGGACAGCTTTCAAGCAGCGTTTTTGTTGGTTTCTCCTACATCTGAAACTATCTCACTCTGTAAAGGATCTTCTGATGTCTCTACGCTGCCACCATAGCATTATCTACTGCCTAGATACTTTGCAGTCTGTTTTCAGGATATTGCCAGTTTTTTATACTAACAAGGCAAACGCAGGCGTCATTGGAAAAAACTGTTGACTGATGACAAAAAGAAGAAAGAAAAAGACTTGTCATGCAATTGAATATTAGAAGTGTTTCTGCAAATATGACCAGGAATCAGGTTGTCAACAGTTGTCTCTTTTGACCAAAATGGTTAAAATGTCATTTGTTATACCCGTTTGAAGAAGAAATAGAGGTGATGCTAGCTACTTGCAGCAGTTCTGTGAGAAGCACATGCAGAGACAACTTTCCTGAGCACAGAAGAATCCAACAAGCAAAGACTGTCTCCCAGTTTCCAGGCCCAAGCTTTTAGTTAGGACCTATATGCCTCCTGTAGAGTACCTTTGGGCCAGTTTTCTGGTTAAGTTTCCTCTGAAAGAGAAATCAGTTTAACACATAAGCAAAATGCTTAGGAACCGAAACCACAAAAAGGCAATTGGAGGCAACCGCAGAGCTGTGTCCAAATTACTATTGCTCCATGTCACACTGACAATACAAGCATAGCTTTCATTAAGTGACATTATTCCTTTCATCTTCTCTCAAAAGACACCAAACTGAATCTGGTCGTGTTATTACGAACCTTTCTTATCTTGTTTACTCCCTGCCATCCCTCTCCTTACTTGAACTCTCCTCCTGTTCCATGCAATACTCAGCCAAAGTCCCTTGACCCAGAAATTCCAAACTCTTGAGCAGTTTTGCATATCTCTTGGCTGTGGACAGAAGCTTACACTGAACTGTCCCTTCCAGAGATTTCGATGTAGTTTGCAATTACACCAATCAGTTTCAGTGACTTTTAACTCAACTGGAACAACAGTGGTTACTTTTAAACCGCCATAAACACATTTCAGAGTAAATCACTTATTTAAATATATCCCTTCAAAACTCCTAGAGCTACTGTCTCAAGTTACTAAAAGGCAGAGGAAGAGAAAACCTACTATATTATATTCCCATTTAGGAAGTTAATTTCACAAGCATGAAGTTCAGAAGAGTAATGGGTTGGAGAAAGGAAGTTCAGGTTTTGGCAGAATTTAGCAGGAAGATGTTTGCTTTGGTCACAGCCATAGGTGTCAGTGAGCTGGTCCATGAGTTTGCTTCCACTGTTAATCACAGCAAGGGAGAAAAAAACATAAGGAACTGTGCTGGTTTGTGGTCCAGGTTTAAGGAAAACCAAAAAAAGGTGGGGAAGAGAGGAAGTCCTTTGAGAGATCTCCAGCAGATTTTTTTTGTGGTTTCTCAAGATTATTTATATTGCTGTGAGTCACACACACTTCCACTGTTGTCACGGATGGAGCTGCAGGTCACTGGCTTGTGTTTAGCCCAGCTGGTAGCAAATGTAGGTTGTTATGCCTCTGATGGCAGCTACGTAGCCTATGTAGAATGCATGGGTGTTCTCAGCCAAGTTTTAATTAGGCAGCTGTCCTTGTTACAGAATAAGTTTAGCAATTTGCCCAAACAGTCAATTCCAGTTGCAGTGTGAAGGATAAAACAGACTGGGTGTGTTAACTACTGGCCCGCCCTATGGAACAGCACCCGAGGGCAGGGCTGTGATGCACAGAGCTGGGGGACAAGTCGTACCCATGATGCGTGGTCTATTCCTGCCTTGTGGCTTCAGGAGTTAAGTTTCCCCAAGTGTCAGTCTGCCTGTGCTTTTTCATCCTGTGACAGTTTTCATTTTTCTCCTCCACGGCTATCTAAAGGTTGGGTTCCCTTGCTTTCCTTCAGCTACAATTTTGGCAATGATCGATGGGCTTCTCATTGTCTTCCCAGGTTTTAAATGCAGTATCTACTTTAACCATTTAGTAGTGTTACTTTCTTAAAGAATTATTATTTTAACAGGCTAAAATCTATTAGGAGACTCCTGGATGTTATTTGTTACAAGCTTCAGAGTCCTTCTATGGGCAGGGATCTGACACCCAAGCTTTTGTCTAAGACAAATACCAGTGAGAACACAGGATGAAATTTCACAGAACATCTGCTTTTGATTGTGAGCACATGGTGCTTGCTCAACAGGATCGATACCTCGGGGTACTCCTGATCTTTGAGGTGGGGAAAGGAAATGATGGATTAGAGCAGAAGTTTTCAACCACCTCTGACATGCAACCCCCTTCTACAGCTCCGGTTTCCAGTGAGGCTGCATGTGCCCTGTGTGTGAATTCTAACCTACTTGCAGTAAACTTCCTTTTTTCCTGTTTTATATGAACACTCCAGAAGTTATCTATGAGCCTGTAGGTATCCCTGGGTTTGAGAACCACCAGATCACTCAAGCAGCTGCACCCATGGCTGTGTGAATCAATCCTAGGATTCCCTTCTGCACAGCCAGACGAGGTTTTGTGTCCCAAAGCAGCCTATGTTCCACTTAGAAGACTAGCACCTTGTAAGCCTGGCAGCCCAGCAGAGTCAGAGTACCTGTTAATGCTTTAGAAGTATTTTCATGAAGAATATTTACAGAATGGATTTATTGGTTTAAATAGCTATGCGGCTCGCAAGCTTGTCAGGTTAAAAATGCAATAGGAAACTGCTGTCAACATTGCAACACCAGCTGAGGAAGGTCTGGAGACACTGTGTCGAATGGTCAAGAAGAAGTTTGCTTTAAATACACCTTGGACTGCTGCCTAGAAGAAGGGAGGGATTCAGTAGCTGAGGTTTACATTACAGGCTGCGTTGGATGTTTCTCCCAATAAACAAGAGCAGCCAGACGTGTCCGTCTGCAGCGTTTCAGAGCACGGTGCTTAGAAGGGATTTTTTCTTTTGCCAGATGTTGGCTGCTTCTCTTGGCATCAATGGCAAAAATGTATCTAACTCGGCTGGAGCATGCTGGGACCCTTGAATGATACTTACAGCAACCCATGGGCATATATATGGTCTATAATATAGAACTGACAGGCATTTCCTCATGTATAAGCTAAGTGTTTGTGTGGAAGATTAAAATTCACCAGCTCGATCTCTGCTGCAATCAGTGGAATCACAAGTTGCTTAGGAGAAAGAAGGAGCTGCAGTGGGAGATGTGAATATTTAATGGAAGAAACATTTTGACACTTGCCTATGGAGCAGCAAACATGACCAAGGGCTTTTTTAGCTCAGGTATTCTTAGGGAAAGAAGTTTCCCAAACACACAGTGGTAAAGAAGGGAACCATTTAAAAGAGTTTAGGGAACCATTTCTTCAGCATGCCTAGAAATGATTGTGAAAATAGTGAATCTGTGTGTAAAGCAGCCATTTAAAGAGAAGGCCAGGGATGAACTCCTCTTTAGCTGGGAAGCAGTTCTCTTCCCCTGCCCACAGCCCTGGGCACTCTGTGCCTTTATCAGCTCTGGAGCTCACCTGACAGCTGAAACAATTCTAACTCAGTCTGATAGCAAGCTACTCACTTTCCTGCTGCATTAGCTTCCTGCTGTTCTGTTGTGTTCAATTGGCTCAACACAAGGTGAGACAAACCCACTACAGATGGCATGCAGAGGGTTTAGGATATGAGAAGAGAGAAGGAGGAGAGGCCATTCCCTGTTCTGTGGCAGCAGTTCCCCTGAACAAGTCCAGCCTTGCTGTACAGCCTCACCCTTCGCTCTTTGGATTGATGTGGTCCAAGACCCCGTAGGTTTTTGGGCAAGAGAGAATTGACGCCAGCTACAGGGCCAGGTCCTTGTATTTTGAGGCCGTGAGTTCTTCCTAGCCACATGCCCTACAGTTCTTTCTGCCTTGTGCCTGTTGTCTTTCATCCTTCTCATGCTCTTGACGTCATGCCCTTATCTCTTCTTGTTCTCTGCTTTTTAACCTCACTATGGTCTTCAAAAAGGATTGTTTGTAACCACTTTTATTAGCAGAAAGAAAAACAGAGGAAGACCACAAGAAAGGAGGAAACCACAGAATAAATAAGAACTGAACTTCACCGTAAGAATTTCTTTTGATCCACAGCAAAAATAAATAAGTGCTTCCATGTCAGCTGGTAAGGCAAGGTGAACAAATCTGCTAAACACAGACAGTTTATTGTCTAGAACATTGTTTTTCTCATTATGTCATGACAACATGTCTGAAAATGTTACTACTCGAAATTCGAGAAGATTCTGAGAGAATTTTTTTTTGCTCTCCCTGTCCCCAACTCTATTTTAATTCTAGATACTCTCATCAACACACAAGTACAATCATAGCCCCTGACACATATGCATGGAATAGCACCTGATGTCTGTTTTCAGTACTACTGGTTGTTACTAAATGTGACAGCATCTTGCCCAATGGGCATTGTACAGAACTGATACTTTAGCTGCTCAGCCAGCTTTTATTTTAAAAGACCGAGAGGCAGCTCAAGATCAATGGCAGCTGTGGCATGTATAAACATCGTGTTAACCCGACTTCAGGATAAGCTAAGATCGTTCAGCTCAGATTAAGGAAACCTCTCCACTGTGGAGCACCTTGGCCAATGCAGTGCAGGCTGCAGCTCCATGTGTTTGAGCAGCTCCCTGCGTCTCGCCCTCCTCCTGCTCCTGTCCTCACATTGCCCCCTCTGATGTCCTGGCCCAGCTGTCCCATGGCCATGTTCGCAGCTCACTGATAGATCAAGCTGATAAACAACCACAGGGCAGTGTGGGCAGATGAGATCACAGCATGGGGTGGTGAGCTCAAGTGCAGCTATGTGCCACTGCCACACAGGAAGCCACAGGCTCACAGTGCATCACACAGGGTGCTGCCTCTTCAGTGAATCACAGAACAGCTTGGGTTGGAAGGGACCTCAAAGCCCATCCAGTTCCAACCCCCTGTGGTGGGCAGAGTTGCCACCCACCAGATCAGGCTGCCCAGGGCCCCACCCAACCTGGCCTTGAGCACCTCCAGGGATGGGGCACCCACAGCTCTCTGGGCAGCTGTGCCAGTGCCTCACCACCCTCTGAGTAAAAAATTTCCTCCTAATATCTAGTCTAAATCTCCGCTCTTATTAGTTTAAAACCGTTCCCCCTTGACCTATCACTATCAGACCATGTAAAAATTCAGTCCCCCTCCTGCTTGTAAGCTCCCCTCAAGTACTGGAAGGCTGCAATGAGGTCTCCCCGGAGCCTTCTCCAGGCTGAACAAGCCCAGCTCCCCCAGCCTGTCTTCACAGAGAGAGGTGCTCCAGCCCTCTGATCATCTTTGTGGTCTCTTCTAGACCTGCTCCAACAGCTCCACATCTTTCTTGTCCTGGGGTGGAGTAGAGAGAGACAATTATCTCCCTTGATCTGCTGGCCACCCCTCTTCTGATGCAGCCCAGGATACAGTTGGCTTTCTGGGCTGCAAGTGTGCACTGCTGGCTCATGTCAAGGTTTTCATCCACTGGGACCCCTAAGTCCTCCACATGGCAGCTCTCATTCTTCTCCCAGACATGACACATATCTGGGATTGCCCTGACCCACGTGCAGCACCTTGCACTTGGTCTTGTTGAACCTCATCAGGTTCTCATGGGTCCACTTTTCAAGCCTGTCCAGGTCCTGCTGGTCGGCATCCCTTCCTTCTGTTGTGTCAGCTGCAGCACCCAGCTCCACCTTGCTGGGCAGGGGCCCAGCAGCCGTGGGGCCACGCTGCCGGCTGGGTGAGGACGATCCAGTCCTGTTTTGATTTGTGAGATTTTCTCCTCTCCTTGCAGCCGCTCTGATGCCTGTTGTGTCCTCCACCTGCAGCCCAGCAGAGCCGGTGCAGGCATCTCCCTCTGCTGAACCACATACA
>WBMW01003898.1:311817-451037 GCA_013396635.1 Penelope pileata
GGGGGCGGCCGCCATGAAGTCGCCTCAGGCGCAGCGGCTGGAGGGCCAAGGTGGGTCGGGCTGCGGGACCTCCGGTGCAGGCGGGAGGGGGCTGGGTCTCCCCTCACAGCGTGGGGGGTCGGCGGGGCCGAGCCGTTCCCTCACCTGCTCTGTCCCTCAGGCGGCGGCCGTCGCCCCGCGGCGCTGGCGGAGGAGGCGGGCGGGCTGGCCGAGGCGCTGGGCGAATTCGAGGCGGTGCTGGAGGACTTCGCCTGCCCCGCCGGCCGGAGCCGCTTCCACTACGGCGAACACCTGGAACGCATGAAGCGGCGGAGCAGCGCCAGCGTCAGCGACGGCAGCGGCCTCAGCGACTCCGAGNCCTTCTGTTGTGTCAGCTGCAGCACCCAGCTCCACCTTGCTGGGCAGGGGCCCAGCAGCCGTGGGGCCACGCTGCCGGCTGGGTGAGGACGATCCAGTCCTGTTTTGATTTGTGAGATTTTCTCCTCTCCTTGCAGCCGCTCTGATGCCTGTTGTGTCCTCCACCTGCAGCCCAGCAGAGCCGGTGCAGGCATCTCCCTCTGCTGAACCACATACAGTTTGGATTAGAAAGCAGAAATCAGCCAAAAGCAAAACGCTGGGGCTGATGGAGCTCTGGGAGCAGTGATCAGGGGAAAAGGGGTGATATTTTTATTTGTGGTAGCAAATAAACAGCAAATAGCTGGGACAGACTCAGCTTTCCTCACAACCCCAGCCTCGGACCGAGCACCCCGTGCTTGCAGGGAGCAATAACGCTGTTCTCAAACGCCGAGCTCTGCTCTTTCCCAGGGAGTCCCCGCAGCGTCCCGCTGCTCACTGAGCAGGAAACCACCGAGGCTTCACACCCGCACTGCCCGCCGTGCCGCTCAGCGGGCAGGGCAGGGCAGGGCAGGGCAGGGCCAGGCTTGGCCGGGCCGGGCCGGGCCGCCGCCNCGCCTGCCCCGCCGGCCGGAGCCGCTTCCACTACGGCGAACACCTGGAACGCATGAAGCGGCGGAGCAGCGCCAGCGTCAGCGACGGCAGCGGCCTCAGCGACTCCGAGAGTGAGTGTGTGTCCGTCCGTCCGTGTGTCCGTCTGCCCCCGCCTCGGGAACGGGGCGTGCAACAGGGCTCTGAGGCCTCCCTGGAGCGAGGAACCCGGCTCCTGGAAGCTGCTCGGGTTGGGGGCATCAAGCAGCGGGCTCAGCTTGGCCCCTCGGCTTCCCGTCATTGGGGTGTCGGGTGTTTAACAGCTGAGCAAGAGACAGGGAAACACCTGCGGGTTGGTAAGGAGGGTTTGACTCCTGTAAGGTTGGAGGGGGTGTGCTGTGTGTCAGAGAGCAGTCAGGTGAAAACCAGTTCTAGAGCAGATATGTCTGGAAGACTGGGCGGAGAGTAAGGTCCAGCCACTAGCTGGTAAATACCTGGGTATCCTGGTGTCCAAACAGGAAAAGCTGTCCCTAAGGAACACAGGATCTGCTGTGTCTGTGCAGGTGCCTCTTGGCAGCCTCAGCTGCAGCTGGGTGAGCATCCATGCCATAGGGCTGTCTGGAGGGGATCAAGGCTGGTTTGATAAGTGGAGCTGCTCTCCCTGTTCTGGAGGCTGGTGATCTTAAGCTGGCTTGCACACCAGGCATATCCAAACTGTGCTGAGAACTTGGGATGAGGAAGGTCGGAAGAAGATATCAGCTGATCCTGCTTTAAGGAAGGACATGTACACTGGGACCTAAATTTTTTTATTTATTTTTTTTATTTTTTACCAGTAAACTAGGAAAAAAGTCCAAAAAGTCCTCTCCCTTTTGCATTTCCTAGTCAGGGAGAGGCTGTATTTTCCCTGTTCCTGAAAACTGCTGTTCTGCTTGGGAGTGGCAGAACCCAGGGCTGCTTTGTCAGAAACAAATCCTGTTTAAAAACAAACTATACCCAGTACTCTAAGTTTGTGAATCAGAGCTTTCTCTACAGTTACCTTTATGAAACTTTCTTTCTCTTTTTAAGTTACTTGTGATAAAACTGCTCATTTAGTTTCTGTTGTGCACTTGATTAAGTGATTTACTGTGCAGTTTTGTTGACTTTGTGCTAAAACACAAATCCAGTCTTCCCAGTGGTTAAGCTGTGGGAGCCCAGCTTTTTCTGTCCTATCAGAGCTGGCTTTCATCATCAAGGGTGGGGTTAGCTTAATTTCAGTCACAGGTGACATTTTGCCTCCCCCAGACATGGGTACTTTTCCAGCAGTGAGTTTGGATTTAGTCTTCCATCAGCGGAGAAGCAATGGATTAGCATCCAGATCCACGCTGCTTCACAGCGTAGCAGGTGGATTGCCCCTTGCAAGCCTCCCTCTGAGGGAGGTCTGGAAGTGAATGCCTGATGCAGGCTGGGCACCATCCTCCTGGATGTGGCAGGTGTGTGAGCTGTGGCCTGCCTCTGCTGAATCAAACTGAAGTTTGCAGGCAGGATGAAGTCTGTTATTAACAGCAGTAATGCAGCCCTAGTGCTACTATTTCTTGTGCAGTCTTCAGTGTTGTAACATGTCATCCTCTCTTGTGCTCTTATGGAAGAGACCTTAAATTGATAGCTTCAAGATTCTCTATCCAGTGAAATATTCTACTGTTAGGAAACTGAAGGCATAAAAACAAAGAACAATAGGAAAAAAACACCCAAGAAAACTGTATCAAGAACTTAAGTTATGTCTATGTGACAAGAGTATCTGTAGTTAGCATATCTGCGGTGGTTCAGAAAACTTGTGTCTTGAACAGTGCTTAAAGTTGCTCTGTAGAATTGGAAAGAAAGGTATTTTAGGAGAAATGAAGGTGTTCTGACAGGGCAGGCTGTCTGGTAAGAGACTACATGATAACACAAATCAGCAGAAGGGATCTTCAGGAAGATTTGGAGAACAAAAATTTGTTGTAAAACTGAACTGATGTGCTTAAATATCACAACAGGATAGTGCAATAGAAAAGATTTGGCTCTGTACAAAGTCACTGAGGATCTTTAATCAGGAATTTGTCAAGTGCCCAATCCTGGTCTGTTCTGGGGTTCCTCCCTTACTGGTGCCTAATGTGAAAGGTGGCTCTGGAGGAATGGTAAGTCTTCTGGGTGCTGATGTGCTCTGTGGATCCCAATAGGTTTCAGGTATGTCAACCAGATGAGGATGCACTTACGGGAAAAGGAAACAGCGAATCAGTTGTCTTTCCTTCTTTCTCAGAGGAGTCCTAGTAGAACTTCCTAAAGGCCTCATTCAGTGCAGACAACTTATTCTGAAGTGAGAGCAGGATTGGAGAGGGATTGCAGGTTTATGAAGAGCTCCCTTCATAAACCAGGCTCTGGTGTCTGATGTAATCCAGCTGCACACCCTGTGGCTATTTTAAGAATAGGTGTAGGAAATTTTCTACTTACCCAGGCTCTTTCCATTCAGACTGAAGCTTTTTCCCTAGGGCCACCTTTCCTTTGGTCTCTGTCCTGAAGCACAAGTGTAGTGCTGAATGCATGACCTCACTATTCCCATGGTAACACTTCGGTTAAACATCACTGCAGGATCAAGGAGAAACTGGGCTGAAAGAGCAAGTTATTGCAACACAGATCTGCAACGAGGCAAAAGAAATGCCAACAATGTTATCTGCAGATAGTTTGGGTTATGAACTTATTCACAAAGACTCTTTCCATCTTTGCAGAATGTTGTCACCCAGTGCTGCAGACTATTCCAAGAACACTTTGTCATATTTACAGAACAGTTCAGACTGTTATGTTTTACTCTATCAGCAAGATAAAGTACTCATCTAATCTTAACTGAGGTGGAGTGGCTGAAGGTTAGGCATTGTATCTTTCTGCCACTCCTGTGGTGATATCTTTGAGTGTAGGGTTAGCAAAGGGAGGTGATGCTTTAAATTGTTGTAACTCTGTTTCAGGGCACTTGAACTGGTCTTATTCTGCTTTCTTAGAACTTATTCTGCTTTCTTAGAAGCCACTGATATCAAATGGTCATGAAAATACTGTTTTACAGTATGGTAAGGAAAGTACTCTCCTAGGGCTTGTGCCATGAGGAGGGTTCCAGTTAATTTAAACAGAAGTCTTTATCAGTACAGCTAAGCCTGCAAATACTGCTTTGTGGGGTTGGGTTTTAATTTTTAAAAATCCCCTCTTTGGGGGAGCTGGCACCAAAAGTACTAATAGAATTTTTTATATTATGTATTTTGAGCTCTTAAGGAGAAAAAAAAATTGTAGATGCTACTTTGGTAAGTGGACCTGATAGTGCTTGGCTCTCCCATATCTCATCCTGTTATTTGATCAGATGATCTTTGCATGAGGTCTGTCTTGGCCATGGTTAAGTATTACGCATAACATGCTGGACTCCAGATCTTACAGTAATAAAAATGCTAGGATGTGCAGATGTTGATGCTGACCCTAGTGCTTGGCCCACGAGTGTTACATGAACCACAACAGCTGATTCAGTGCTGGAAACAGTGATGCAACTGGGGGGCTCAGCCCGACAGACATTCTTGGGTGAATACTGAGAACAAATACCAGTTCTGTTTCAACTTGAGGTATTCAGCTGAAAGTATAACAGCTTTGTGCTTTGGGTGCACAAATCATGCAGAAACCCCTAGGTTAAGGGGTACCTTAACTTTTTGCTCTTTACTGCATATGTTCATTGTGATCAAATAGAACTTGAATTAGAGTGCAGTGTAGGTAAATGCAATGATATTGACAAACTTTATCATTTGCTGCTTGTGTGTTGGAATAAGCTTAAGATCTGAACAAGGGCCTGGAGCTGCATCAGGGATGGTCAGATTGGAAATTAGGAAAGATTATTCCCCAGAGGCTGGTCAGGCACCTGGTGCAGGCTCCCCAGGGCAGTGGTCACAGCCCCAAGCTGCCAGAGTTCAAGGAGAGTTTGGGCAATGCTCCCAGACAGAGTTTGATTTTTTTAGGTGGTCCTGTGTGGAGCCAGGGGTTGGACTCGATGATCCTTGAGAGTTCCTTCCAACTCAGGTGATTCTGTGATACTGTGGAAGAATGAAGGCTTGCCTATATAAATTGCATGTCCACTCAACTTATGTGTACTGTAAAGCCAAATATTAGTGTCAGGACGCTCAGCTCAGGAGAATGAACAGAAAGTGAAATATCATTGAGAGGCTGAGAAGGAAAGTGCTTTAGCATTTCTTGTACCAAAGTTTCAATCTGTAGAAGCCAAAACATAATTTGATGGTGTACTCTGAAATGTTTAGATTTCAGCTACAGATGCTTTCCCACCCCACACACCCCCAGAAAAGGTCTAGCTTTCAGTTTGCCCGTTAAAAAGCATTACAAAATAAAATGCATCAATTTTTGCACCAATACAGCCTGCAGTGCATAATTGTAGCTATCTTTAGGAGCATGTAAATGCTTTCTGACAAACGCTTCCTGGCTTTTGAACACAACAAAAGGCTGTGAGTGCATCTGGAAATCTTAATTCTGTAACTTCAACCCAAACAGATGTAGGTTTAGGGGCTGAATCACATCAGTTAGCATGCAGTGCCTGGCATGGTGCAGGCATTCGTGGTTGCATGCATGGAAATCTGTGGGGCTGATCTGATGTCTCTCTAGAGCTGAAGCATCAGCCACTGTCAGTACTGCAGCACTCGTCCTGAAAAGCCAGTTTACATGTGTGATCTATTGCAGTATGTAGAGGTACAGAGACAACAGAAATGACCAAAGAGACAAAATAGTTTCCAAGTGACTAACTAGCCTGAGCTGCCAGCCTTGAGATGAGATGGCTTGGGTGGGGACAGCTTGTCTTCCAGAACATCCCAAGTGACATCAGAGAGTGACTGACTGCTACCTCGCCCAGTATGAGGAAAATCAAATTAAAGCAGCAAGCCTCAAAGAAGAGCTATTTCTTTGCATGGTGCGTAGTTAGCATCCACAACACCTTAAGGCACCATAGTTTAGTTTAAAAGCTTGTGTACTCAAAAGTAGCTAGATAAAATCATGGGGCTGGGGAGGGGAACGTTCTCAAGGGACTATTATATGTTAAACTACTGCTGTCCTAGAAAATACACTGCTCTGTACTTGCTAGAAACTGGTAGAGTTTCTTTGAACTGTGTGCACCTGTTGCACCACTAAGCTCTTGTAGACATCTGCTGTGAGCTGCTGAGAGACAGAGCACAGAGTAAGTGGGTGAGCCTTTGATCTTGGTGATAAGCCCCAGTCTTGTATGATGTAGAAGAGAATGTTTCAAGGAGGTGGGTTGTTTCTGCAAGCTTCCAATGACCTGTCTCTAAGAAGAACGCAGTACAGTACTTATTGAAAAAGTGAAGGAAGACTTTCAAGAGAATGTTTTATTAAATTATCTGAAAAATGATGGTTACTGAAGTTACTGATACGCTTAAGGGGAAGAAAATCAAGGGGTTTCAGGTACATATGCTTCTTTCCAGATATTTCAACTTAATGAGAGGTGTGCTTTCTGGTAAGATTTCCTGTTCTTGCCTCTCCAGCATACCAGTTTCCCTCCTGCACTTCAGGAAGGAAGCTTTAGTAAAGCAGAAGACTGGAGCTGGAAATGCTGCCTCACGGCAGTGTGTCATTTGGCCCAGCAGACAGCTTAGTGCCACACAGTCATTTGCTCACCCCTAATGGAATGGGGGCGAGAATTAGGAGAAAATACAGCAGGACTTGTGGGTTGAGATACAATACTAAGACAGAAAAGGTAGTAAATAGAAATAACAGTAATTATTCACAAAGTGATACACAGAGCAGCAGCCCCTCCCCTATATTTACATGATGTCATATGGTATGGAATATCCCTTTGATCAGTTTGGGTTAGCTGTTCCTGTCCCCTCCCAGCTCCTTGTGCCCCCCCAACCCCTTTGCTGGCGGAGTGATACAAGAAGCTGAGAGGCTGAGATGTCCTTGGCTCTGTTCAACACTGCCAGGCAACAAGCATAAACAACTGGTAAGCTATCTGCTTTGTTTTTCCACTAGAATCAAAACACAGCCTCATACCAGACACTATGAGGAAGGCAGCTTCTGTCCCAGCTAGAAACTAAGACACAGCATGATGGGGGGAGTGGAGTGGCAAGCTCTGTGTGTAATGAGAAGTTGAGCTTGCACATCTGAGTTTCAGGCTACCTAAATCACTTCCTTGTGGCTTGTAAGTGTGATCTTCCATACTTTAAATCATTTAGCCTGCTCATGTAGATAAGGGAAGGTGTGAGATGCTGGGGGTGGCACTGGAAGAGATGGCTGGGTAAAAGGCAGAAAACAACGCAATGAAATGTAAGCATGATTGTGGTGAAATAGACACTATCCTTGCAATACATGCATTGTGAAATGAACTTTTTGTAGTGACTATTTCTCACTTTGCATTAAAATTAAGGTTTTATTTTTATCAATTAGGCTATGTTCAGGCTGGCAGAATTGTGCAGTCCATTCGTAAATGCTGAATATCGTTACATAATAAATTCAGGATTTGGAGAGACTTAAGTGGAATTCCAGAGCTCTTCTCTGAAGACTTGAAGAGGTTTTTTCTTAAACTTTTTTTCAATGAAAATTGTAGTAAAAACTTTACTGACTCCAGTGCTTCTTAAAACTGTGCTGAACTATAGTACTGGAAAGAACATATTAAGACAGACAGCTGAACTTTTCCATTGTCTGTTTTGAAATGAAATGCCTGAGGTTTTCCTCCTTTAGTTGATTGCTGTCCAGAGCCTTTCAATTGTTCATTTCATGGGAACGTTCTATATTTACATGGTATTGCAATGTTGCTTTTTTTGTGTGGTTTATCTATAGACTGAAACAGCAAAGGTCAATACTAACTACAGATCACATTGCCAAAGTGAAATACACCCACGCTATTCCAAACCCCTAATTTTGCAGCTATTGGCTTAGTTTAACTCATGTAAATCAACTCAGTAACTGAACTATCAGAATTCAAGGTCTTTTCAAAAGACAATGCTTCTTCCAAAAAAAAGAAGGCAGAGGGGCATAGTTTGTGTGCACACAGGCAGTAGAATCCAGCTGCAAAGCCAAAACCAGTAAGTAAGGAATGCAAGATGAACTTGTGTCACAGTGAGAGAAAAGGGGCATGATGAGGAAGGACAGCAGCAGTGGGACCCTTGGCATCAGCCGTTAGGTTGCAGGGGACGTTGTAGTTGTGTAGCAGTGGAAATCTTCCTTTAATAAAAATCCTTTATTGAAGGCAGGTGAGCAAGCCTTGGCTGTGGCAGCTGCTGGAGAGCAAGGGCTGAAGTGTCCTTTTCCCAGAGCTTTCTGCCCTAGAGCCACACTTGCCAAAACCGTTTTTCTTGTGCCCAGGGTATTACAGGAGTTTTAACAGTGCATTGTTTTCAGTTTATAATAAAAACTTGATACTCCACCATAATTTCTGCTCCTTGGTGGCAAATGTAAGCTGAAGACACTGCCTAAAATATCTTTTTGAGGAAGATAAATAGTAATATTTTCTTGAAGCAACAGTTAAATCTTATGTTACCCATCAGAAGGTAACTATGTTCTGTGAAAACTTCACCTTTTGCAGTTTTTTTCCAGCACTGGAAGAAAAACACTTGAATATTTGAAGTAACAGCTCTAATATTCCAATAAAAACTTTTTACCAATGTGAATTTGTGGAAACCAGTATGAAACAAAACTTGTATGTTTCAGTATATTGTGAGGTAAGCGGTCAGCACTTCAAGTGCCTGTAGAAGGACTATGGAGAAAAATACAAGAAGAACCAATGATGAGTAAGGATTCAGGTGTGTGTATGGATGTAAATAGGAAATCTGATCAGCTTGGAGTCAGTTTAAATGGCTGATGAGGCTTTTGAAATTTGAGTTGCCTTCATGAGTATTCCCAAAAAGAACCCTTTATTTCAGCTGTCTGTAAGAGCAACTGGAGCTTTGGATGTAGTGCGTGAGAAGTGCTGGTTTGTAAGACAGATCTGCAGCATTGCCACATCTGGTGTCTGAATACTGGTAGCATGGACTCTGCATTGAAAGCACACTCAGCTTTATAGCTGTTCTCTGGATGATTTCTTAGTAATTTGCCCAACTTTGAAACCTTTAAATCATTTGTTCTTCCCAAATGTTACCTCAGACACATGTTTTATCTTTGGTCTGTTCAGCCAGTGTTTCATGGGGCTGTGCTCTTGGCCATTGCCCTGTTTATGTGAGGTGTTATTTGGCTTTTTCATAATGGCAGGGTTTTTATCCTGAACAGTTAAAACTTTCCATTTTAAGCTCGTTGTTCGCTAGGGTTTGCATCTTGGCTGGAAAATAGTGTGGTTTTGTTGAAAGTTGCTTTGTGAGCTGATTTCAGGAAGAAATTTGTCATACCTTTAACTTATTACTTGAAACCCACTGTGCTAGGATTCATTTCCCTGTACAGTGCTGGTGAGACGATGTTGCAGAGCTGTGTCAGACTGCCTTTCCTTTGTCTTTTTCCCCTTAGACCAGTTAGTTTATCTTTACAGGAGCTACTTCTTGAAGTTAGTTTTCAATTCTTTTTTTCAAAAGTCTCCTATAATTCTGCTTTGTATGTCTGAAATCTGTCTGAAGTCTCAGGCTAGTTTTGATCTGCCCAGGTTCAGAGAGGAGAACAGGCACTTAAGAGAGAAGTTGCAGAAATACCAATGAAAAGCTAGTATGAAGCATCATCCCACTTTGAGCAAGAAATGCCAACTGTTAGCTGATTTCTCCAAGCAATAATCCCAGATACCACTTCACTGCTCATTTGCACAGTGCTATGAGTAGCATGTGTGTCTGGAGCAGGAGCTGAGCTGGTTGCAGAGGGAACTGTGCAAGATATGATGCTGTGATGGGCCAACATACACACAAGAAGCTTCACCCTGGATGGTTTTTCCCCTCTCCTGTAAGCATTTTCAATGTGTATTCCAACTGAGGCAGGGGTGGAAGCTAGTGTTGAAGAAACAAACGTGGGAGAGCAGACAAACATGACAGAACTCAGCTGGCATGCTTGGCAGTCACCCTGTCTGGTCTGACTTGTTCCTGCGGAAGGTGGATTTGTGCTGGTCTGGACTGTGGGCTTATGTGACATGGGGTATGAACATGCTCCTCTTCCTCAAAGTTGAGGGCAACTTATGGTAGAGGAGGAGTCAGCTGGAGGATGGTCTTGCACCTGATGTCTGCATTCAGTGGGAGTGTAGATGTGCAGACTTTGGCAAGGAGAGCTGACACCCTTAATTTAACCAGGACAGTCATCTCCTGACTTAACCAATTGGTCAAGTGTCCAAGGAAATGTTACAATTCTGACTTT
The DNA here is from genome assembly GCA_013396635.1 of Penelope pileata. NCBI lineage: Eukaryota > Metazoa > Chordata > Aves > Galliformes > Cracidae > Penelope > Penelope pileata. The sequence goes on from WBMW01003898.1 coordinate 322,057, forward strand.
GATGGACTTGATGGTGCGGTACAACCTCTTCCTAGGTCAGAACTCTAAAGACAAATGCTACATATGCTGCAGCTTTGCTGGCCTTAGTGACAAGCAGTGGCAATCATTACCCCCATATAACAAGACAAATTTATTTCCTGGGAAATGTGACAGATAAACACAATTACCACGTTAATGTTGAAGTGGCTTTTTTTTTTTTTTTTGTATAACTACAGCTTTCAGGTCAGTTTTTGGCTCAAAACTGGAGGAGCTGCCAGTCTCTAACACAATGCCAGTTCCTTCTCCCAGTCAAGCAATGACTGAAACTTGGTGTGCACTGCACATTGTGAAGCTCTCATGTAAAAAGAGGAAAGATAAGTAGTTTGTCTGAAGCTTAACACCTGCTCTAAAATCCAAGAACACAAGAATATTTTAACCTTTCTCATTGCTTTCCATGGCATGTAAAGCTTTATTTGAAAGGCCATCTGAAGTAAGATTGCAGAGCATCATGTCTACAGGCTTACTGCTTCATGAGCTTGGCAGGTCAGCATTTCTCTTATCTAGGCACTGCATTTTGCTTGGTCACTGCCATGGCAAATTATGTAATTATGCTTTATATAATACTTCTGAGGGACTGTTTCTTTCCTACAGCTCTTAATTTTAGATTTTTAAATAGCTTCTGAGAAGTTCTGGTATCTGAAATTTCCCAGAATACTGTAAATCATGCAGGCCTTGCTAGGTTTAACTTAGATGTAGGGTAATTGCAGTTTCTGTAGTACTTCCTAGATGATTCTAACTGGAAGGGAAGCTGACACTTCCTAGGAGACAAGGATTGGTTCTAGGACTGCTTGTTTTTTAACAAAAGATGTGGGAACAATCTTCATACAATAAATTATTTACCTGTCCCTCTTGCTTTAAAGCCTGTAAACTTTGTTCTACAGACTTTGAAGCCCATATAGGAAATCTCCCATTTCTCTTTAATCCTGTTGCAAAATCTGAGGAAGTAATTTTTTTAAAACTTAAAATGCAACTTTTTTTAACAGGTGCGGATTCACTTTACAGGAACAGTTTCAGCCTCAGTGATGAAAAGCTGAACTCCCCAACTGCATCTACTCCAAGCTTGCCATCTCCATCAGTAACCCCATGTAAAGGTAAACTTATTGTTGTTTCTTCTAAATTCCCAACCACATAGGCTTCTTCCTTTGGGCAAAGACCTGCACTCATGCATCAAGTCTTTTGAATGACAGCAAAACTAAGGATCACTGTTAGCACGCTACAGGTGCAGGTGTTATACTGCTTACAGTCAACATACAACCTGTGTGCTAGTAATTCCTTCCTCCTTTGTAGCTATGCTGTTTCAGCATGGCTTTCATCTTGCAGCTGGTGCAGCTCCCCAGGTGTTTTCATACACAACTTAGATCAAGTCTGGACTACACAGATCAATAAATGGAGCAGACATCTATATGTACAACACTGTTTTGTTATAACTAGCCTCATGCATGCTCAAGCTTTCACACTTTCATGCGTTTTCCACATTGACCGGTCACAAGTAACAAAAAATGTTCTTTTAGTAATTACTATGATACTAGGGAGAATTGAGTCATAGTTAATAAGTAGAGGGTAAAAATGCTTCAGTTAAACTGGTACTACTCAGTTAATACTTGGCCAGGAGGTGCACTGAAGGCCAAGATTATCTTCATGATGAGAAGGTAGAAATGGCTGGAATGAGCTTGGAATAGACCACAGAAGTGAGTTTAAAAAGCCACTTGAAATAAAACTGGATTGAATGGAACCAGTGTTCTCAGCAGTGGAAATTTAAGTGAATGCTTGGGTTTAGACTTACAATGTGTGTGGATTAAGATCAAAGGATCTAACATCTCAGCAAGCCACAGATACTGATGTGAGGTTCAAGATTGGGCAGGACTGGGAGCTAATTTGTTAGGATTTGGCAAAGACCATGAATGCAATATCTGAATACAGTATTAAGAAAGAATTCCACAGCAGCAAGGATGTAAATTAGTTGACCTACAGCATTTTTTTTCTACTTCAGCTTCTGCTTTTAAAGAAAGATACACAGGCTTGCTTTGCTTTTGCCTAATAGATAGGTTTAAAATTTTATAAAATTTTAGTTTTTAGTTATCTTCTTTCTCTAAGAATGCATTTGGACATTTCAGGGAAGTTGTGTTGTTGCATGTACTCCAGAGCAGGTTTTATACCACTGAAAATGATGTGGGGATTGAGTGGTTTCATTGGTTTCTTTTGGCTAAAAACATGTCATGTCTGAGTAGTACTGACTGTCTCTTCCTAATTTGCAGCAAAGCTTGGAGATACAAAAGAACTGGAAGAATTCATTGCTGATCTTGACAGGACATTAGCAAGTAAGTAGATCTTTTGAAAATTGGTTCATGCTTTGTCTATTACTAATTGCAGTCCCAGGGTGATGAAAGCCACTGTATTGGTGGGTAGAGGAGAAGAGTATCAATTTTGTGACAGTTTTAGTTCTATGGATTATTGTAGTTCAGAACATAAAATAGACTAAACTCCGGTCTTTGTTCAGTGCATGCTGCTTAGCTTGTTCATGGGAGTGCAGCCTCTTTCACACCTCTGTCTCCATCTCTGAGACAGCTGCAACTCTTCTTGAAAATGTTCGCATTTCTAAATATTCAGAACACTGATTTTAAAGTTTGTGCTTTGTAGTTATAGGACTAAACTGGAGGAGTAACTGTAGGTGAGGGATACTTCTTATACTAGATCTTGCTGTGTGAAAATATTAACCATGTTTATTGCCTTAGATTAAGTGTTTAAAAACCCATTTGATCTTCCAGGAATGGAATTTAGACTACTTCCAACACTGTCTGGAAGTTGTACATTCCAGTTATTCTATTGGGCTCTTTATGATTTGAGAGGAGTGGGGGAGAACAAAACAAACATAGCAAGCTCAGTACTTTATAAACCATATATTCTGCCTATCCTTTGTTTCTTCCTGTGTTTGAGATATGATGGTAGGGTTTTTAATGGAACCAGACTGTAGAACCCAAAACAACAAATCATAGGACTGGAACTACACAGCCATGTGCTCAAATCTATGAACTGAGAGTTTTTTGTGTTCCTTAGGTATCTTCCCTTCCCTGTAATTCTTGAAGCAGTGACCATCTGCCCTGGTTTTAACTCATGGGAGCTGCCCTTACGAGCTTCTTAATGTCTTGTACCTTAAATAAGAGAAGCGAGTTAAGGATTAACATATTTCTGGTTTCCTGACTTCTGTCTTACATGCATCCTTGAGCTAACTGTCCTTACTGCTTAAACTTAATGGAATGATTGCTGTTCAGAAAAACTTCTGAGTTTAAAGACTTACGTAGAACAAAAATCCCCAAACCAGCAAGTTTAACTTTGCTGTCTCTCACACAGCTGTGTTGCAGCTAAATCTTAAGGCACTGCTTATTGGTTTCGTTATCTCCTTGCAAGGCACATCTAAAGTTTGGCCAGGGATTGCTACTTGAATGTTTTTCACCAACCAAGCAAACCTCTATCTCAGCAGTCTCATTTATATTGTCATTTGTTTTACAGTGATGTGCTATCTTTATCATACACTCAAGTTCTTGGCAAGTCTAGTTCCCTTCTGAGATTTATCACGTTTATGAGGAGTCACTGTATTTAAACGCTTGAGGTTATACAAACTTTAGCAGATGCTTTTTGGAGCATAATATAATTGTTAGAGTAGGAATCAACTTAAATTTTTATATATTAACCTTTAGCTTTTAATTACAAAAAAAAAAAGCTTAGTTGCAGCCTAGTCTGGCAGCTAGGAAGCTAGCAATCTTAGTATATACAGAGATTACAGTTGTTTTTGTTCTGTATTTCCAGGTATGTGAAATGAGTCTTTGGCACCGTTTGCCTGTGAATGTCATCTGAAGAATAAGTGACACCAGTCATGGAGAACTGCTGCCCTTGTCTGATAGCTTTGTTACCCAAGATATTCACCTTCTGAACATAACCTTTGTAAACTCCTACAAGTATTTAACTGGCAAACATCAATGTTGTTACTTTGCGGCAGGTGGAGTCAATAACTTAAATTTCACAGCTATATTTTACTTTAAAATATGGCTCGAATTTTAATTTAAAGTTGCTTTTATGAAAATATTTGTAATTTTATATAGTGGAGAACTTTTAATGCTTTTTTTCCATTATAATATATTTTTTATACAAATAAACCCTGAACTGGAATCCAGATGTCTGAAACTTTGTGAACTGTGAAACGTGAGCACAAATTAAGCTCTTACTGAAATCATGAAGCTTGAAAGTACTTGATAAGGCCACATTTCTTGTTAGGCGTAATGTATTACACTGTCTTTGTATGGAACTTCATATTGTTTTTTTTTTTTTAATTGCTTGAGTAAGAATTTTATTATGGAAAGTTAATACAGTAAAGAAAATAAAATGAGTCAAATTCTTATGTTAAAGCTAATCTGAAAAAACAATGACATAGTGTACAGATTTGAACAATAACACCTATTTCAAACCCTGTCTAAAGGCATCTTTAAAATTGCATATATCATTGAGTACTAAGTGGGAGGTTAGGCATTTAGGCCCAGAAGCTTAAGGAGATACTGCAACAACAAGAAAATACTTTGTTTAGGTGTTTCTGACACCAGACACTTGGGTCCAAAACAGTCTCCATCCCTTTAAAAGGACTGTCTGGCTATCAGTGTTGTGCTGCAAGAGTGGAAGGTGAAGCTTTCTTTTTGTATAAAGAACCTGATTCTTTCCATATGCATTAAGCAGTGCAGAATTGTGTGAGCTCTCCTCCAGCTGCTGCAGGCATTACACTCAGCTCTGCTGTCTAAGCTGCTCATGTGATTGCCCTCTAATCCATTCAGGCAAAGGGAGCTCGACTTGTTTAAGCTGCGGATCTTATTTTCACTGAAGCAGGCTAGTGTGCAGTCACAAAGTGGTTCAAATACTGTGCCCCTTGGATTCCTTATTTATCTTTGAAAGGGGTTGTGCCTGGGGAAGGATACATCTGCACCAATGGCGCTGTGATGGGCTGATTGCTTGGGGTCTGGGTGGGTGGATTTGGACCTGACTTCTGCAGCTTGGGGAATGGGTAATCTACTGTGCTCCTCCGTAATGGGAGCACCATAAGCAAATCTATCTCTCTGCTTTGGTTTCTCAAAAAATTAAGAACTTAAATTGTATTAACTATAACGTGTTTTTCCAATTTCTTTTGCTGATAAGAAGATGAAATTCTGAACTGGGACCGTGCCAGACCATCTGAAACAAGCTTAAAGCACTTGTTTGAACTTTTCCTTCTTTCAGAAAGACAATGTAAGATGGTGAAAGAATTTCTCCTTGTTTAGGAAAACACTCCATGTTTTCTATGGCAGATTCAGGTGTTAACCTGTCCCTTGGAATAGAAATGGAGTGAGCTGACTTTCCATTAAAGATTGGGACACTTGAAATGGCAGGTAGAAGTATGAATGCAGAAAGCTGCTGATATAACTAAAAAATCCGGAGTTTCTTGTTCTGGAAGAACTGTAAAAACTTGTGTTACAGGCATGTGGGATTGTCCTTAGACAGTGGTGTGCTTCTGTATGCTCTAGGACCTTACTCAGAAACTCCTGCACAGTAGGAAAACTGCTTAGAGCAGTAAGGTAGGCTTGCTGTGGCAAAGTATGAGCACTGTGGAAATTCAGTGCTACTGCACTTCAAATACAAACAAATCTCCTTTTGGCCCTCTTTGTGAAACTGAGGGGAATGTGGCCTTTCTTGCTGATCCTAGATCTAAAGGGATGTTTTGCTGTGCAAAGCCAGTGAGGTGGATTCCCTTGGCTGCTGTAGGACTCGCTGTTATGTGGAGAGGGAATGGCATGTTGCCTTTCAAACAAGGGATTGCCTAGGAGAAGGGAGAAAGCTCATACTTTAGAAATATCACCAGCATAAGGCATATTTTTAAGGCTACTTGAATAGCAGCTGAAGTTTTAGGTGTCTTTCTCTACTTTCTCACTGTTTGGTAGGGTGAGAGAGAGAATGGTTGTGGATATCACTGCTCCAGAGGCAGAAAAAACAAATGTGCTAGGTAAGCCATGTGTTTCAGAGGAGGCCAACTCAAATGGTTGCTGGGTGAGGCACAGATGGGCAGCTGTGTGCTTCTTCATTCCTCAGATTGGTTTGTTGGAGGTATTGAGCATGAGCGTTCCACTTCCCCTGTGCGCATTTAGTTGTTGCTTGATAGAACTGAATGTCTGGCTGTAGTCAGTGTATGAAGTTGGATGTTTCCCTTTATAGAGCGATGTCACTGAACTAGTATGGTACTTTGTCCTTGTAGACACCCTGTCTTGAAGATTTTTCCTGTATAAGCAAAGGTTTAAAGCAAGGCATGTTCCTCATTTTGTGTGATGTGAGGTCAGTCGGGGATGGAGATGGGGATTAAATCACCATCTGCTTGCTTTTTTAATCTTATTTGTGCACAAACAGGTGGAGACCTCTGTTTGCTTATACAGCAGCTCTGGAGAGCATCAGCTACAAAATCTGGGAGTGCCTTCTGTGAAGCTGTTGGTGTGGATTCCCTTTGGTTTATGTTCTGTTTTGAAAGGCTTTCACTGTGTCAGAATGAAGGCATTAATGTGGATGTCATTTCACTGGTGTATACTTATGATTTAAGTTCATCATCTAATTACATATGTCACTGAAGAATGCATTGCTGAGAAAAGTTCTTGTGATACTCTGTCTGCAGTGAGCACTGCTGGAGGCTGCGCTGTCCCTGTGGAGCAGCCTGACTCTGTAATCCTTTTTTTGACCTCCTTCGTGAACTGTGATGTAGAGTTTGGACTCAGAAAAAGAGTCTCTCAGCCCTTTTATGCCAACACTACTCTTCCAGAAATTGAAATGAGAGCTTAGGCTAAGCAGATGTATTGCCACAGCTTAACATGGGTGAGGTGAGGTGCGACAGTTGTTGGTAAGTATGCTCCTTACCTGCTGCAAATTCAAGGTTAAATGGATTAGTTTAAATCTGTCACTGAGGCTTGAGCTAATGTGTCTTATCTCAAGTTTGCTATTGACTGTGTGTTCTCAGTGTGGTCACCCAGGCTCAGCTGATACCTGGTAACTCAAACTTGCTAACACAGTCATTTTTCTGAGCTCTTAATAGCAGGGAGAGAAGAGCTGAAGGAGGAATGGTTTTCCTCTGTGTCTCTAACTGCTGTTGATGCACCTACAGCCAGGTGAGGTCTTGTGTGAGAGGAAAGCAGTGTTGGCAGTGATGATGCAAAAGGAAACACAGATGCTGCCCTGAAGGGTTCAGCCTCTGCCTGCTCCTAGAGTCTGCTGTCCCAGCATCTTCTCCCCACCTCCATTCCTGATATTTGCTTGGTGGCTTTATTTCAGCTTTGTTTTCAGTGGCGGATGTTTGCAAGAGAACACACAGGGACTGCGTCTTCCTGCTGGGAAACATCTGCGTCTGCAAATACAGATTTTCTTAGCTCTTATTGCTGCTTTTGAGCCATTGTCTGGCTGCTTCAACCTCTGCGGAGTGAAAAAACCACCTTCCATGAGTCTCTATAGATGGACTCAGGCTCCGTCAGCTCTCAGGGACTCATTTTACTGCCAAGAGTTATGTATACCACACTGGAGCCTGTTTTGTATGAGACTCATTTATGTGAAGGTGCTTCAGTGTGCTGCACATCACATCTGCCAGACTGCTGGGGAGAAAGGCCCAATGCTGCTGCTTGCTGTGTTGGAAGCAGAGTGAGTGTCCTAAAGCCAATGTGACAGCAACAGCTCTTGAGCCAAGTGCAGCTCTGTGTGCTAACAATGCAAACACTACATCCTCAGTGGGGAAAACTCCTGTTTTCTGCGTTGCTTTAACAGGCTTTCTACTTTACTGACTTCATTGCAGCTTGGCTAACGGTTCCAGCTATCTAAATAACTTCATGTTAATGTAAGAGGATGCTGGCTGTTATATCTCATGGTTTAGAGCTGTAAAACAGATCTTGGCAAGACCCTTTTCTTACAGTTTCTGAGCTGCCAGTTGAATGCTGTGGGGATTAAAGCAGGGCAGTTGGTACAAAGGGCTTCCAGTGCTTTGGTTGCTTTTGCTCTTTCACTTCTGTGTTTTGGCAACTAAACTATTGATCAGTTTGGCTCTTAAAAACTGCAGACTGGAGGCCTGCTCCTCCGTTCTCTGAAGGCACACAGAGCTCGCTGGCTTCGCTGGGAGATGTGGGGATGCTTGGGGTGAATGTTCCCTTCTCCACAGTGCATGGCAGAACTGAATGCCTTCCCCCAGTCCTGTTTATCATGAATTTCAGATCAGTATTTGTAACTGAGGATGTCACCCTTGTCTGAAAAAAGCAGATCAGTCATTTATGCAGTCTTCACTTCCAAAAGTTGTATCTCACTAGTAGCGTAATCAGGAGAGGACTGATCCCCTCTGACCTAAGCACTGAAGTTAGGGTGCTGTCCTTGGCTCCCTCCACAGCCTTTACAAGGAGAGGGAGAGGCTGTTACCCCCAGGTGTCCCCTTGTCTACAGTGCGTTTTGCAAAATACACCAGGTAAGCAAGTGTTTCATAGCAAGTGGTTGCTTCATCTGCAGATAACTTCTGGGTTAATAATCAATGACTTAATGGTTGAGGACCCAGTGGATGCTACTGAAATCTGTGGTAAAATTTGCATTGATCCCAGTGGGCTGGGATTTAACTCTGTGCCAGGACACGGCTAGGCTGATGGCTCGATTGGTGCTGCAGAAAGACTTGAGGGTGTCAGCTTTATTGCACAATGTAAATGTGAGTTTCTGGACACTATTTGAAAGGTCTCAGGAGGCCCATACCTGAACATCTAGGTTAGATTTAAGTGAGTGATCATGTTCTGTTTTTCTTTTTTTTTTTCCCTCCATCTCTAAAAGGAGGAGAGTTGCTGTAAGGATTGAGGGGACACCAGAATGCCAGCGTGTCTAACTGCTGTCCCCTGCAGCAGGGCTATGCCGAGAGCTGGCCCATGACTTGGTGCTTTTGAGCTCTGACTGCCGTGGGCTCTCCTGGAGCACCAAGCGCTGGTCTTGGCAGTCTGTGTTTGTAGACAGCTTTGTAACACTCTGTATGTTTTAATAGCTTCATGCACGTGGAAAACAGATTTATGAGCAGTAGCTTTGCTTGCTTATATACAGAGTTTATTATATGAAAAGAATGCATGTTTTTTTCTTAGAGGGCTCAGCTCTGTTTCTAAACAGCATCCCAGCTCGTTTGTTGTGCTCACAGCTGGCACGGTGTGCTGCTGATACACCACTGGGTTATTAGGCGTTAGCAGCCACACATCAGCTGTCTCAGAGCTCCTTGACATGCTCCATTAAATACCACTTAAAGCACAAGGCAAATTTCTCCTGTATGCCTCAGCTCAAGCTTGAATGGAGATGATGAGTGCTTGGCTTTCACCCCATGGCTTGTGCAGAGGAAGCTGATGGTCTGGATTAGCGCTGAATTTAGGGCTAGGGCCTCTAAGACCTCTTCCCGGAGCTGTCTGTATGTGTTGCTCACAGTGCTTCTGCAGCCTCAAACAATCTCAAAGGGAATCCTTTCCCTGGCAAGTGGCTCTGGTACCCACCGGCTCTCATCAAACAAAATTAAAAGCAGCAGCCTGGTGTTTCTTCCAAGCTTGCTACTGGGCAGCTTGTTTGTTGATTGCACAGTTCTTTTTCAGAAACACATCCAAAAACCATTGGTATCCTTGCGTGATGTTTTCAGTAATGCATCTCGCCAGGAATGCTGTGATTCTTTATACTTTCACCATCTGTGCAAGGTGCCTCTTAGCACAAAGTGCTTCCCATGAGCTTTCCTCTAGCCTCAGCTTTATTGTAGCCAAAAATATTTCCTCCAGTGCCCCTTCTTAAGCCAAAGGAGCATTGCAACCCACCCAGCACTGCAAAGAGGTGGGAGGAGAGAGTCAGGGGCTTCAGGCTTCTTTCCTGGATCAACACACAGAGCACTGGGAAATGTGCAGGGCTGGGTACTGTGTGTACCAAGCCTCCTGTTTCCGGGATTCTGGCCTTTTCCAGCACTCAGATGCACCAGAGCAGTATCAAGCACTGATGTTAGGAAGGGGCTTTATGTGACAAGATTTTCTGAGATCCACTTCCAGAATTTCTCATCCAGCCCATGGGGTCTCCTGTTTCCCCTCTCCCTCCTTCTGTTTGGTGGGGTGTTGGAACATTAGTGTTTCTGGATTTCCGTGTATGTGTCCCCACAGTCCCTTGCAGTTGTGTGTTGGGGTGACCTCTCTGACTTGACAAGTTATCCCAGCTCTTGACAGGTGTTCTTTCTGGGTCTTGGAGAGGTGATAGCGCAAGTTGTCATTTTTCAGTTGTATCCAAAGCAGAGCGGCAGAGCTGCTGCAGAGGGCTTGGTTCAGCTCCAGCGAAGACCAACATCAGCCACTCACCTGTGCTGCTAGAAGAGAATGAGAACAGAATTTTTCTTAACAAAATCTCAGTGCCCTCACATTTCCCTGTCTCTCCAGCCTGAAGGTGAAAATCAGAGTATTGCCCATAGTCTGAGAGGGAATAGGACTGCAGTGAGCTTGAGCAGAGCAAGGGCACGTGGATGCATAGAAACTGTTTTTGTAGACTCCCATGATACTCAGTGGTCCGTGCATCCCTTGTGATCTCTTCTGGGCTTCCTCTCTGCTGAAATATACAGGAAAGCATCCAAAAGAACCGTGTGGTAGGGAAAGACCATACTTTTCTCTCCAAATTCTTAAATTCTCCTTCTGGGAGACACGGTCACCTTAAACATGCACCTGAAGACAGCTGGATGACAGCATTTACCCTTATTGGGCTCTTTGTTTTCCTTATCCCTTGTAGAAAAAAAAATCTCCCGCAATGTCTTGGACTTTCCAACCTTAATGATTCTGTGAATGTCTGTGTCTTTGAGAGCATTTTCTCCCACACAGATTTCTACAATTAAGGGCATTGGCACCAAGCTATTGGAATTTGTTGTCTGTTACTTTTTTCCTTTTGTGATTAAATGGCTCAAATTTACAGGATAGGTCCCATGTGTATGGGCTGCTTTATTTACCCCCGTGGGGATGGGGACAAACGAGGTGGGAACGTGCACCAAAACAGTGGGCACTTCCAATTGGGAAGGTATTTAAGATGTCAGATCCATTTCAGTATTTATTTAGTATGATGTAGCTCAGTCTTTCCCATTTATTTTCTGGAGTCCATTTCTGGGCTTATGTTTAAGGCTGACCCAAGCTTTTCTCCTAGTGCTGGCGGGGCCATCTGCCTTTCTGCCCCAGCCCTCGCAGCTGGGTGGCTCAGCAAGAAGGAGCCATTCAGCCGACCTCAGCATCTGCCAATTGTGCTTTCTCCTGACCTTTCTGAACACGGCCTTCTTTTTGCCTAAAAATAAATGTTACGTTTCCAAGCCAAAGAGGCAGATGTCCCTAGGCATTCTGAATGCCATCGTTGTTTTGAAATGTCTCTTGGCTCCCATGTAGGGAAAGCTTGACATTAAAAAAGGTGTTCTAATTCGGTGCTGAGTATTGGCTGATACTCAAAATACAATAGGACAGTGGAGCTTCTGTGCTGTCTTGTGGCGTGTCACCAATAGCACTCCATGAAGCAAATTTGGAGAGGGTGGGAATAAAAACACTCAAACATTTCTGTAAAACATCCTTGAGATCTTTTTTTACGTAGCAATTTTCGGTTTTGGTGGTGTCAAATCGTATCGCTGTAACTGCACAGCCAGCTCTTGGTGAAAAGTTTTCAGGTTGCTTTGTAATTCATAGAATCACAGAACGGCTTGGTTTGGAAGGGAGCTCAAAGCCCATCCAGTTGCAATCCCCTGCCATGGTCAGGGCTGCCCCCCACCAGCTCAGGCTGCCCAGGGCCCCATCTAACCTGGCCTTGAGCACCGCCAGGGATGGGGCACCCACAGCTTCTCTGGGCAGCTGTGCCAGTGCCTCACCTCCCTCTCAGCAAAGAAATTCGTCCTGACATCTAACCTGATACTTCTGCAATACACGCCTGCTAGGTCACCGATATTGTTTCAGATGGTTTCCTCTGCAGTTTGTGGACCATTTCCCAAAGTAATAAATCCTTTCAAGATGAATATTAATTTCCCTTGGCTTTTGTGAGCTCTAAATGGCAAGGGAACAGACCTGTCTGTCTTGCAAATGTCGACGTTTTATCAAGGAGCCCGACTAGGTGGTAGCAGCGTGCGGTTGCAAACCGACCATGCTAAGGGGAGCAGGCAAGAAAAAGGAGCTCTCCTCAGACAAGGGCTATTGCTGGATTTTTCTCCAACTGCTGTGTTGTCTAACTTTTATTTTCCCCACAATCAGGCTGATATCATAGGGATTTGCTTGGAATCAGGTGGCCTCAGCTCATCTCGGTGCCAGAATTACAACAGTCTCTTGTTCCTAATGGAAAAAAGATGTCCAACCTCCAGGCAGCCCTGGTTCCTGTGGTGTGGGATTTGCTAGCCTACATGCAGAACCCACTTTGGGGCCTTTATCTAATTTCATGAAACTGGAGAAGTGGAAAAATGTACACGTATAGATGGTACTTGTATGTTCCTCTGTGCAGTGTTTCTTTTCCATGTCTGTCTGCAGTCCCCATAGGACCTTGCTCCTGCCGCCTGGGCCCCCCCATCCCCTGTTGGGCTCTGTGAAGAGCAGCCCCAAGGGTGCTGGGTTATCCCTATAGGGAGCACGGATGCCTTTGTTTGGGAGCCTATGGCTGTGTGCTACCGTGTCACACTGCCTGCAGACTCAGGCAAGCGTTGCGATCAGTGTATCAGTGTTGCGATAGCTTCAAAGTTTCTGTAAAGTTATTGGATAAATTGTGCAGCCCTTTGGGAGTCAGCTTCTTGGTTTAAAGGATGTTTGACCCCAAACTCCACCAGCTGAAGCAAACAATCCTTCCTCCTTCAGCAATAGGCAAAGGGGGGTTCAGGAGGTGGTAGGAGTGGTAGAAATCCTCTGAAATCCTCCACGTGCCCTCATTTGGCACCGTCGTGGCAGGGCTGGCAGATGTGGGTCCTGAATCCCATTCCGAGGTGCCATTTTGTACTCAGCACTGCAGAGAAAAGGTGCAAACAAGCAGTGTGAATAGCACTGCTGCTTGCCCAGAGGAGATGGAGGGATAGGCCTCGTGCCTCCTGGGCCTTCCAGCACACCTAGTTCCCCACCAAAGTCTGGGGAAAAACACACTGCCTTTAACAGAAGCTTGCCAAAACAACACCCGAATGTTGGCACCCAGCTGTTGCTGCATGGTGAGTGTGGCTCTGCCTGGCTCGCTGGCGCGCTCCATTGGAAAGCGAGCGATGGCCCACGCTGTGAGCAACTCGCAGCACCACGCTCCCGCCCCATGCGGTTTGGAGGCACTGCGGACAGGCATACAGGGCAGTGCAATAAAAAGCAAGATTTACTGTAGTAGTGGAGTGTGTGTAAGCCACAGCCATTTCAGCTCTTCGAGGCTTGGACTCAGCCCATTTTTTGCTGTCAGCTTGCTGCTTGCTTTAACCAGTGCTGAGAAAGCTGCTGACTGTGCTGGGAAAGCTCGGCCGCTCGGCACGGAGCTGCAGCGGTGCAGGGAGCCAGAGCAGGGAGGCTGCTCTCGGGCCTCTGCTGCACTCATCTGCTGTGTAGCGATGTTCAGGAGACCCCGGGCCCCTATGCACGACCCCGTGTCTCTTCTAGCAGTCCCAATCTACAAGCCACATAGACCCGTCCCTACCAATTCTGGTGAAGCAGGGGCACTTTGAAATCATGAGCTTCAAATGGGTCATTTTCCTGTGCAAGTGAGCTTGGGTGGGTGGTTTCTCCTCCTACATACAAACAGGTAGGGTTTTTTTTTTGGTAATAAAACATAAAGAAACAACCACAGAGCCACAGCACGGCTGCAGGTGGCAGAGCCCTCTGGGCCCACCTGCTCCAGCCCTGCTCCAGCAGGGACACCCAGAGCAGGGTGCCCAGGGCCACGTCCAGGTGGCTCTGGGAGATCCCCAGGGAGGAGACCCCACAGCCTCTGGGCAGCCTGTGCCAGTGCTCAGAGCTCGATCTCTCAGATTTCCTTTTATTCATTTATTTATTCCTTTAGTCATTTTTGTAAGTTTGCATCCGTAGAGCTAGGAGATGATTCATGAAGAGGAGAACAGAGTCTCAAGATCTGTGAGGGGAGGAGTCCTGCCCGTTCCTTGGCAATGCCAAGGTTGCCCAATATTTGGGCTTTTTGGCTGTTGGAGAGGAAGGTTTGGCTCTGCATGGGACAGGGGAAGGGGCTGGGGGTGGATGTGGCCACTGCAGCTCTCCCAGCCTTTATCCTGGCACAGAGAATGCCTCTAGGGAGCATTTGCTGTCTTGGGGACCCCCTTGCAGGCACTGAGAACCCCCTGGGCCCACCAGCCAGGCACAGCAACAGGCTCTATTTCCATGTATCAAACTATTAGGGATAGAGAAGTAGGATTTATTTATGTAGCACATGGAAGTACTTTTTTGGCTTTCTCAGAAGACAACCTCTTTCTGTTCTTTCTCTCTCCCCTCTCATCCATCTCCTCTCCTCCTCCCTGTCCTCCACCCTCTGACAGATGACAGCGCTGCCACCCGCCCTGCCTGGGAAAGGCTGCGTGAACATTTTTTCCACTCCTCTAGTGTTGCTTCTGCATGACTCAGGACTGACAGACCCTGCTGGAAATACAGACGCCTTGCAGCAAGCATTCCCTTTCCAGAAGGTGTGAGTCACGGGCCGGCTCCCTGGAGATGTGCAGCCTCCCATTGGGGCAGCCCCTGGTCCTCCCCTCTAGAGCCCGACCTCGGCACCCGGCTGGTCCTGGTGGAGCAGCAGGCAGCAGGCGCCCAGTGTTGCTTTAATCCTTTCACCCCAAAATACTCCACTGAAAAGCAGATTTAGACATCTCAGACCAAATGCTGTCATCACAGGTTACATGTGGGTCAAGTCTCTCCTTGGCCCTCTGTGGGACACATTCAAATTCTTCATTTTGGATTGAGTCCATGTGTCAGGTGAAGGTTAAAAGGAACTACCATGCAAGTTTACTCTGATTTTCTGCACATAGTGTACAATGTAGGATTTCCTCCGGTATTTCTGCTCAAAGCCCTTGCTGGAAGTCATCATCCAAGCCCAACTCTGTTTCCCAGCACACCCCTGCTCCCCTCAAAATCTCCTTTCTCTCCATCACCCCGAGGCTCCCTCCCAGGCGCCTGCTATTGCACAGAGGCAGGGGCCCTCCTTGACTCTGAAAGATGTCCCGCAGCCTTGGAGCTTTTCAAAGTTAAGCATTGCAGTGCAGGAGTGTATATGAGGAATTTGAAATTGGTGCTTAAAATGTTGGTTTAGTACCATAAAATGATGTGTAATGGTGACAGAAATATCATTACTCACAGCCATTTCTTCTCCTTGCGAAAGTGGAGACTTGGCAGTAAATCACAGGCAGGGGGGAGAGATCTTCTCATCCTGACCCAGGCGCTGTGGTTTGGCTGGGCGTCTTCTCAGCCCACTTTTACCAATGTTAATGGTTCCCGTGGAGCTAACCCTTTGCATGCTGCAATAGGAACATCAGGTTTAACATTGCCCTCCCGTGGAAGGAGCAGCTGTAGAATAACAACATTTTATCTTAAAGTTTCACAAACACAGGGTCCAGTTTTGGAAAAAAAATATGTTAAATCAATGTATAGTACTTATTAGTCTCTGTCTCATGCTATAAAGCTGCACCATGAATGAGGGTGTTAAAAAATGCCAGTCTATCTGTTTTCTGTGCAATTCCCTGAGAAAGGAGAGCATGCACGGGCTGCACAGCCACACCAGGAGAGGAACTGAGCTGCAGTGCTTGGGTTGAAAGACCTCCTGAGGAAGGCCGGGATTCTCTGGAGAACAGCAAGAAATGAAAAGCTCCCAAAATGCAGCATCCTGTTGGATTCCAGAGGAACAGTGGTTCCTCAAGGATGTGGTGGAAGGAAGGAGTGGTTCCACATCCCTCTGGAATCTGGTGTGGCTGTGGGCTGCAGCCCAAAGGGTGGCTGCCGTCTCTCCATCCTTCATCCCCCCTCCAGGCCTTGGGTCAGTGCCAGCGACTGCATGAGCGCACGGTTCCCAGGCTGTGCTTGTTGCATGGGTGGTTTTCTCCTGCGTTAGCTGACTTCTGCAGCGGGCCTGGCAGCTCTCTGCAGGCCCTGGGCTGTTCTCCTCACAAGGGAAACAGCAGACATACAGGGCTGCTCCTCACCTTCCCTGCTTGCCAGTGGCCCTCAGGTACACCCTGTCAGTGTCAGAGGAAAGTAGGCCCACGCTAGGGGTGTTTTATTTATTTTAAATAGCCCCATCTGAATCTAGGGTAAGAGCTAACCGCACTGCGAACCATTTACATTACAAGTATTTGAACATCTGAAGCTGTTTTTAAATGAAGTGAAACCACAGAAGTCATGGGCTGTGAGTTTACAACCTGAAACGATCAATGAGATCCGTCCCAGCAGAGATTTCACAGGGAGGAGAAACCTTCTCCTTAGCATCAGCCAGCACCACCAGCTCACGTTGAGCTTTATCCTCGACAAGGAAACAAATTAAGGCACTGAAGAGAATGAAGAGCTTGATTTCCTCTTCTTCAGGCTGTGGAGGGAGAGGAGGCCCCGAGGAGCCAGCGAGCAGCACCAGGCCGACCCAGTTCATTGCTCCTCATTTACATACATGGCGGCTTAGGTGTAAATATACACAAACATTGTGGTACTATCGGTCAGGTGGAAAAAACAAATCTAGCATAGTTACTGCAGCTACCTGCGTTCCTGTGATCAGCTGTTGTTCTGAAAAATGTGTGCTGACACGGGTATTGGGGGACCCTTTGGTCCAGGGGTGCCCCTGATCTGAGTTGGGCAGCAGCAGCCCCAGGCTGGGGCTGGGGCCGGTGGGCTGGTGGGGAAACGCTAAATTAGATATCCTGCTCTGGAAGGGTTTTTGGCAGCATGGGAAGAGTACAGAAAGGAGACCCCATCTAACGGAGAGCCTGGTCATCTCCATTTCACCACATACAGCTGAGTTATATCCGTAATTTATTTTGCTATCTCAGTTCCTTGATGCATGTGACTTAATTGCACCTCAGCTAATTGCATCTTACTGAATAGGTAATCTGGTGTGTTGATTTAGGGCATATCTTTCTGCCTTTGATGAGCTTTTTGTGCTGAATTTGTCCCCTCATTTTATCTTCTGACACACAGCCTGCAAGGAGCCCCACTCCTGCCTGATTAAGAAACTAACCTTGACCACCAGATGCTTGTTCTTTTACACCAGAATCCCAAATTTTCTCTGGTGAAAGCTGATATTGTCTTATAGCCACTGAGTCCAATATAAATGATGCTCTGTCCTTGGGAACACGAGGCTGCTGGCAGATTTGGCCTCATTTTCCCTTTTTATGAACAGAAATCCTCCAGCACCTACTCCAGTCACCCCAATGGACTTGAACTTCAAGGTCTCATGGAGAGGAAGAAAAGGTTTTCCAGACCCTCCGAGCAGCCCAGCTGGAACCAGTTTGTACTGGTTTCATAAGTCTTTGGAAAGACTTAGAAAGCAGTGGTCCAACACGTGCTCCTCAGTTGCAGTGACATGCATGCAAGTAGCATTGTCGAGGTCTTCAAGGCCTCTGAGGACGCCTGACTAAGCAGAAGCGAGCATTCATGGTGGATAATACAAAATCTGGATAGAATTTTAAAGGAAGAGTTTTCAAATATTTAATAATGAGAAAGTTGCTCAAAAAGTGCCTGGGGAATACCTCTCATTCCTGCCAGAGAAGTGCCAGAGAAGTCGGGTGAGAAAGGTCAAATGGCAGAGCACTGAGAACACACGCACTTAACCAGAAGTCACGCTAGCTTCCAGGATGGTGACTCTGATTCACCTGATTCATTCAGGTCAAATATTCATCTGTGGTTTTGTCTGTCTTTCCTCGATGTGAGATTTTTAGGCAGACACCTAAAGCCATGACAAGTACTCAAAATACACTAATGAGATGCCAAAGTATCTCAAAACTGATTTCAGAGAAGAGATCAGACATGATTATTCTCTTCTTTGCCTTGTGGTACTTCAGTCCCTAGTTTGACTTGTGTCATATTTTTAAAACTTACCCTGCAACCAGAAGGGACAGAAGCTCCACTTAAAAAGGGGAAATTTCACCTAATGTGGTCTCCAAATGAACTTTCATGATCCACGAATGAAAACTGACGTTTAGGAGCTGGCCACAAAGTGAGAGGAAGTGAACAAACCCTGAGACAGCTCCACAACCAATAACCTGGGGCTCAGGAGGGACGTAACAGAACAGAAGTGTTTCTCCTGTTACGGTCAGGACTAAGCACGGTGGTTATGGCTGCAAAGCAGAGCTCTGGCGAGCTGGGACAGCCTGAGAGAACAACAGCTGCGCTGGGCTCAGCTTGAAAAACCCCAACCCAGCTGTTGACAAGGCTTTGCAGTTCTTTCCAGACCTGGAAATATAAAATGAATTTCCATGAGTCCTGGCCCATGATTTTCTTCCCGATATGACCATGACACAATCTGTCAGCCTCAAGGAATTGTTTTACCAGAGGGGAGGTTCTTGTCCACCTGCACAGGGAGAGCCTCAAAAATCGCCTCGATGGGAGAGTTCTGCGCTGGGGAATGGAGAACACAGTGCTAATGGAAGACTCAATGGTAAAATTATTGTTTTTCTGCTTTTTCAGGCTGCCCAACAGAGCAGCTGTCAAATCTGTCCCGCCTGTGCTTTTTGTGTAGCAGTACAAAATTAGAAAGTTGTTTTTCAATGAACATGAAATTACTGAAGAATAGAAACGAATGTGCCTTAAATAGCAGTGTGCTTCCTAACCCCACAAAGAGGAGGCTGATCTGCTGGGAGATGCCAGCCCGGGGAACACGGCGCTTCTTTGTTCACATGTGATTATGCTGCAGCTGGTGGACGTTGAGCACAACTCCCAGCTTTGCTTGTGCTGCTAATTTGGGAGGAAATGGAAATAGCAATGAGCTGTGAGCGGGGACTGAGGGAGATCTGAGTCCTTCGACCTGCGGGGCTCAATGGGGCAATGCTTTTCTGAGGAGAGATGAGGTATGGAAAAGAACAGGTCTGCAAGTAAAATTTGGGTGGGAGAAATTATCTGAGCCCCATGAAGAGTATTACATCGCTGTATTATCTCAGGAGGGGTGAAGAAATCCCAGTTCTTTCTCTTGAGGCATGGCTCGGTCTCCCAATGCCCTTGTCACCAGTGCCTCAGAAACAGTGGCAGCAGATGTCTTCAGGCAGCCACCTCTTCATTGTCTACTGCTCCTGAAAACAGCATTTTAGTGCCCTGTTGGGGCCATTTGGCTCAAAATGCAGGGGAGGACGCGGATGGGGATAGCGCTGAGCCTGGCTGCACCCAACATCAGGAAGGGCAAATCCCAGGCGACATTGCCAGATGTGACTTCCTGAAGGCATCACCTAGGAAATGATGGCCAAACAGATCCCAAATACACACAAGACATCTGCAGAAGCTGCTACGTTCTACCTGTTGCAAACGCACCCCTCCAGAAAAGCAGCAGCACATCCCACCTCCCTGTCTGCTTTCTGGATGGCTGACGTCTCAGCCTGAAGCTCGGAGCTGCACCACTCAGCCCATCCACCTCCTTTGTGCGAGGTGGCCGGGGCCATGCTGCTTTTACCACTTTTCAGAAGAGCCCTAAACCCTAGAAACGTTTTTAATAAGGGATAAGGTGCTGGGTGTGAGGGCTTTTGTCTCATGTACCACAGCACTTTATATAAACGCACAAGAGGTGCTTGTGCATGGGAACTTCATGAAACTTTACTGAGGGACTCACAGGAGCAGGGCTGCGCCTCTCAGTGTTACCATGGGAGAACTGCCGCAGTAACTTATTTTTTAAACCAGGCCACAGAAATCATGGTGAAATGCTTTCAGCGATTTTTATTAGGTGGGTATCATTTCCTTAACTAAGGAACACGTGGTGACGTGGTTAATCCATTTTAGGTGCCTGCTAGCCTCCGCGCAGTGCACTTTTTAGTTGTGTGCTCATTGACAGCATTTAGTCTACACAAGAGAAGCCAAACTCCTGGAGCCAAGCTCGAGGACAGGTGACCATGGCACAAGAGGGCTGGGTGCCATTTCTTCAAGGAACACTTTGGAAAAAACTGCCACAAACATCAGCTAAAGTCAGTAACCCAAGAAGGAGCAGGGCTGCTTTCCAGAGGTGAAGTAAAGCCATTAGCAGGGTTTTTGGTTTTAAGATAATGAGAGATTGGTTAGTGCTTGGGATTTCCTGGGCTCACAGGGCTTAGAGAATGCTAGGAACATGGAAATGGTGGGCTCATCCACGTGTGCTGGAGGAAGATCTAAACTCCATGCGCTTTGCCCAGTGCTGACCCTATTTCAGGGACGCAAAATTCCTGTTGGAGGAGACGCCTGATGTTCCTCCAGCAAAGGAAGGAAGGACATGATTCTGGACATGGGATGTGCTCCTGGGCACCCTGCTTGAGCAGGGGCTGGAGCAGAGGTCCCTTCCAGCCTCAGCCATGCTGTGATTCTGTGAAGGAGAACTCACAGGGTGACGGCTGGCAGTCTGCTCCAAGAGGATGGGCTTACTTCCAAGGCTCAGAGGCTTTGGGGTATTTTTGTTATATTCCCTATTTTGTTATTTGGACAAAGGAGGAAGGGAAGGAGCTGGTCCTTTTCATAGGAAAAAAAAAAAAAACAAAACTCACCAAAAAACCAACACAAAAGCCAGACAGTGACTACAAGAGCACAGTGGGGAGTCTGCTCACAAAATGTAACTTCTGGGGCTTTAATGTCCAACTCTATCCTTGTACTTGGAAGGGCTGGAGAGAAACTTGATTTTAAGTGTTTTTCCCACCGAGTCATGCTATAAAATCAAGAGAGAATGCATAAATCTGAATCAGCCACCAACAGTGATGGTCAGAGTCCTGGAGGGAGGTAAATGTGTGCTGGCATCCTGCTGACCAGCCAGCGGGACATTGGATGAGGGATTACTTGCCTTACTAAGTGTCTTAAATGTCTGTGTCCTTAGGTTCCTCCTGCTTTTCTGCATGCTGGGGGCTGGAGCCAACCCTCCCAGAACCGAGCGCTACCATCCTGCTGCCCCTCAGTGGCTGGTGGGCCCTGACACACAGGAGCCAACACATTCACTGAGCCTGTCAGGACAGGGGAGAGAGCCCACTGCAATCTGAGTGTGCTCTCTTTCTTTTTAATAGAATCATGTTTGGAAGTAGTTAATTTCATGCTTACGGGTAGAGTTAATCATTAGAGAGTGAGATGAGCTCTCAAGACAGAAAACCTAAAATGCCTTGTTTGGTTCGCTATGAAAACCCCAGGGCTGCCGATCTGAGTTTGGAGCAACAGCAGAGTCCCTGTGAGCACGCGGTGCCTGGTAGTTCAGTGACTGGTGACACCACTCTCAAATGTTTCTACGTGCTAGCTCTGTTAAATTAAAACTCATATGGGTTTGTTGCAAGAATCTTAACATCTACCTTGGCCTAACCTAATCCTGCACCATAACACTTCTTTAATACCCTCTGAAGAAAGCACTGCTTTCTTTCCCCATCGTTTCCTGTATGAGACATGCCTGCCTTTGGAGGTTTGGGAATATACTGATGTATCTTCCCTCGTATGGAGAGGGCTGGCTGATCAGCACCCACAAGAAAACAGCCAAAATAACAAGGTTAAACCCAAAGAATTCTTCCTGTTTGCAGCCTGTGGCACCTGGGTTTCATGGAAGGTTCCATGCCAGAGAAGAGAGAATGTGTCCAAAGAAAGGCAACAAAGCTGGAGACGGGTCTGGAGCACAAGTCTTATAGGACCGGTTGAGGGAACTGGGGTTGTTCAGTCTGGAGGAGGCTCAGGGGAGACCTTATCGTTCTCTACAAATACCTGAAAGGAGGCTGTGGTGAGGTGGGGGTCAGCCTCTTCTACCACGTAACAGTGATAGGACGAGAGGCAATGGCCTCAAGCTGCATCAGGGTAGGTTCAGGTTGGATATCAGGAAAAATGTCTACTTGGAATGAGTGGCAATGCACTGGAACAGGCTGCCCAGGGAGGTGGTGGAGTCACTGTCCCTGGAGGTGTTCAGGAAGTGTGGAGAGGTGGCACTGAGGGACGTGGTCAGTGGGCATGGTGGGGATGGGCTGGTGGCTGGACTAGGTGACCTCAGTGGTCTTTCCAGCCTTAATGATTCTGTGATTCTGTGGCCACTATTAGAGCTGCAGAGTAATTCAGCATGGTGGGTGGTGGAACACCGGCAGCACTGAGGGAAGAGGAGACCCAACACGGCAATCAGTCCTTTTCTATGTGGGCCCAAGTCCCTACAAATCTCCAGAGATCAAGAGAAATTGATGAACCAAGTGAATGGTACACATCTAGTTTCTGATGGAAGCATCAGCATTTTGAAAGGGGTTGATTTTTTTTTTATTTTTTTTTTTAAGCCATCGAATCATGGATTCCAGTTTTGAGGAAAAATGACTAAACTTTGACATTCACTGCTTTGCCAGAGTGGATTTCTCACATTCACACACATGCTTTTGCTAGAAGAAATTGTCCAGAGAAACAATGTGCTCTTTGTTCAGGGCAGCCAGTTAAGCCAAATAATGCTGCTTTCAGCCGCCTCCACGGGAACGGTGAAAGCTTGGCGACCTTTGGTTTTGCTGTCTGCCATCTGGCTTCATCTCATTTTGAATTGGGGTGGCAGACCCCTGGGTGCTCTGTAGGGGTGCATTTGGTTCCCAGAGCACACGATGAGCAGATTTAGCCTAAATCACAGAGATGCTGCCTGGAAGGGCGGGTGGCTGGGGAAGAGCGGTGGGGTGGATGCTGAGAGCCAAGCGCCTGTCTGCAGCCAGACACCTGCCAGAGCCGCTCTCACGGCACTGAAGAGAGCTGGAAGAGAGCTCTTTCAGGATCTCAAGCTGTGCACTTGGATGCACATATTCTTGGCTACTTACTTTTGGTGATCTTGTCTTGGTCTTTGCCTCAATCCCCATCTCTTTTCTTGTTCATCACTAGCGAAAACACATAGGTAATGGTGGTGCCTCCCCCATTCCCCTACTGCTGCGGGGTGGAACAGGGACGTGGGGAGGAGGGGTGTGCGGAGCCATTTCAGATCATTCTGACACCCAGGACTGTTGGCCCAGGACAGCACGTGGTCCATCTGCAGCACCACGCATGCAGGAAGGTGAGCTCCTCGCTGCAAAGCACTGCACAGCTCATGCAAAGAGCAACAGGAGTGTCCCTATCGCCACCCAACCTCGTGTCTCCAAAGCTAAAAGCTGATTTATCATCCTCAACTTGGAAACTCAAGTAGGTGACCCTGAGGACACAAAACCAAGCCAAGCTGAAATGCTGATGCTGGTGCAGTGCACGGAGCATGACTTAGTCATGATAACAGGAAAAAGATCCTCAGCGCCATTCCTCGTATCACTCTCCTCTGTAACGTTTTCCTGACTAAGTAATGCTACTTCTGGACCTTTCCCAAACCACCGTCTGCATGTAACGTTGTCATCCTACTCAGGGAGACCGTCCGGAGAAGTTGCCATTAAATACTCATGTAATGACTTGGAACAGAGAGGCCTGTTGCCAAGAATGGATTTGGTATTGAGTCCTGGTATACAAAGAACTTTATTTTGTATTTTTGAGCTGCATCACATTTTAAGTTCTCAGTGAATGTTTCATTAAGAGGTTCCAGGGGCCTTAAAATTTTGGCTTGCACCAGAAGGCAGTGACTAACTTGTGTGCATTAAAAAACAAACAAACATGGTATTCAGGGAACAAACTTCTTTTGGTCCAGTCCCCTCCATCACTGATTGATGCCAACAAACCTCAATTTGTCTCAATTCACCCTGAGCACGTGCCTGGGGGAGGGAAGGAGCTCATCCTCTGCCCGCTGCTGGTGGGGATGGTTCAGCCCCGCCGGGCTCTGCACTGTTGAGCTCCTCCTTGGTGCTGGCTGGGAACTCCTTGGCATCAGACCTGAGGTGATTTCACATTTCCAGCTGTCAGTGTGCTCCCTGTGATAACATTTTTTCCAGGATAGGATCTTCCACAGGTGTAGCGTGGAGGATGCAGCATTTTTCTGCATGCAGCCTATGCTAAACGATCAGACAAATGATGCTCTGAATAACGCTAAGGATTTCTGTTTTGCTTTTTTAAATAGGATCTTGCACACTTAAATATCCCACCAAAAGCTGGAGAACAGATAGTCCTGATAAATAAATTATTCAACTTTCATGTTGTCCTTGCCTCTGAAAAGAACACCAGCCCACCACCTTCACCCTCAAGAATGCTGAATTCTTTGCATCTTCCCACAGGCGCTTATTTTCTGGGGATGCAGCTGACTTTACAACATTTTGCTCAGTGATGCTGCTGCTCACATTGTCACAACCACCTTGAAAGCAAAAGCACTTATTTGTTTATTGTGATGACACTATAGACTTTTTACTTTATTTTTTTAATACTTTTGAAGAATGAACACATGCAACCCTTTAATGCTTTACCACCAGAGAATAATTTGGTGTCTCTCAGAGCTGCTGGTGCAGGACAGATACTGCACATCAGCAGCAAGGTGCAGACTGAGAAGGAAGCCCCTGCTAACATTGCATTTACGCAGTAATTTTCCAAAGTGACCTTCTGATGCAGCCTGCTTCTGGATCAGTGCATGGCTGGTAACAGAGGGAGAACTTTTCTGCTTTTAAAGGTCAAAGTGCCTGGTGTGAAGCCCAGTGCACAGAAGATGCAGCCCACTGCCCGCTGGCAGGTTAGCTCTGCGCTCCCGTTTGCTTTCTAGGGGAATTTGTTTAGTGCAAACTGCTGCCAGCAATCCCATGCTCCTGGGATAGGGCTGGGGATCACCGCTCCCAGCAAGGAGCGCGGCCACATCACACAGACACTAGAGACGTGTCGAAAAAATTCTGTAAAAGCACAGTGCTGTAAGGTGTGGGAGATGACATTTCAGTTTGATCACTACATGAATGCCAACCTGTTCTGAAATGCTCCAGGAACGTTCCAGAAGCAGAACTAGCTGGGAACCAAACACCAACCCCCATCACACGTGCAGCAGGCAAACTGAGGAGCTTTACCTATCCACATCGAATGGTTTTAAAGGCACTAATTACACCCCTGCCCTTTTCTAATACAGAACTGCTGTATGACAATCACATTTTCAAATCAGCTTTCTGGGTTCAATACACAGCTAAGAATTTTATTGTTATTTTTCAATAAATACCTTATACATTCTCATTTTCATAGGAATGTTATTTATTAATCAACACAATAATGTGCAATAGCCAACACAGCACAATGGCATGGTTTTTTTCCTATCGTCCAAACTGCTTTACTAATTGCTTTGTAATAACTAAATGTGCTTAACTTTGTAGAAGTAGCAATGCTCTGGCATTCTTGCATCTCTCACCTGTCCTCCCAGACAGGTATCAGGTTGGTATCATTTTAATTTTTTAAATACAGTATCTAGATCTCCTGTTGTATGTCTGGTGGCTTGTATCAGTGTATTTGATCAGCAATGGGGACCTTTACTCTTAGTGTCATCAGGCCAATGGATAAGCTCGAGCATGACAGACACAGCCGTGTCTGACACCCAACATCTGCAAATAAAGTGAGCAAGGAAAAAGAAACCCCATCCCTCCCCACGCTGCTGCCACACAGAGGCTTACATGCAGAATGTGCCTTGCTCTGATGGAAAGCACATCTGCCTGGGCTTTAGATTTATATGTACATGTGTATATACATATATTTGCACCTGTGTTACATACTAATCCTAGGTGACTATATACTCTCACTAAATGAATATCCAGTGAGAATTCAAACATTACATATATAGACAGAACCAGAGAAAAATTTGCATTATAAGAGGTAGTTAAAATTATTAGTGATATGACTGGAGCAATGAAGGCATTAGTGACAGGTCTGGGCCCACTCCAAATGATGGTTCTGCTCATGCAGTGAGCGCAGAAGGGCTGCAATAAAAGTGAGATGAGACGAGAACCATCTTCGTGCCCCTGCAAAGAAAACAACACTGGGGCCTGCACAGCAACAGGAATTCACTGGCATCGTATCACTCCTAACTATGTCACTAATGAAGAAATAAATGCATATTAAAAAACAGCGCTAGGTCTCAGGGCCATGAATCAGCGTTGGCTGATGTTCCTGTAAGCTGAGTGGTAACACTGCCAGTCCAAGAGGCCCCACTCCTGGTGGGGTTTCTCCACGTATGATGGGCACCAGAACAGGTGAGAGATGCACAGCCCAAGGAAATCACCCACCACACTGGAACAACTTGGAGAGCTGCTCTCAGGTCAAACACAGCCTGCTGTAAGTGTTAAGGGTTCACTCAGCCCTTCTGCCCTTCCCTCGGAACACCCCAGCAGCAGCTCTCCCACTGCCCCCCACCTCCCTGCAGTGACGGCCCCATGGCCACATCCTATGGGATTGTGAAATGTGAACTGAAACGCAGCAGAGCATCCTGAAAGAATAAAGTCCAACATGGCCTAAACAGCAGGACGTAAAATGTGATTTGTTTGGGGTTACCCGAAGAAATGGAATTCAACTTCCTGTAGAGCCTCCCTGAAATAACACCAACTTTTAGGATAATGTTAACAATTTTAGAGTGTATGCAAATCCAGAGTGAGAAAGTTCATCCGCTCACTCGGGTCAACAGAGATCCTAATACACCAATTCTTTATTGTGTGTAGTGTCTCACAGCATGCTAACAGAACTATTTATGTTTTGAGGCGTGCTTCCCTCAGGCAGCCATGGCTGTGTAGGTGTGTGTGTGTGTCTATGTGTGCACGCTTGTCCCAGTCGGGGCTAACCCAGCACTCCCCTCCCAGCTCCCTCCAAACAGGAATTGTGTCTTTAACCTCTTTGTTCTCACATATGTACTTATAACAATCCCACAGACCTCTGAGAAACGCCTTCCATCCCCACGCACCGTGAAGAGGCTCAGTGCTGGCCAGGCCATCAAAGCCAGGCTGTTATCTCTGTGGCCCACTCAGAACAGCTGCTGCACAGGATTTCGCAGGATGCATAGCTCAAAGCCTGCAGCTCTTTCAAAAAGGCCAAGCACCAACAGGAACATCAGTGCCCCAGAAGCTCAAGCATACCCTTGCAATGTCCTGAAAGCAGGACGTCCTGGGGCACTTATGTAAAGCTTTTTGATGCAGTGATTCTGAATGCCCACCCTAGGTTTATCAGAGGTAGATTCTCTGGAAATGGAAGAGCACCCTCAGTAACTGAAGTTACATTGTGCCTGCCATGCTGAGCTGCTGGACTGAGGCCTCATCTGGAGTTCATGAGGCCCCACCTGCAGCACTGCATCCAGGCCTGGGACCCCCAGCACAAGAAAGATGTGAAGCTGTTGGAGTGGGTCCAGAGGAGGGCCATGAGGATGATCAGAGGGCTGAAGCATCTCTCCTGTGAGGAAAGGTTGAGGGAGCTCGGTTTGTTCAGCCTGGAGAAGAGAAGGCAATGGGAAGACCTCGCTGCGGCCTTCCAGTACTTGAGGGAAGCTTGCAAGCAGGAGGATGGCCTACTTTTTACGCAGTCTGATAGTGATAGAACAAGGGGGAATGGCTTTAAACTAAAAGAGGGGATTTAGATTAGATATTAGGAAGAAATTCTTTACTCAGAGGGTGGTGAGTAAACACCCTGGAGGCTCCCAAGGCCAGGTTGTATGAGGCCCTGGGCAGCCTGGTCTGGGTGAGTGGGAGCCCTGCCCGTGGCAGGGGGCTGGAATTGGATCCTTTAAGGTCCCTTCCAACCCAAACCATTCTGTGATTCCGTGCTTCTGTGATTCTATGATATGACACTTGGGGCACTCAGACTCGAGAGCAGGTTCATCAGGGTACACAGTGAGGCTGCTGCAGGACATGTGGTAGGGAATGGCCACCAGAAACTGGACTCTTCGAAACACTGATGGTTGGATTTAACAAAATCAAATTCAATTCACTCTTTCCTTTCAAAATTACTGTTCACAATGCAGTTTCAGCAAGTACTGCAATTCCTTCTTCATATTTTTTGAGTACTCTCCCTGACTTTTTTATAGCTACTCTTCAATTAATATGGGCAGAGTATCACAGATGGTTCACCCCTAGCTTAGTTAAATCATAAATTCAATTCTTCAAGTCTTCTTGTGTTCTTGATGCACTGCAAGATGTCTGTTCTTTACTGTATGAAGAGCAATTATCGCCTCATGGGACAAGCCAAACACCACCCAACTGAATTATAAAATGTCTTTATAAATATCCTGGATATTAAAGAACTATGTTCCAACACAGATATCTTACTAAAATAAAAAGATTTTTTTTCCTTCGTAAAAAAAAAGAACTTATTTTCTCACACCTAGATCTGTCCTCTACTTTCACCTTCAAAAGACCCAAGCAACACAGATCACGAAGGAGCTCTAGCAAAGTGCCAACAACTGTTTTGTCTCCCGATGAAAAAGGCACCTTCAGGTACTGCGGCCATCCCAGGGACTCTGGGCAAAAGCAAAGCAGGGCTTCATCATCTATCAGGCAAAGGAGATGCTATAGTCACCCCCTCCTTGGACATGTTGGCAGGTGGGCTCTCAAGACCGTTTTGACCCCTTCCCCTTTCTTTTCACAGGCAGAACTGAAAGAAACATTTATTTTCCTTCTTAACAGCCACTTTCTCTAGCTCTGACATCTCTGAGCACCGTGCCTGATCAGATAATGAATGTTTACATGTGACAGTCAGTGTTTGCAAGCTGCCCCATTGTTCCCAGCCTCCAGCGGCGAAGCCCTGATGCCCACTAGGACAAGAGAGCAGCAGCAGAGGAAGGAAAGGTTTCCTGTCTGACGAGAGCAGCCCTGCTTAAATTAGAGACGGGGTTAACTACCCATTCAAACATATGCAAACAAAACACTGAAACAGATTGTCTGGCTCTGCCTTGTATAACATTATCTAATCCCAGAGAACCATGTTAGGAAAACCATGCCAGACGATGCTGCAGGGCTGGCAACCCATCAGCCAGAGTGATGATCACAAACTGCCCTTTATTTCTTTGTCCCTCTGAAAGAACACTCGCTTTGCTGCCAGCCTGAGATTTACCTCAGCCCCACTGCAGTTTTTTGAACACATGAAGTTGGTTGGTCTGTCGTGCAGATTCGAGTTGGTTTGCTGATCAGGGAGCAGGATGTATTTCATTAATAGCTGTTAATCCTCAGCTGTAGGGTTCATATCTTCAGCAGGAGTGGAGCCCTTCTTTGAATCTCCGCACCGTGACATCGGTGCTGGCTAGGCACTTGACAGCATGGTTGATGTAAAGATCTGCTGCAAAATCTGGGGGATCTCTTTGGTATCCATGGCAATGAAGGACCGTCCTGCCGGCAGGGTCCTCTGCAGCCTGCAGAGCAGAAAGAGGGGCAAGGCAGAATTACCATTTCCAATTTCGTTCCCTACCGCAAGCCGGAGCTCCGTCAGAAGGGACGTTTTTCCTTTTGAATACCTTGCCAACACATGCCATTCGCGCTGCTGTCACTGTGCAATTAAAGGCTTGGGAAAGCAGCAGTGGGAGGAAAGGCTGAAAGCAGTTAGGTCGCAGAGGTCCCTTCAGCAAGACAATCCAGGCTATTTCTAGAGATGTTTTCTTCACATCCTCTTTCTGACATGTACAAAATTCATTTGATCAAGGTACCAACGTCCTGACAAGGTATTAACCCATCTGGTGTTCTGGTGGCAGCCAGACATTTTCACTGCAAAGGCTGATATTTACTTATTCTAAATGCATTATCCCGTTTTGATTGAACTCACAGCTCTTTCAATTCAGCACATCGAGTGATTCTAAATGTGCTCTTTGTATTTCCTCATCTGGACTGCAGCAGATTAGATGGACAGATATTTCTCTACAAATATTAGCCTGACACATTCTTATTCACAGCTTAACCTCCCTTAACAAAAAGCCAAACAAGACGTACTCCACTAAATCCATTGCCCTCCAGTCCAGCCAGCAGGCTTGGAAGTGAATTTCTCACTGCTTTTTAAACGAGGTTTAGTTTATGCTCCACACCATTTCCCCAATGATAAATTAAGCCTCACGTTTAAAGTGAGTTTCTAAAAAGCTGCTGCAAAGAATTTCCTTCTCCTTCCCCCACAGCAGTTACAGGAAGGCTTTGTCTCATTCTGCCCTTACACATACGCAGAAATGCATCTCAGTGACAGCATTGTGTGCATGTTCCATACCCAGCGAACTCGGCAATTACAGGAGCTCTCCTTACACAGCAGGATATGGTCAATGCTTTTTTTGTTTATTGCTAGCAGACGTAAAAGGACGTTCTGTAATTATAATCTTCCTGAACATTTATTTTTTTTTTAATGCACAACGCAGCCCTGATGCACAGACCTGCAGACAGGGGCAACGCTGGCCGTGCAGCTGTGACTTTCAAATTCTTTCAAACCTTTTCTGATTGAAACTCCATTCTGAGGGCCAGTTCCCTCCAGGGCTGCCTCATTCCGCTCCAGTCAAAGACGTGAGCAGAAGCAGAAAAAGCAGCGTTATTATTTGTGGCCGCAGCAGCTTCCTGTTGTGTGTACCAGTCCTCAGTAGATGTGGAACATCACCTCAGACAGAATTTCCTTATGTTCCCCTATGCCCTAATAATTTAAAGTAAAATTATGTGGCAGCACTAAGAGCAGGCATATTGGCTCAGGGCCTGCAAAAGAATTTAGATCTCTGACACAAAGGGAGTATCTGTGTCAATTTTTTTGGTTTTAAAGACCTTTAATCTCCAGCTTCTCTTGCTTATGTGCCTCCTCTTAAGCCAACACACACTCACACCACACACTGGGCACTCACAAAGGAGCCACGTCTCTGCCATGATCACATGGTGACATTACGTCTGTGGACAGTGTGCGTCCTCCAGGGAGGACAGACTCAGGTGCCCCTTCAGATGCTCGGAATGCTCTGAGCCAGCAGGCTGCAAGGGAGGTCTGCAAGGAGCCACGACCAATCTCCTCCTCAACACAAGTTAAAGCTACTGCTTCTCTCTAGTGCATCAAAACCCTAGTGGAGAACATCAGCATGGGCACTATACCTAGCTTCACGGTATTAAAAGCATCTCAGCATGGCTGAGGCTGTCAGGGACCTCTTCAGCAGGGACACCCACAGCAGGGTGCCCAGGGCCACATCTAGAAAATCCCCAAGGAGGAGACCCCACGGCCTCTGGGCAGCCTGTGGCAGGGCTCCATCACCCGCACAGCACAGCAGTGCTTCCTGCACAGTGCTTTTTCCCTGCACAGTTTAGCTTTATGGTGAATGGAAACGGCTAAATCAGGGGTACAGCAAACATACTTACCTATCTGCCTGGTCTCCCAAGGACCCTATAAATATGGCGAAAGCATTGACTTGAGCGTTGGTGGTCAAAGCCTGGGCAAACCTCGATGGTTCAATGCCGTATCGCTCGAGATTTGCATCACTCAAGACGATAACAAAATATTCATCAGCCTCTTCCTTGGCAATTTGCTGAATGGCGTGCTCAGTCCCTTCCAAGGTATGATCGCCACTCATGCAGAACTGAGCATGGGCATGCATGACCTGTGTGCACAACAGAGCCAAAGGCAAGTATGTAAGATGACTTGAATAAACATTCATTTTGGCTGGCACAGGAGGGAGCAAATATTCATTTACACTATATTAGGGGATGCATCTTCAGAATGACAGGCATTGCTCCTGATACCACAGACGATGCAGCTTTTTATACATAATGTGCGTATCACAGGACAGGCATCACTTAAGAACACAGTGGGTCACACACATGGTCAGAATTAGATGGGAAATAAAATACTTTGACGAGCTGCAGTTTGAGTAGCTACACTGCTACGCATTTAAGAAAGAAAAGAGGGCTTAGTCTCCTAATTCTGTGACCAGCTCCCACCTGTTTATAATTTGCACGGGACTTCCAGGTTCTAACACTGTCACAGTTAATATCAAATATCCGACTCCTGACAGTGGCAGCAAGTTTCACAAATGCTGAAACATTCTGTTTGAGCTTTTATGAAATAAATGCCCTGCCTGCATTGATGGAGCTGTTTCCTACGCAGAAAGCAAGGATTTTTTGACATTAGAAAGCCCAGTCCTTCTAACCCAAGTCTTTTAAAAATGCTTTTAGAAGGAAGCTCAAATACAGTTCTAAATAAATCAAGCTGCCACAAAGGTACATCCTGCAATACACTGGATTATTTTTATTTTTTTTGCATACTATTGCAGTGAAACTGTGATAAATACCCTCACTTTGCAATTGTGATTTAACACACTTTCAGTCTAGCACTAATGCACTTTCCCACTGCTGCTGTGAGATATTAACTCCTGAAGGTACAAAGCTAAACCAATACCTGGGATCCCCCTACAGTTAAATCATCCATCTGCACGCTAATAGTATCACTATGCTGTTTAGGTAGAACTACGTATATCATTGTATAATATTTGGAACTTCCTGTACCCCTTGATAAACAGTCAAAATGCCACATCGATGACACAACAGTCCTGAAAAAAGCTTATCTAGCCTCTATTATTGGCACAGTCTTTGACAGGCTGTTTCAGCTCTATGCAAACACACCCATTTTTCTTTCTTGTCTTCTATTTCATTCTTCTTATGCTTTGCAGTCATAAAATCCTTAATTATTCAGCAACAGTTGTCAGTTCGATTTACCTTAAGAATCTCTAATCTTTGCTTATTGTTCTTGGGAACTTTGTCACTCTCAACCAAGGTGAGGTTGAAGCCATCTCCTGAATGTCCAACGATATCATACTGCAAGAAAGAAACTTCATCAGTCACCTGGTGGTCACACACGGTCCTTGGGTCACAACGATACGAGACAGATCAAAGGCAATTTCCTTTCAACAAGCAAACCCAAACGCTGTTTGCTGCTTATGCTTACGAGCTGCTTCAGGGAACTACTCGCAATTTCTCAGTGACATGAAAACACGGGAAAGAATCACAAAATAATGAAACAGTCACTTAATTCTACGGCCTGTTCTTTACCTCCACCCCACCAATTGCAGGGCGGTGATGCAAAAGATCAAGACCTTGCCCTCTCACATTGTCCACTTATTTTTTTAAAGCAGCCATTTTCTTTCTCTTGAGCCTGACCAACAAAAGTGCATTGTTTGAGAGCAGCTCCGATGTCTGATGAATTGTTTTTATGGCCTCATTCTGCTCTGAAAAAAAGTACTACAAGCCTTCTTTTCTGTAAATCAGCGTTCCTTGTATTTGTGCATTACAGATCAAAACCATTGCTGAAAGTATGTAGAGAAGTGAATTCCAAGAGTCTCTGTACACTGTTGATGGAGACAGTGTCCATCGTTCCCTCGTGAAAGACGCTGCAAAAATGGCATAGAGAGCTGTGCTAGTTCAAATACCTTGTCGAACAAATAATGCAATAATTGGAAGGCTTTTGTTTTTATGTGAGAGTTACATGAAAACCAAGACAAGCTGAGCTACGGCAAGGTCCTGCCCTGCCCTTTGTGCCGTGGATGTGGCAGTCACCCCAGGGAGAACTCAGCAGCAGGACAAAAGGGGATTTAAGAGCTGCCTGCACCAAGCCATGGAGCACACTGCACAGATTCTGAGCCTGGTGGCCTAAGCTGGCAAATCTCAGTGTCCTGCAGCCAGTGCAACCTGCCCCTGGGGCATAGGCATGCCTTACTTTCCCCTGACCAGCTGGTATTGAGCTGGCTCTACACTGACAGGGAGCTCTTATGCAATATTTTGCCTTTCTGCTACCTTTTATCCATGTAACGCCTAGAGGTTCCCACCAGGTTCACCATCCCTAATTCCCACACAATCGTATGGTGAAAGGTCTCCTCCTCAGTCTTTCTGTCTTTTCTTTCCCATTAAAGACCGTTTTATTTGGTATAAGGCAGGTTGTGGAGACGGGAGAAATGGCATTCTTTATAAACAAAGCTCTTTTGCTTCCATGCTGCTAATTTACTTAAAAATGCGTCAGGATTAAAAGAAAGCTATAGCAGCTATACCAACATCTCTCAATGATGTGACACCTCCCTCTGCAGAACAGCAGACGTACCACACACTGTAGGTTATTCCACCCAGGGTCACACTGTTTCACGACAGCCTCACATAACCCAGACTTTCTTCCTCTGGGAAACCTTAATATAACCTCCATGTATTCCCATGTCATTCTGCTCTGTTGGCTTTTCCAGCTCCTGTTGTCAGCTCTTCCATGTCTTGTGTTTGTCACCCAGCCTCATGTAAACCTTCCTGTCTGCCACACACCTTCTTTTCAAAACCTGCCTCTGCTCATAGAACCTTTCCTCACCTTTACCTCTTCAGACTCTTTCCTGATGAATATTTATGTGGTGTTTCTGTTGTCCTAATGCTGTTGTCTTTCCCAGAGAAAACACAATGAATGACAACAAGAACAAGTTTGTTCAAACACAGATTTTGAGAATAACGTTAAGGTTACATTCAGCACACTTCGGAATGAATACAAGACTAAATTAAGAACTTGAAGAGCACACAGAGCATGCACGTGTATTGTTTTAAAGCATTATTGAAATCAGAGGAACTAAATAAAGCACTGGCTTAATGGAGCAGAAAATATAAGCACTAATGTGGTTCTTATGTAACATCAGCAGCATCCACAGATCTTCCGGGTAGGCTTTTAATTATGAAACCCTGCACACTCTTTGTATCACCGTTAAAATCAACAACCTGGTTATGGACAGCAAAGTGCTGACATTCTCCTGTGCCGAAAGGAGGAGCCTGAATACCCCATTGTGAGTTCCTGACACCATTTCACGGGTCTCATCCCCAGTGCCCTGATATCAGCCCTGTCAGGCAGAGTTCATGGGAACAGGCCACTTTGCTATTTGGGAACACCACTTTACTTCTTGGCACACCATAATGATGGGCAAATGTCATCTTGAGAAGACTGGGTTTGAACTCTGAGCCTGTGTGCAGCGGACGGCTCCAACTCCTGGTTCAAACACCATGGGCTTGGCCCCTCTGCATTCCTGCACAAGGTGGAAATGTAGAGGCTGGGTACAAGCTGGGTACAAGTAGATTGCAACCTACTGCAGGCACGTGCAGCCATTCACATAGGAACACCACGTCCTGTCTGCTCGGAGCTTGGCTACCGCTCACTGGTCTGTGTGTGCCCATCCGTGCACACGAGTACATGTATTTAACAGATGTTATCTGTTTTCTTGCTTCTTTGCCAACAGCTCACAGAGCTATTTGTGATTTCTTACAGAAGTGCACTCAGGCAGGAGGGGAAAAGCATCTGCTTGCTTCATCCTGCTGCTGCAGGCTAGGGCCTCCCCAAAGCAGGGTCAAACCCTGCCTTGCCCACACTGTGGGAGAGAAGCACTGCAGCCATCAGCCCAACCTGGTGCTGCCCACTGTGCTCCTCTCATCTCCCCACAAGCCAACTTGAGATTCTGAAGTGGCCAAAAGCTCAGTAAGAGCGAGGCGGCTTTTGGGGAGCTGCAAGGTCAGATGAGCACTTGTGGTGCCCAAGCAAAAGAGGGATGGGAACGCAGGAGCGCTGGCTTGGACTGACTTAAATCCTTAAATCAGCAGAGGACTGGCAGCCTGGGAGACTGCAGCGAGGGATGGAAGCAGCTCACAGCCAGGTGTCAGAGGTGACAGAATTAGATACTTGCCCCGGGGAATGTATGGGGGCCACCACTGCTTCAGAAAATGGAGTGCGGGACAGGGTAAAACTGGAGCGAAGAGCCCCACTCTGCAAGGGCTGAGGGTAAGATGTACGTTAAGAGCTTTTATTTACATCTCTCATCCAGGCTTTCTTTCAGTGAAATGTCACCTCCTTTAACTTGTGTTCTAATAAAACAAACCCTTAGTGATTCAGTGTTCTCCTGCTGTGAGAAGCTGCAGACAACTCCAAGGCCCCAGCCAACTGGAAGCCCCAGCTGCTACAGGCACACTTTGCCAAAGCCAGGGATGCTCTCCTTGCACTAGAAGAGGCGGCAGAGCACAGCTGGAGAGAAGCATGGAGAAAGAGCTCCTGAAAAGCAGGGATCCACTCAATTTTTCCCATAAATTCCTTTGGAGAATTTACAGGGATGGAGCTAAAAGTGAGAGATGAGCTGCGATATGATCTTACTTGGAACGGTTTTATTTTATTTTGTTTTTCACAAAATAGAGTGCAAGCACAGGCTCTCAGGACAAATCCAGCAGCAAAATGTTTGTTTGCTACAGTGCAGGCTGAACTGAATTAATATATTGTTGTGGTACACCACGGCTTGCTTTCCAATAGCCTCAGGTATGCTGAGCCAAGAGCTGCTCTGTTCAGAGCACAACATGTAAACACATTGTCTCTGCAAATAGCATAATTCTGCCGTTCCCTTTCCTTACTGGCTAAAACAACCCCTATTCCATGGCTACATTCTGCACTGAATGGATGGTTGCTGCTGCCTGAAATGGGCAGAATGGAAGACTTTGTCTTCTGCATCTGCCATATCAAAAGGTTTCATTTCTGAAGGCATCGAGAAAAAGCTGAAAGAAGATGCATGCTGAATGTCAATGCAGTGTGAATCAGGCTTCTGCTGCAGGGCCACATCTTTATAAATTAAACTCTTCTGAGAACAACATCGAATGTTTTAAAAAGATTATTTCAAGCCTTTTTGTTTATTATTTAAAATAAACGATTCTGCCATGCATGTGAAACATTTATTCTTTTCCCGCATTAAGAGTGATAAGATAACTAGGAGTAATAAGGTATTGGGTAATAACAGTAGTAAGAAATTGACTCCATAAGTAAATTCTCCAAATGGAGAGTGCTGAAATTGGCATAGAAAATCCGCATTATTTCTTTAATATTGCTATAAATAAAATGTCATGTTTTTCCTACCCGTTATGTAACATGCCATTTGTTGAACCACTTCCAATTTTTTGGAGGCTTTGTAAAATTGCTGTTGTATAATTTAGTGGACATGCCTCCTAAATCTGCCATCATGTGCGCAAATGACAGTAATTAGGGATGATGCAGAACCATATGGTTTATGTGACAGACATAACACCATCCCTGCTAGAACAAAGACCGTACTGCCCTCCTGGCATTTTCAAATAACAGACGTACAATGAGGCATACAAAGGATGCAAGAACTTTAATCCCGCCAAACAACTTGCTTGTTATAGCTTACACACATACAGGCTAAGCACCCATGCATCTAAAGGGGTCAGGTGCATTTGTAGGAACATACACAACCTCCATCACCAGCATAAGACTGAGAACGTGGCTTCTATTACCTCAGTCACTCCCACTCTTTAACAAAGTGCTTCAGAGGGAGCGTCTATGAGATGACATTGGAGGAGGGCTTTGAAACATGGCTCTTAATTTAAATGGATTTCCTGACTGTGGGATGAGCCTCCCATTTCCCCCTCAACAGGGAATGATTCACTGCCTGCACCTACGGGAAATGGAAGCAGGCAGCTTGTTCTGCACAAGCACATAAAGCTGACACACACCTGCTGGCACTCTTCCGGCTTTCTATGAAGGACACCATCATTATCAGCTTGGTACAGATACCCAATTCTTAGCTCCTCCATAAAGGAGGCAGTGATAAAGTACTCTCTACCTTCTTTCAGTGCTAAGAGAGATCACTAGATCATCATCAGTGATACCAAGGGCTAATGCACATGGGGAAAGCTCAGCTCAGAAATCAACCCACCTGACATGTGCAGAACCTCATTTAGCAGAGAACTAAATGCAGAAAAGTGATCTTGAACATAGGCAAGGAATTGGTTTCCAGAGCTTGCACTGTGCTTAGATAGTAGGAGAAGGGAATATTACTATGAAAATCCCCTTTGGATGTTCTCCTCAACAAGCCTGATGGTCCTCCAGATTCAACAGTTGTTATGCACAAAACCCTTCAGATTTGCAGTGCATGTTGCTATGATCCTTGCAGATGGGGCTACAACAGGAACAGAAAACAACAGGCATATCTGAAGGCCAAAACCAGTCTGTTTTTATAAGACCGTTCTCAGAAAACAAGAAGAGGAGATGGGAAGAGAAAGAAAAATGTGCTGAAGTATTTGACAGTGTTAAAGCATTTGACACTATCTCACATAACATTTCTGTCTGTAAGTTAGAGAGACGTGGATTTGATGGAGGTACCACTCACAGGATAAGGAATTTGTTGGATGGTCACTCAAAGAGCTGCGGCCAGCAGCTCAACGTCCAGACGGAGACCAGTGACGAGTGGCGCTCCTCAGGGGTTGGTATCGGGACTGGTACTACTCAACATCTTTTTTGGTGACATGGACAGTGGGATTGAGTGCACCCTCAGTAGGTTTGTGGGTAACACAAAGTTGAGAGATGGGCCCACATGAACCTCATGAAGCGCAAGGTGCTGCACCTGGGTCGGGGCAATCCCAAGAATAATTACAGGCTGGGCCTGCAGTAGATTTAGATTAGATTTGAGGGAGAAATGGCTCACTATGAGGGTGGTGATGCACTGGAACAGGATGCCCAGAGAAACTGTGGATGCCCCATCCCTGTAAGTGTTCAAGGCCAGGTTGGATGGGCTTTGGGCAACCCAGTCTAGTGGGAGGTGTCTTGCCCATGCAGGGGGCTTGGAACCAGATGATCCTTAAGGTCCCTTCCAACCCAAACCATTCAATGATAAACAGTAGACTCCTCATGGCACACAATACAGCTGTGTGCTGTTTTCTCTTTTTTTCAAATGGTTTGCCTTTTAGACATGAGAAATGTATGCTGTTCTGCAGCCATACCAAAACTTCAGTTTTGTCTTGAGAAAAATTAGAAGCATCTTGCAAAGTGCCAGTATTTTAAAGACTAGAGTTAATGGTATTTTAATACAATCATTAGACTCTTACTCTTTGAAGACCTAATTACATTCATTAGAAATTGAGGAACTGGCACGTGTTCTGGTTATCCTATACATGCAGGTGTAGTAACTGCCATAACAGACTACACATGAGAAAAAGCTACAGTTTAGAGCAGGAGATTTTAGAAATGCCATTTATTTTTATCGAAGGAACGACACAAGAAATCCATCAGTACATGCCTGGGAGATTTCTGATATGAGAGGATTGTGCAATTTTGGTTAAAAAGAGATACTTCAGCCTAATCCTTGGATCATGTTAAGACTGTGGTTCAAACCTGGCTAGTTAATAAATGGCTCCATCTGTACTCAAGTCTGGGGGACAATTTCAGTGGCCAGTGAAACATAAGGCCACATCCTGTTTACTGTCCTAGTCGTCTCTAGGGAGCCTCGTAATATTTGTGCAGATAGTATGTTTTGAGTGAATGAATTCTCAGTAAGACAGCAAAGAGAGAAATGGAGGAAGAAAAACTGCTTCTCTTCCCTTGAGCAAAAGCAGCTCAGAAGTTGACAGCTCATACAGAATCTGGCCAGCCCTGAATCAAGGTGCTGTTACTGGCCCACCAAAGCCCTCTCTCCAGTGCAAGGAGCCCTCAAATGAAGGGGAGTTGGCTTAGAGCCAACTGAAGTTGAACAGATGTAGAAGCTGACAACAACTTTTTCTCCCTGTTATATTACTAAAATTTCCAGCATCTTCTTCAGCCACTGTTATTTTAAGTATAAAATCAGCCCTACAGCTCTCAACTCACAGAGATTGTGAGGATAACATTACCACTCCTATCTTACTACTATCCAAAAGTGGCAATTTTCACATCTAATAAATACACATGGTTTCTGTGTAAGCATTTTTATAAATTGTAGGTGGCTGATAGAGAGTGCATTTACTCTTACAACAAACTGCATTTTGAGCTATTTACATGGCCAAATACAGGGTCTCATCTCCATATGGGGCAAAACACCAGCCAATAGCAAGTGCAGCCAAACAGAACACAACAATCTGTGATAGACAGAGGGATTTGAAATGTAATGAAACACAGATTTCAAAATTCCAGAAATGAACATGATTTTTAATTATCTTACTAATTCTGCATACCAAGCTGGTTGGCTGTCTACTTCTACATGCTATTACCATGCACCTGTGGGTCACGTCTGGGTTCTCAGCTACAGAGCTGCACTGGAAGTAAGGACAAATGGTTGTCTAGTACTGCACTGCATTGTTTTCAGTGTCATCACCTTCTAAGATGCTGTCCTCTGTATTGTAAATGTACAACAACTCACTGTTCAAAACAATTGAAGAACGGGTGCATTAGAACAGAGTGAAAATGTGTTCCCTGTTTACCTTTTCCACTTAAGATTTTATCAGCTTTTTGATTTCTAGCTCCTCCAATCTGAGCAGTTCTTGTCTATTTAGCTATTTCTTGTATGGGGACACTTCCAAACTTGTTATAATCTTCGTCACTTTCTCATCTACCTCTTCCATCTTTACACAAACTTCTGTGAAGTGAGGGACCAAAGCTTCCTATTTTACTTCTGTAATGGATGCTCTATGGATGTTCACAGTGGCATTCTGATGCTTTCTGCTTTGTTCTCTGTTTTTCTGCTAATAATCTCTAACATTCAATTAACTTTTTGACAGCTGGTAGGCTCTAAGTGTTCAAAGAGCCATACACCATAATTATAAGGTTTCTCCAATGAGCCCTAATAAACAGCTCAGAGTGAGCACCAGTAAACAGCTGAGAGTTCCTCATTATGTATTTAAAATTAGGATTGTCTTTTTCTATCTGCAGTATTTTACATTTGATAGTACAAAACACCACCTGCCATTCTATTTCCCAGTCAGTATTTGCTGCCAGGTCTTTTCCTCCAACTTTCTGCAGTTGGATTTCCCTTTTCGTTTTTCCAAATAACTTCATACAGATAGCAATTTCTGTCACCTGACTATCCATCCTCTTTTCCATATCACTTATTGTAAGGGAAATACGAGGTCACGGCCTGAATTAGTGATTGAGCACCTGGCAAAGGGCGGTGGCTGGCCTAAGGAACACCTGTACTCCCCCCTCCATGTGACCAGGAGGGGTGGACCCAGCATGGGACTACCCTGGGCTCATTTAAGAGCCAGCCACCACAGGGAAAGGATCTCCTGTGTGGGATCTGGCTGTTCCTCATCTTGGTGGGAGATTGCTATTGTGTAAGTTGAAATCTTTTGTTTACAATTATTAAACCTTTTAATACTTTACCTGGGATCGGTTCTGTGATTGCACCACCCTTATGAATATACAGAATAACACAGGACGGGCACAAGCCCTAATGCGGTTTCATTAGTGACCTTCCTTTACTTCCTCACTCTGAAAAAGGGGTGACTTACACTTCTCTGTTTTCATTATTCTAAGCTGTAGCTCATTTATCTGAGACCT
Source organism: Penelope pileata (assembly GCA_013396635.1). Lineage (NCBI taxonomy): Eukaryota > Metazoa > Chordata > Aves > Galliformes > Cracidae > Penelope > Penelope pileata. The sequence goes on from WBMW01003898.1 coordinate 363,342, forward strand.
TCCCCTTTTATCTCTAAAGCATTTCCATTTCTGCATGAACTGATCGTGAGGGACTTTTTGACAAATGCTTTTGGCTAAGGAGGCTCAGCCAATGAACCTTGCCTGTCGCATACAGATACTTCAGTAAATACATTACCTCCCTTTCTTAAAGCCACGTCGACTGTACTCCATGTTATATTTATCCATGTGTTCACTACTTCTTTCTACTCTGTTGTGGATGATCTTGCATTTGGTAACAATAATATGCATATTGCTCAGCTACTTCTGATTTACTAAGCTACACAAATCATTTTGTATAATTGCACTTCCCCTGTTAATGTTTGTTATTAATTTTCTACTGTCAGTGAGCAGGAGCTATATGAGCAGCTGACCACTAAAGCCCTTTCCTGTTTTCTTCTTAATTACAGTTGAGTTCCCACACAGCTTCTCTGGGCTAAAGTCTAAGCTTATGGTTACAGCATTTTTCTCCAATAGAAGAAACAAACAGAGGCTCGCTCTCTACCTGGCCCATTTTCATAACATTTGCAGGAATTTTTTATCTTTGGGAACTCAACCACTGTTTTAGATTTACTTGAAATTGCACAATGTGCTCTGAAGTTCAAGGGCAAAAAAGCATGACTGACAGAGTATGCGCACAAGCCCTTACTTAGGAAAGTAGGCTAAAAACATAATGCTTGTCTCATTTTATATATAGCCTTTTCAGTGACAAATGGAAGTCTAAATGATTGTTTTTTAGAAGACATTCTAGGAAGAGATCTCCATAAAGTGTGTTTTTCACGGGGAATTCTAGGAAAGAACACAAACTATTCTATGGAAGAACAGAAACCTGTAGGATTATGCTATCAGAGGAACAACATGAAGCAAGCCTGACTGAACTGATCTGGGCTAAGTTTTCTATTAATTTTATTTACAAGATCTCACATTTTGTTCTGATGTATTTTAAATCTCATGTTTGAGATGCTCTTCAGTAAAGACATTTGGACATCTTTAGTCATCGATTAAATGTTGAGTTCATAGAGAATAAACTCAAGATATTGGCCATTTCTGTCATTTTTGAGGTTAAAGAAACACGCCCTAGGCCTTGTTTAGGTTTACAGAGACAAAAAGCACAAAATGTATTTGCATTTCCTTTGCAGGCTACAATTAAATAACAATTTGGACACAGTATCTTTCAGTACAACAAATGGTTTTCCTGCTTTCAGTTAACTGGAAGAGAACACAAGGTGTGGACAAATGAGTTTGGTCTTTTTTCATCACAAAGTACTATCGTCCATACTCCGGGATGAGACGGAAAGGCTGGGCATTTTTGCATGCCCCAAATTTACCTGTTTTCTATAGTCTTAAGTGTTTGTATTCAAAGAAACAAATTAATTGATAAAAGCAGAAAAAGGCAGCATATTTCAACAACTTAAAGACTCAGAGTCTTAAATTGAATTCTCCCCTGCTGAAGCATGTAATGTTTCTTATCCACTCACTAGTATTTTTCAGGTTGCCAGAAACAGATTAATGCCTTTATTTCCCTGCAGGAATGAATAACGCTCTTTGGCTAGACTGACTGCTGAAACACTTTTTCCACTGCTCCACAAAGTCTGTGCAATAACCACAGACCTCCTAGCACAGCTGTAATTACCTTGAATTTGTGCTCATAATTCTCAAAAGCTTCCATGACCATGCAGACAGCCTCCATGGAGCGCTCCAGTCGTCCATCCACCCCATTAAAGCGGTACATGCTGCCGGAAACATCCACCACCAAGCGCAAGCGTTTGGGCTTCTGCTGGGGGCTCCCAGGCTGACAAGAAAACACAGCAGAAAAGAAAATTACACAGTATAAATGAGAAAGCTAAACATCACTAGGGATAAAACATTTTGGAAAAAGAACCCACTGGACTGGGCAAAACACAAAGCCTTTATCTAGCAAACAGTGATTATTTCTTTAAAAAAGAACAAAAACATTTTAACTTTTTTTTTTAACTGTTTCAAAACAGTTGCTGAACAGATACCTTAATTAATTCTTCCCCTTCACCTTCAATGACTGGAAACAGAATACCTTTAAAAATTCCATGCATACTTGTTAGGAAACTACTTTTTCTGTCTCATTTTTTATTCTTTATGTTTCAGAAAGAATACTCTCAAATTTGCTCTGTCTGCCAAGGCTCATAGTGGAAATGTTCTTCTTTGACTTACAATACTAACAGAGACCCTTATAAGACTGTAACATCTTGTCTGCTGAGGTTTATAACATTTTAAAAATGTTTGAAATCTTGTTCTGATTAACTACTAGTTTTTTCTTCGTTCTGATCCCAAATCCATTATTTTTTTTCCTGAAAACAATCCCCATCTGTTTTAACCATTACTGGCACAGTACATTCAAAAGAGGCACTTTATACAGTGTGCAATGAGATGAGTCTGGATACAAGAAAAAGGCTTTAAATTCAATTTGTCGAAAAACCAGTCATGTTAAAAACAGAGACCCAAAATGCTTCTATTACCCACAAAGAGCTGCCAGCATTTCTGTGCTTTACTCTTTTATTATGCTCTCAGTGGACTGTGGCATCCTTACGCTACCAAAAGCAGGAGGAGTAAGAGGGCTCATTAAAACCCTACTTTTTTTTTAATGCAAAATTTAAAGGTGTCCTTTTTTTGGATGTTATAACTGAACTACACATTATAACTGAACTATTTACATTGAGTAAATGCATTTTGAAAAAAGAATTAGAAATGGGGATCTAATCAGTTTTCCCTTATTGACCTTTCACATAGGCAAGGCCAACTTCTATGAACTGGTCAAATTAACAGACATCAGGACCAAGCAGCAAAAAAAATAATACCAGAGATTCAACAAAAGTGTGTATCTGTTGTGCAAAAAGATGTTGCACTCATCTATTTAAAAACAGGTTTTTAAGATCTTCAGAAAGATCTGATTCAACTGGCTTCATAGCTGTAATCTCATGTAAGGCCTTCTAAGGAATGGCTGAAACGAGACACAGGACAGACAACTATATCATACCTCCATGGCTTTTCCTCATATTTTTTCTCCCTATTTAGATTTGCAAGAATTAAACAATATCTGTGAAAGCTGGAATACTTTGCACGTCATGGGAAAAGAACAGATTTATACCATGTTTGTTCTTTTAAATTTCCAAGGGTATCAGGGTCTATATTAACCAAAAAAAAAAACCAAAAAACTAAGTTACATTCGTTAGAAAATATTTTTCTTTTATTTTTTTAGATGAATGAACAGTTCTCTGATAATCACCTTCAGCTCAAAAATGTAAAATAAGATCATTAAATCTGTTGCATTGGATCAAAACAAAGAATTGCTTAGATCAGCATCCTCTCTCTGAGGGTGGCTAACAGCAAATGTGTGGGAGACTATAGGAAGAGATGAAGCAAATTCTCCAACTTGTGGCCATCTAAGCAAATTCCTGAGCCGGAAATGGTTCTTCTGATCTCTCATTCTCATGATTTCTCATCTCTATACCTCATTCAAACTCCAAACACACGTATTGTATAGCCACCAAGAAACCATCAAACCTGTTAAGCTCTTCTCTACCTTCCCCTGCTACTTGTTGGGTACTTACTTGTGGCTCGAGTTCTCCCCGTCGTTTGTAAATGGCTTTTTCTCCTGTCAGCCCATCAATGATTTTGGCATCATCTAGCTCTCCAACAGCTTGGTGTTTCAGCCATTGCCTTTCCTTACCCTTGGCCTACAACAGACAAAAATACTTAATTCACTCAGTGATATGAACACATTTGAGGCAATTTAAGATCTATTGAACATGACAGACATATGAAATTTCTTTGTAATTATGTGATATTTTTGGCAAAAGTCAATGAAATCTGAACACATTTTCATAGCTCTCATTCTCTGAAAGAAAAGTTAATACTGATAGAGAATATATTCCTCTGTAATTTTGTCTTCCTTAAAGTCTTTTGATATCTGGGGGTTTAGTTTATGCAGGCTGTGGAAATGTTAACCATTTTTCTTGCAAATGTGCTGGAAATCTGTGTAAGAAATCTGTGCAAAAATACATACAACAGATGGACATGCATAAATGGCAATTCATATGCACTCCCCATCCATGTAGCAGAAGAAAAAAAAAAACTTTCTGACTTAAAGGTAAAACTAAGCAGCATTAAGCTTAGGTAATTGTTAAGTGGCTTCTTTTAAAACAACATTTGCCAGACACCGTTTTTCTATTTTAAAATAAAAACCTTGAAAATTGTGATACTCGAGATCTTTCACTAAATGCTTTTTCTCATTTTATTTAAAAGAACACTAGTTATCTACAGCCTGATTTGATGAAAATGCCCGACAATTCAGCAACTCAAATATTTATGGAACTACTGCATGTAGAAACAAGCACTGAAGATTAAAGATTCAAGTATTTAAGATTACAAAAAACATATTTCAGAATGTTTTAAATTGATAGCTTCAAAAGATGGCAAAGTATGCATGTATGTGTTTTAAGCTTTATTTCATTTCTGCTCAAATCTTTAGTTTGAAGTAGCTCATCCCAGTAGTAAGCCCAGCCAGGAAATACGATTTCATATTTATGTATGTATAATGCATTTGCATGCTCATCAAAATTACTGGTTAGCAGCTGGAGGTAAATCAAATATCCAGCAGGACACAAACTGCCAGAGCCATTGGACCTCAGGAATGAAAATCAGTTGCTCTTTGAGAAGCAGGAAGTGTTACATTACAAATCCCAAGTAAACGGCAGGCCTGGGATTTGAGAGGATGAATCTCTGTAATTTTGTGCAGTCTGAGCAGTGAGATGACGGCTTCCTAAGGCTCAGAGAATCTTTGAAATTGCTTTGGTCAAAATTTATGAGGTTTTTCTTTTTAGTGCATATGGAAAAAGGCATTCTGGACTGCTGCCTATTGCCTATAGCTATTCAAGAGTAATGGACTAGTTATCTATGAAAATAAGTGTGCAGAATGAATACAAAGCCACAGGGACAATGCTTTGATTAATTCATTTTACAGTAGAGAATTAACACAGCTGTGACAAGCACACGTTTTTTTAGTTAGGCTGTGTCAAAAGCTTTACAGATTCTTCCAATACATGGAAACCTCTTAGTAAATCACAGGAGGGTAAAGTGGAAAAGATTTTTTAGGTTATGAATTCAGCCAGTTTTCTCCTCTGATACATTTTGGTGGTGCTATGGCTAGCCTAGCTTTAACCCAGCTTTGCAGCGGGGCATCCAGGAATTTGTACCCTAGACTAGTGTTTCCACTATCATTAAATACTCTTGCAATAAAATTTGAAGTCTCCTCTTCCATAGGCTCATTGATTCCATTGTTGCCCTGGGAGTTGTGTAACATTGCAAGAAGAGACCTGTAAATTCCAGGTGACCTCTCTAGGCTCCATCGAAGTGCCACGCCACAGGTGTTTTCCTGCTGTGAAAAACACAGTAGGATAACCCATGCCAAACTTCTACCACACTCCAACTAACCATTTAAAAAGTGCTCCCAGAAACGACATGTTCAGTGAACAGAGCCTGTCTAAAGTGAATCATGACGCTTCCAGGATGATGGAGGTGAGATGACTTTGCTCCTAGTCATAGCCACCAGTGTACTGGGACATAGATACAGCCTTAAGACTTCCTGAGGGCTGCTGCTCTGTCAAATGCTTGTTACTTGCTTCCTTTCAGTAGACAGGAGGGAGAAGCAACAGAAGATCATGAAGTTTCATCTTCATCGAGCAAATTCTTAACTAGTTTCACTACAGTTTTCATTGGAAAAGCTTTAGCTTTGGAGCTATTTAATGTTCAAGGAACAGCAGTGTGGGAAGAAAATTGTTTTTAATTATGAACATAATTAAAAATCCATCTGATCATTTACTATCTTTTGAAGCTTATGCAATGTTCTGCATATGCAACAAAAAAACAGTGTTGGAGCTCAAATGTTATTACAGAAACAGAGTTTACATTCCTCTCCTAAAACAGGAAAGGATGCTGATGAAATCTGACTTAAAATCTTACCAAAATAATACCAAAAGTATTTAGACTACATAACATCTGCGTATCCCATAAAGAATTTCAAAGAATTTCTTTCCTTTTGTAAAAGTTGAAAAACCTCACTTTAAGTACTTGTGCTATACAATGCACATATATATAACAGGTAAGTGTCAGAGCAATTCCAATATGTAATTTTCATAAATTTAAAAGTGACATGGATATTTATGTTTTAGGGAGAAAAACAGATTATTTTCCTAGAAGGGCATACAATCCATTACTACTGCAACACGCTGCCACCACTGCAATCATTCTTCTCAATGAAAGACACCAAAGATATATTTAAAAGAAATTTTACAAAATATAACTGTGATGTCCGTAAATAACACAGAAAAAGCTGTGTATATGAGACAACTGTACTTAGATATGTAAAGCTATAGGATTGTAAGAAATATTCCAAGTTGTGGTCTGCATTTGTTTCTGGGAAAACTTTATGCATATGTTGCCAGAAAAATGTAGTTGTTGAAAGCAGAAAACTACTACTGACAGGGCACAGGGTTTTTCCCAATGTTATCTCTCTGAGCTGCATTTATTACTGGACTGCCACTATTTCATTCTTGCTGCTACGACCTGACAGTTCCCACACAGTCTAAATCAGACAGCAACATTAGGCTCTGTGACTCAGGCCCAGGTTTGTCCAGTTTACAAGCAGGTGCATAAAGGATGCTCAGAAGCTGCAAGGTCAGTTGTCCCAGAGTCCCTCTGTAATTAATAAAATGAAAGATACTTCCAGAGGGCAAGTCACCTAAAATCTCAGAGAGTCCTTCTGAGTCACTTCAGACATACAAGCTTTACTCAGGGGTCGGCCAGCATTAGGAGAGAGAAGGTGGCTCGTCAGTGACTGGACTTCCTGGAGTTGTGTGTTTGCTACTTCTACAGAAGATCAACAACAACTTGTAATGCCTTGTTAACTTTGTTTAAATCATTGACAAAGATTAGTGAGTTATGTAAAGTAAAACGAACTATGAAATTACGTTCTCAGACTGTATTTATGTGTTACTTTCAAGGATCAGCCTATTCCAAATGTCTTTTGCTGCTGCTGATCATAGAATCATAGAATCCTTAGAGTTGAAAGGGACCTTTAAAGGTCATCTAGCCCAACTCCCCTGCAAGGTACAGGGACATCTATAGCTAAATCTTTAAGGCATCAACAACTGGACCAGAATTCCAGCCTTCTGATTCTTGGGATGTTAAATTTAATCAAAGGAACACATTTTTTAAAACAAAACCACAAAACCTAGCAAGAAAAAGACTCGTTGAAAAGAAAGTCCAGGTGAAATGAACGGGAATTATCAAGAAAAAAAAAAGGGAGACAGAGGAATAGCTCCCATCAGGTTCCATTTACCATACTGTAGAATCTGAATAACATTTTTTTCTCAAAAATGTAACATGAAATATGCTTGGATTCAGCCTCCCTCACATATTTCAACTAAGTAACACCTGTTACCATCTACCTTCATTTTTCTAGTGCATCTTCTAAAAAATAATGACCTAAATGTGTGTAGAAATGTACAAAGTTAAAAATTTGCTTTCAATAGTGCTTTTATTCTAAGAGCTAGGTTTTCCAAATTCAGTGAGTTTGTTTTTTTCATCAGACAAAGTTTATCATCTCTGTGGTTAGCTGTTATGAATTTTCCCAGGAAGTTGGTGAAGTCTCATAACATACCAAGGCTTATAAGTCTTTGCCTTGATATTAAAATGACCTTTTTAACAAAGTAACAGGATATGTCTCCTTATATTAAAATACATTATTTTTTGACTATGATTAATGTGATCCCTGAATATAGCAATTTTGGCTCCAGGAATAGATAAGGCAGATTTAAAAAAGACTTTAAACTGAAGATTTGTTTATGCACTTATTGTCCTAAACTGTGCTTCTGAATGCCTACCTGCTAGAAACGCAGTAAAAACAAGCATCTGGACAAAAATAATGCTGGGAAAACTGAGATTTTCACCTGCAGCCTCTCAACTGAAAATTCTCTTTACAAACCAAAAGCCCAAGTCCTGAACCGAAATACATACTAGGTGCACGTATGAAATATATTAATACAAGACCATTCTAAATGATTATTGTCTGAGGAGATATCTGAGCCCTCAACAGAAATATTTTTAATATCAGAGAGGTGTCTTATAAGGAGGAAATTTATTTTCCTTTCATTTTCATGGAAGACTAGCAGATTCTTCCTTGAAACAACGCATTTTTTATTTTATTTACACTGTAGGTGAACACTAGCATTAATAAAACCTGGAGCAATCACAGAGCCAGTTAATAGAAGAAAAGCAAACTGGTGTTTTTGGTTAGCTTCCACTTGGGGGACTGGAGCCATACCTATTTAATTAGTGAGATTTAAAACTAAACCTGAGAAAAAATTGTTTTCAGGTGCATATGCAGCAAAGCTATGTCTTTTCACATCTATAGCATTTGCATTTTTAAAAGCCTGTTGGACAGGAGGTAAAGACTGTGATCTACACACCATCATACACTCTTTTAATAACATACAGCATTTTCTTTCACAAAATTGTGCTCCTGAATACGTAAACTCTGCAAGCTGTGGAATGGCCATAGTGCAACTTGTAAAGATGAGCACTCAGATCCACTTAAAAGCTGCCTTTGAAATCGTAATATGAGACTGTGTTTTTCCTGACCATGACTATAACCTGAATCTGCTTCTAACCCTCAAAGGCATCAGCTGGTAACAAAATATTAGCAGGACAGTATTTTAAACGTAACGTAACGAGCTCACCATGTTCATATCAGCGAATCTAAGATTACCTGCAGATTGTCTAAGATGATGCGGAGTGACTGAACTTGACGTCGTACTGCTCCAGAGAATCTTTCGTAAGTAGATGCATCATACTCACTCATCCGAATCTCTTTCAACCTAAACCAAAGAACAGGGAGCTTGGAACAGTGTAAGAGACAAGCACATCATCCTTTTACGTGCATAAATCACAAGCATGCTTTCTTGGTAACATGGAAATTCAGACCACAATGATCACACACGAGAGGCAAATCAAGGAAGCGGCAGGCACTGTTGTGAATTTTTCAAAAGTCAGGTGATCACCAATGTCTACAGGGACTGCCTCATATTAAAACCTATTAAAGTTACTAATCCCTTGGCTCTCTCCTAATCTGCTTTACTGTTTGAGAAGTGAATCAGATGTTCTGAAAACTGTGATCAAATTCTAAAGGTTTTATTGGCTCAGGTGCTCCTATATGTACATACATGAGTGCCTATTCATTACTTCACTGTCGGAGTATTTTAAGCGTATCACGTTCCACGCTTTAACACAAAGGTTAAGTAAAGACATACTCTCAAATGTGTTGTTGAAGATTTACAGCCAGTCACTGCGTCTCAAATACCTTTGTGCTTCATAAAATGATGAAATCTTGAAACAAAGGAACTTTAAACGAACGAGAGTAAAGATGTGCTCCCCCACAAAAAATGAGTCATGTCACGGAACTCGGCTCTGTCCAGACACCTAACAAAGAGCAACGTCTGCACTGCAAAAACAGATACATGCTTCTTCCGTTGTCTCTCTGCTTTAAGTTCTTTACTGTTCTCAACATTGCATCTGAGCAGATACTCTTAAACTACCATCCACTACATATTACTGGATTCAGCCCTGAGCTAAAACATATTGGCCCATCCGTGCACAGCTCATTTCAAGTACAAGCACTTCATAACAGCATAGCCTCACTCACTCTGTTTTGAAAATACTGATTTTTAAATGAACTATAGATTACTAGTAAGGTATGTATAGGCTAGTTATATTTTGAATGACAATTTTTTTAATACCATGACACATTACTTGTCTGGGATACATACTACACATGAGAACGAAATACCATAGCTGATGAGGCCCAGATTCCAATTGCTGTCTAAACTAGACCTTTAATAATATTAAAATCAAACATCAAATCTTTGCTGTTTTTAGTATGACTCTGTACTTTTATACTTTGAATTCTGCACAGACATAGTCATTATAGCCAACTATTCATTAAAGGACATCAAATATAACTTTCTGTGCTGTGTATTTTAATTTACTTCATGGCTGCTGCCTGTTGTGGTTTGACTCAGCCGACAGCTAAGGTCCACAGTTATTCACTCACCCTCCCCCCTCCCCAAATGGGACGGGGGAGAGAAGTAGAGAGATACGTAGTAAAATACGTGGGTTGAGACAAATGCTATTTACTAAAATAGTAAAGAGAACAGAAGAAATAACAGTACATATATATATATATATATATCTACAAAGAGGATACGCAGAGCAAGGGCTCACAGCCACTGGTGACCCTTCCTCCCGGCTAGCCCCTTCCGTAACGAAGAGCACCCGGAAACCCAACAAACCGATCACATGGCGTTATATGGTATGGAATAGCTCTTTGGTCAATTTGGGTCAGCTGCCCTGGTCCTGTCCCCTCCCAGTTCCTAGCTCCTTTTGCCCCCCCTAACTATTTCACTGGCAAAGGAATGCGGAATTGAGTTATGTCCTCGGCTCCGTTCAACACTGCCAGGGTATTATCAGTTTTGTTTACCCTCTGAGGCCAGAACATAGCTTCATACTAGACACTACAAGAAGCGTAACTTCTGTTAGAAACTAAGACACTGCCAAATTAGTTTAGGATCTTCACACCAGTGAACAAAAAACCCAAAACCTGACATGCAGTTTTACTTTGTTAGACTCTACGATAATTCATAGTGAAAGCTATTTCAGAAAAATACCATGAAAAATACCGTATTTATCCAAGCACAGCTGCTAACTCTATTCTACTGAAATAAGGCAATTTAAAATGTTTTCCACTAGCAGTATTATTTAGTCAGAAAAGCAATCAAAAGTGTTCAGATTAAAATTCCCCCTTCCAGATAATCATGTATAAACAAAACAGTGAAATTTGCAGTCCCCCTTATTCTTTTTCTTTAGATAGAGGACTCCAACCTCCCTTTCCCTAACTTTTATCTTTCAGTTCCCACAACTACCCAAGAGGTTTAGAATAATAATCCATGTCAAATGTAGCTTCAGAACAGACTACATTTACTGCTGGTACATGCTAGTTTAGTGGTTTTAGCAGGATACGAATTGTTATCTCATGTGCAGATACTCAGATTTTACAGGGCACAGCTGCACTGTTGCACCTAGATACTGCAACATGCAGCAGTATCTAGGAACTTCCCCTATCATGAACCTTACAGAACATCATACAGGCAGGTAGAAACCCATCAAAGTGTGCCATGTGTGCTCATGCATAAACAGACGCACGGTATCTAAGAGCTATTTCTATTATGGAATAAATGAAAGGAAATTTTGAAGAAAGGGAAAGTAGAAAGAGGGTTAAAAGTAGTCTTCCTTCCCATGCTCCATAAAACACCAGTAAAAAAAGACAGACAAAATAAGCCATGCCTTCCCCCTGAGAGCAAACCCTGAAGTATTTCTAATTTAAATTTCTGGATATTGCTTGTGTAAATTAAGTAGCTATTATAAGGTATTCTTCCTTTCAGAAACTTTTCCTGTGAAGCTCTGACATAATCTGTACACTTTCCCCATCTTTATTTAATTAATCACTAATGCTCTGATGAATATGTTAAATGCTCGAGGCAATTTAGTGATTAAAAAAAAAAGATTTAAACAGAAACTTGACCTGAATGAGATAAATTGTTGCTTTTAAATATGGTGGTTCATGTACAGCATGTACTCTGTGCTTAAACACCTATATTTATATATCACTTGAAGCAAATGGCAATCTCCTTTCCTGTTACTTATAATACCCAGATTTTCCTCCCTTACTGGGAATCACTTTGTTAATAACAGCAAAACGCGAACTGATAAAGCTGCTTCTAAATTTACTCCCTCCAATGTTTTCATCTGTCTAGTATTCTCTATTTTCAGACAGACACGCACATTGCAATATGGCCTGGGTTGAAACATGAAGCTCACTGGGTATGACTGTCGATGCACTCAGCTATTTTTATGATGATTACCAGAGCTGGACCTGAAATTTCAGTTGGTGGAAGAAATCCAAACCTCTGTGCATACTCTGAGAAATACTCGGTTAGTAACCATGTGCTACACTGATGCTGGGAACATCTACGGCTCTTGCAAAAGTGTCTTTTGAACTCTAACAGTCCAAACCATCTAACTGTTCAGCTACAGGTCTTTCAAACAGAAGCCATTTCCTCCTAACAGTCCAAAACCATTTTTTGGGTGACCAATTCCTAACAACATACAATCTGTTTTAACCATAATTCAAACAATTTTCATAAGGTAGATCTCTTTATAAAAAAGATAAATATTAACAGATTCATAGAATATTCTGAGTTGGAAGGGACCCACAAGGATCATCAAGTCCAACTCTTGGCTCCACATAGGATGACCCAAAATTCAAACCACATTTCTGAGAGCATTGTCCAAATTGTCCAAACAGTTCTTGAGCTCCGGCAGCTTGGTGCCATGACCACTGCTGTGGGCAGCCTTGCTCCAGGGCCTGACCACGCTCTAGTGAAGAACTTTTTCCTAATTCCCAACCTGACCTTCCTCAGACGCAGCTCCATGCCATTTCCTTGGGCCCTGTTGCTGTCACCAGAGAGCAGAGCTCAGCGCTGCCCTCCGCTCCCCTCGTGAGGAAGCTGTAGGCCGCCATGAGGCCTCCCCTCACCCTCCTCTGCTCTTGGCTGAACAAACCAAGGGACCTCAGCCACTCCTCATATGTCTTGCCCTCTAGACCTTTGAGCATCTTTGTAACCCTCCTTTAGATGCTCTCTAACAGTTCTATGTCCTTCTTACATTGTGTCAGCCTAAGATTGCATACAGTACTATATTCACGTCAGTCTCCCTATCCACCTAGCTATGTTTTACTCCACCAAACCTTACAATCATTTTAGCAGTGTGGCTCAATTCAGTTAAACATACTATTCATCCTATCCAGAAGAGTTAAAAGCATGCTGGTAAGCTCTGTTAAATGATAATGATCAGCATGAGGTAGCTGATAAGTGCAGTTAACAATGACAATCGTTTTTTGATATAATAAATGAATAAAGACTTTCACATTACCTCTGTTTAAAGGCCTTTTCACCCATCTCTCGAGCAGCCCTCTTAACCTCCTCAGGAACAGCATCCTTTTCAGCTTGAGATATTTGGTAAACCTTGTGGCCAGCATCCAGACGATATGGCCCACCCTTGCCACCTAACCCAGCAGTGTCTCTCCCACCTACGATGTTTGAAATAACAAAAATAATTAAGAATATGTATTCAAAGAAAAAATAAGAAAAGATTTTCTTTAAAGCTTCTTTTCTTTAAAGCTTCCACTGTTATATCTACAGATGATCAGAAGAAATTGCCATCAACTCCAAAAAGAAATATTTATTGCCAAGGATATTCAAAAGCAAACAGTTGCCATGGTACAGGAGAACTCCAATGGAATACTTGTGTCTACAGTACTCTGAGACCAGATTTGTAACAGTATTCACCTTGTAGAAAGGGGAATGTAAATTACTTAAGTCTAGAACATATACTCAAAGCATCTGATCCTTAAAGCTATTTATTCAAACTTTGTCTTCTCCCAAGACTGTTGATTTACATTGCTTTCCAATCACTTTGTCCAGTGATCACTACCACATCCTTTAGGATTAGTAGGTACTTTACCCATTTTGTGTGCCTACTGCCTACACCACCTAAACTGCTGCTGCTACAGAAATGTCTAAGAGAATGGCAAGTGACTCAGATGGCCTAGCTTCTACGGTTGCAAGCTTCTGGTTCCCTATATGGACAATGAATAGAAGCATCTACAAAACGTCATGTAAGTAGAGATCTTCTACGCAGAGTATAAGTTAGGCATTGCAGCTACTTCTCACTGACAATAAAGGAATTGAGTAACATAGCTCTAAGCAGTGAGCTTGTACAGACATTTTTATCGGGTTCAGCATCTCTCTCAAACATCCTTCCAATGTGCATAAAAAAAGTAATGAATGAAAACCTGTTCCACCAGCCCAAGTATTTCCACCAACATGAGGCATGTTGTCTGGATCCACTTTTCCATGTTTGGGGGAACTGACATCCAAACCACTGTCCCTCTGAATGGTTATCTGTGAAACAGAAAATAGAGCTGTAAATCTCTTTTATACCAAGTAAAACCACTGTAACAACCCAACAATAACCTACTAGATCTTTCACTCTGGTCCTGAGTGGCACATTTAAGAATGCCATCAAATCTAAACCACACAGCACATTCAAATGTTACCCATGCTAGAAAAATAAGTGTTTATTGATAACAGCTAAGATAATCTAATGTTCCACTGTAGACAGGATCATTCACAGTTTGAATGTTTCTTCTTGTACTGGCAATACCTGGCTGTATATCCAATTTACAAATTTCACATGCACTCAGCTACAGCTTTGTATGCTCTATTGATGGGCAGATTGATCTTCTTTCCATGAACACTGACTAAATAAATGGCATGTTTTTCTCAAATTGTGCTCATGTAGTCCTTAACTTGCCTGCCACGACTGCAAAAGTCTATAGCGGTGGGTTTCCTACAGCAAATGCCTGTAGAGTGACTGCACTTTCTCCATTGATTTACTGTGCAGCTGAAGACCCAACAGCTGTCAGATGGTCAGGACTGAGTCACTTCAGGCTGAGGTTGGACTTAAATGGGTGAGTGAAGGTAAAAATACTTTTTCCTGTTATGAACTGTGAGTCATGCAGTGAATCAATGATTCATGTGCAAACTGCCCTTCAGTTTCTAATCTTTCATAATTTAATACGTTTACTTTTACATGCAACTCAATGACAGATTTAAAAGTAATGTATTTAAATCTAATCCCTATAAATAAACTTTCTTTTCAAGAACCATTATACATTTACATCTCTGATGAGTTTCTGTGCCCAATAATGACAATTTATTGCCTTCTCAAAAGTTCACTGGCATTATAAAGATTTTCACCGGGACTGTACAGCAATTTAATCCTTGAACTCACTGTCTTTCAGAATCAACTTAATACTGACATGAATTCCATACGTGTTTTTGAACTGAAAACATGTGCTCTAACAACAGTGTCTTGGCAACTATTCAAAATAGAATTTACTTCCTCTTTACAGAACTGATACTAATTCAAAGAGGTATAACACATTCTCTGTGAACCATGTCATTAGTGTAAAATCAAGATCTAATCTGTTCAGTTACATTTAATTTAACATTTGTATAGGGAAAAAGACACTTAACCACAACAGTATGTTGCCCTTAGGGGTCTCTAGATTTTGGTTTAAGAAATTTCTACCAAAATAAACAATTCTTTTTCTGCACAACAGGCAGATTTCAGAACTATCAGAAACACTAAGGTAAACAAAAACCACTGAATTTAGTTTAAAGTAAAATCATAAAACCAAAACTGCAGTGTCAGCCTGAAGAATCAAAACAAAGTATTCTGTGAACAGAAACAACAAAAGGATGGAAAATCCTTCACATTTTCATCTTTCTGGGTTCCGTATATAAAAATGCACAAAATTCTGCAAAAGGAAGCTCTATGAGGAAAACAAATGGTGACACATACAATATCTACTATTGTCAATTTTTTTGATTGAAAATTCCCACTAAATACTACTATTTTGAAATAGAATCATAGAATCATAAAATCATAGAATGGTTCAGGTTGGAAGGGACCTTAGAGATCATCTTGTTCCAACCCCCCTGCCATGGGAAAGGACACCTCCCACTAGACCAGGCTGCCCAAAGCCCCATCCAGCCTGGCTTTGAATAATTCCAGGGAGGGGGCATCAACGACTTCTCTGGGCAACCTCTTCCAGTGTCTCACCACCCTCGCAGTGAAGAATTTCTTCCTTATCTCTAGTCTAAATCTACCCTCTTCCAGTTTATAACCATTACCCCTTGTCCTGTCATTATCTATCCTTGTAAAAAGCCCCTCCCTAGCTTTCCTGTAGGCCGCCTTCAGGTCCTGGAAGGCTGCTATCAGGTCCCCCTGCAGCCTTCTCTTCTCCAGGCTGAAGAGTCCCAACTCTCTCAGCCTGTCCTCATAGGGGAGGTGCTCCAGCCCTCTGATCATCCTCGTGGCCCTCCTCTGGACACACTCCAACAGCTCCACATCCTTCTTGTGTTGGGGGCCCCAGAACTGGACACAAGACTCCAGGTGAGGTCTCACGAGAGCAGAGTAGAGGGGCAGAATCACCTCCCTCGACCTGCTGGCCACACTTCTCTTGATGCAGCCCAGGATGCGGTTGGCCTTCTGGGCTGCAAGCGCACACTGCCGGCTCATGTTGAGTTTCTCATCAACACACCCCCCCAAGTCCCTCTCCTCAGGGCTACTCTCAAGCCGTTCTCTGCCCAGCCTGTATGTGTACTTGGGATTGCTCCGACCCAGGTGCAGGACCTTGCACTTGGCTTTGTTGAACTTCATGAGGTTGGC
The DNA here is from genome assembly GCA_013396635.1 of Penelope pileata. Classification (NCBI taxonomy): domain Eukaryota; kingdom Metazoa; phylum Chordata; class Aves; order Galliformes; family Cracidae; genus Penelope; species Penelope pileata. Next base: position 379,782 of record WBMW01003898.1, read on the forward strand.
ATGGGCCCACCTCTCAAGCCTGTCCAGGTCCCTCTGGATGGCATCCCTTCCCTCTGGCATGTCGACTGCACCACACAGCTTGGCATCATCTGCAAACTTGCTGAGGGTGCAGTTTACAAATACAATTATTGCAGTTTACAAACACAATTATTGCTTAAATTTTGGCAGTGAAAAGTTCTGTATACAGAAAAGCTTTGCTGCTCACATACATAAACAAGTTGGTCATATATTTCTAGTAGATACGTGTTAAGTTTCTAACATATTCTACTATTTTTTACAATAGTATTTGTCTGATTAAAGCAGGTATTCTTAACTTTGAAAGGGAATATGACTCACTGAAGATCTCCTGTTATAAAATCATGTATAACTTCTTATTGTTATAAGAACAGCAGAACATCCAACATTCTAACTTGAAAAAAATTGTGAGACAAAAAGAGACAAATGGCTCAATCTGTCACAGTTTAAGGATGTGTCCTCTTTCCTAAGCCTTTTCTTTATAGTTAAAAGGTTATGGGGTAAAATATTTGAAAATTTAAGGATTCTAGAATGAAGTAACACCAGCAGAGGTTTAAATTGCGCGGCAGTGAATTGCTGTGGTTTCAAATATCCCCTTGTTCTTTTAAGTAACATCTACGCGTACAAAAGGAACACTTTAACAATCATTTTCAATTAACTCTAAATTTCTTTGATTCATTTTCTTTTGCATTTTTAAATGTTCCATACACTTAGAATCTATGTTAAATTAGCACATTCTAGAGCCCTTTGCAGAAAAGCTTCTGGATGTACTCTCCCAGTTCTCCTTTGAACTCTTAGATAATTCCAATAGCAACCTATTCGTTTTTTCTCCTCCCCATCTCTCTCTCCATGGAAGAGTTTCAGGGCAATTTTACAAATAACAACATCTGTCTGGTGTGAAGGTACCTTTTTTTTTTTTTTTCCTCTAGGAAGTGAAAGCTAGATTAGCAGATATCTCAATCAGAATGCAGATATATTTTAGGAAAAAAATAAATGGTGAATCACCAAGTCTGGAAATGAAAGCAAAGGAAAGACGAGGAAAAAACAGAAGAGAAAAGCTTTTGGACAAATGTACATTCTTCAGCATGACAGGTATAAAGAGATGGAAGAGCTCCTCTGAGAACTGGAGGAATTCTCAACATTCGAACTGTTGGAAAGGTAGATCTAAGGGGAGGATCCAAAACTGTATTTTCAACCTGACAAACTGGAAGACAGCCAGAGGAAAAAATCTGGTTTGTCTGGAGTGAGAAGGAAGACAAGAAAAACAACTATTTAAAACACTGAACAAGCTCAAATACATTTAACAAACCTACACTAACTTTTACAATCTTGCCTGACCGGAATTTCTAAACCTACTGAGATTTCTCTTACTGCTCTAATGCATTTTCCAAATACATATATAATTTGCTTGCTCAAAAGTTGAGCAGTTCCATCACGAATACTTAACTTCTGAATCTGCAGTAAGACTTGTATCAGCTTTGTTTCTTTCAGCAGTTTTGATTAAGCTTTGCATTTTAAGAGAAACCTGTGCTTTATGTGCTTTACATGCACTGAAAGGCTTTATTCATTACTGTGAAGATTTCACAGAGCCGGTTGTGCAAATCACAGCTATGGAAAACAACAGATGAATTCAGTCTGCTCGCCTTGAGTTTCAACTATGAGGTAAGAGTCAGAGTAGAATAGCTGGAAAAACAGTGACATTTTCCTTCTAAGGCTCCCTTTTGAGTTTCAAAATAACCACCATTTCCAAAACATTGCATGTATGTTTTAATTGTGCATTATCTATATTTGTTTATATGTATCAGTGATTCATGACCAGAGAACGAAAGCACTTTTCCACTGCCTGTGTAAGCATGTTCTTCTTCAAGATCAGGGTATGTTCTTCAAGAAATAGAACTACCATTCTAAGACTGCTCTTCTAGGATACAAATGGGATTCTCATCTTACTCTCTAAAGCCCATGTTCTCAGTAATCATCAATGATCTTAGTCCCTGGTTTACAGTCTGCCTCTTTTTTTTTTTAATTGTGTTATATTCTCAGGCACATATACCATATACCAGTGGGTAAGGGGTTTATTTGAGATGACTTTGTGGATGTAGACTCTCTAGGCATTCAAAAGTCAATTAAATAAACATAAACAAAGAAAAATGTGGTAAGAACAGAAAGATAGAAAAGGAATGAGGTTTTCTGAAGAGACAATGGTATGAAGGAAGTAAAGAGAGGAAAGCAAATACCAAGAACTGTTGCTGCTTTGACTTAGTTTTCTGGTCTTGCCTTTTGCACATCCATTCACTCCCTACAGCAAGGGCAGCAAGGCAGGAATAGAACTTAACACTCATTTTACATTGAACAAGAAACACATCCGAACAATTCGCTCTGTATCAGTTCCTTCTAAGAGACATAAACGGATGCCAAAGAGCTTTACAGCTACACCTTTTTTTTTTTTTTTTTAAATATCATTGGGATTCTAGGAGCCAACTGAATAAGGCAAACTGATACAAACAAATTTACTTTGGAAACTAAATAATCTTATCATCCTTCATAGAGGAATGTACACAGTTAAGCTCAGAGAAGTCAGCTACAGAATTCAATGCACTCAACAACACAATGAAATGCAATGAAACAACATGAAGGGTGTTTCACATCTGTGCTGTATTTATGCCAAACAGCCATTAAATATGTACTGTTCTGTAATAGGGGCCACTATGAACAGGAGGCAAAGGCTGGCTGCTCTTTCTAGACTTCAGCTGGTCAAGCAGACTGCGGTAAGGGAATTTATACTGTGTACTAATCAAATCTTAACTATGTTTGGAAGTGGATCTGCCACTTAAGTGAATCAGCGATTGAACTCTATTAAACCTTGATGTGAAATAATTTAATTAACTCCTGGAGATCAAGGAATCACTGGCATACATCACTAAATGCAAGGCTCGATTTTGATGCTCTTATAACCCCTCAGCAAAAAAAAAAAAAGTTGAGAATGGCACAGCTGACACAGAGACAACACGCATTGCCTCTACAAGACAATGTCACAACTATGGAAAGAGAGGTGCTTGCAACAACCCATTAGCAAAAGTGTGAGAATTATGGAGAGGCCTGCTGTAGTCTCTAATCACAAGAGCTGCTCTGAAAGTAATGTCTCCAACTTTATGGTGTTGGCCCACAACATCAAAGGCGGATGTTGGTGGTGCGGCAGTAGAGGGGCAGTCTGACACAATGGTGTCTGACACAGAAGTGCATATGAAGCAAATTCCTCCATGCAGAAAAAATGGCACCCGTTGGCATTCATGGATGCTTGTTGAACATTGATGGAGACCAACCAGTGGATGTTAGCACAGTGAGGCAGCGGATGGCACGTTTCAGCAGTGGTGACGGTGATGAGAAAGACAAGCCACATTCTGGATGACCATGCACAGCTGTCACATCACAAAATGAAGAGCGCCTCAATCAGCACATCTGCACTAATTGACACATTACAGCCATGGAATTGCGTACAGAGCTGCATATCTGGTTTGCTGCATTGGAAATGATGGTGGCATTGTTGGAATATTGCCAAGTTTGTACCAGGGGAGTCCCACAGATGCTCACAAAAGAACAGAAAGAACACCATATGCAAGTTTTTCAGGACCTATTGAACTAATATGAGGCTGAAGGTGACAGTTTCCTGGATCGCATCTTTACTGGTGATGAGATATGGTGTCAACACTAGGAGCTGGAGTCAAAACAGCAATCCATGGAGTGGTGACGTGAATTTCCCATCAAAGAAAAAGTTCAAGACACAGCCCTCAGTGGGTAAAACAATGCACACTGTCTTTTGGGATAGGGAAGTGGTGATCCTTTCGGATTTCCTGGAACCCAGACAAACCATCAACTCTGACCACTACACCACAATGCTGGCTAAGCTGAAGGCTCAAACTTCAGGCCAGAGAAGACNCATCTGCACTAATTGACACATTACAGCCATGGAATTGCGTACAGAGCTGCATATCTGGTTTGCTGCATTGGAAATGATGGTGGCATTGTTGGAATATTGCCAAGTTTGTACCAGGGGAGTCCCACAGATGCTCACAAAAGAACAGAAAGAACACCATATGCAAGTTTTTCAGGACCTATTGAACTAATATGAGGCTGAAGGTGACAGTTTCCTGGATCGCATCTTTACTGGTGATGAGATATGGTGTCAACACTAGGAGCTGGAGTCAAAACAGCAATCCATGGAGTGGTGACGTGAATTTCCCATCAAAGAAAAAGTTCAAGACACAGCCCTCAGTGGGTAAAACAATGCACACTGTCTTTTGGGATAGGGAAGTGGTGATCCTTTCGGATTTCCTGGAACCCAGACAAACCATCAACTCTGACCACTACACCACAATGCTGGCTAAGCTGAAGGCTCAAACTTCAGGCCAGAGAAGACAACCTTTCTCTTGTAACACAGTAATGACAGGCCTCATGCCAGTCCAAAGACCACATAGCACGTTGCCAATCTTGGCTGGACTGTCCTACCACATCCACCGTACAGTCTGCATTTGGTGTCTTCTGACTTCCATCTGTTCTGGCTGATGAAGGATGGACTGCATGGACAACATTTTCCTACCAATGATGCTGTCATAGCAGCTATGAAACAGTGGATCACCTCCGCTGGTGCAGATTTTTACAAGCATGGCGTGCAGGCTCTTGTTCATCGCTGGTGAAAGTGCATAGCTAATGGTGGTGACAATGTTTTGTAGTTGAAAATTTGCTCTATCAAAAAAGTATTATTGTGCTTTTTGTATCTGTTGTAGTTTCCATGGAAACAAAAAGGAGGCATTACTTTCAGCATGATCTACGCAAAAAATCCTACATTTACATCAGCATTTCATTCTACCATATGCTTTGCTTTCACAATTACAATACTTTCTTTTTGAGCTCACAATTCATTTTCTTTTGATATCTTACCAACAAATCTATCAGGTTATATGAGTAAAACTGATCAAACTATCAAATTTAGCTTGAGCTGTTTTTGTACGAGTGAGCTTAAAACATTTTAGCACTCAGTGAACTTAATCATGCATTGCAATGAAACTGAGAAAAAATGTCTTTAAAAAGAAGCTTCACATCTCAAAGGCAGTCTCAAGTAGCCTGACTGTGCATTTCCATATCTCAGCAAGTGTTGGTTGCCCTCAATTTGCTTGTGCCAAGAAAATAAACATAACAAAAGAGACATCAGCCAGTCTTCAGCATGTCACATTTATATTTCCATTAGCAACAAAATCATTCTATTGACTGACTTTTTATGAAATATTTCCAATAAACTATTCAGGACATCTGGTCTGAATGTATATACATCTTAATGTTCTAAATTCTCCATTATTAACATGTTTATAATAGTGTTTGTCCAATTTAGTCAACAAAATACACTTAGCAAAGTCAACTGAGATGAACATTTTGGTATGTTTATTTTTCAGTCATTCAAGTTGCAGAGTATTCATAACTTTCAAGACTGCCATCTTCTCACTCCTACTTTTTAACTCCACACATCAGCTCCTTATTGTTCAAGTCTGCTAAAATAAACTGCAGTCAAAAATACCAGAATTTATCTTTACTGCAGAGATAGGGAAAGGGAGAGGGAATCTCATCTCCTCCTGTATTTTCACACTTGAAATTCTCTCATTTCCTGAGTTTCATGCTGGAGACATAACCAACAACTCCTGCTATCTTTGATGCCCGTAGCTCCATTATAATCATGTAAGTAGATTCTTAAAGCAAGAGGCAGACCATGTGCTTAGTCTTAAGACAGAAAAAAACCTCATGGTTACAGGTTAGGAAATTTCATGTCGACCTTGTAAGCAGGAGTCAGATGAGGTTGAAAATACTTCTAGCTTTGAACAGAAAAGTAATACACGAAGTACAGCTTTCAATTTTTTCCTTTATGAAGTCTGGGATGCATCTCTGATGTAGATTGTTTTTTTGGTTGGAGCCATTCCTGTCACCCTATCCTATATATGATACACTTCTATTCAACATAGAAAGTTGGCTAGAGAGTAAATGGTCTTTTAATACAGCAGCTTACTTCAGCATTCTGATTTGGCTAAACTTCATTAAAATTCCTGAAAGGCACAAGATGCGTCAGTACTTCCCATTTGGGAGTGCTTGCCAGAAAAGCTCCTTTGCAATGCTCTCAGCAACAAAAGCTTGTTTCTGCTTCAGGACTGGTGAAAAAACCCTGGCTTCCAATGAAGCTGCCCCAAGCACAGGGGAACAGAACTTTCCCCTGTTAGTTTTAATGCATCTGGCCCTGCCATACTAAATTATACCTAATCTTCTTATGCAAGATACAGTGCTTATTTTACTACTCTGGATACAAATTAAAAGAAGAGGAAAAATAGGAAAAATACTCTAATTCCAGGTTAACACCCCACAAGTATAAAGGGATGCAATTTGTACTTAAAAATATAGAGTATAGTTGTATCCTCAAACCTCCTCAAATAAAATTTTTCTTATCCTATCAGTTATATTAAAACAGACTGGGCCATTCCCTACAGGATTTTGCAACTTCATAACAGAAATAGATAGACTCACAACTTAATATACACATACTAATGGGAAAAAAACATTGTTTTACAAAACACAGGCAAACAGGGTCACACCTTCAGTATTTAGAGCTATAGAGAATATTTACACAGGAAGATTTTTAAAAAGAAAAAGCTAAGGTGCCCAAACACCTGTTTTCACAAGTATTAATTCTTGTATTAGTAATAATACTGCATTATTGGATGTTTCTTACTTTTTTGAAAAAAAAAATAGGAAAGAATTTGTGCGCTAAGGTTTGAGGTGGAATACAGTTCACATGACTTAGACGTTTAGTTTAACACAAGAGGTGTGCAACGGATTATTATTGACATGATTAGACCTGGACAGCAAACAGGTGCAGGCAGGACCTAGGCTGGCTAGATCCCATTCTTCGTTCACTCTTCTCATCACAAAGGGAAGAACTCTGCTAAGATACAAACTAGAAGATAACCGCTCCTCTCCTAAATTACCTGGGACATAGAGGGAAATAATTAATTTGATATTTTGCATTTCTATCAACAAAAGTGTTCTTAAGCAGGGCAGTTATAGTCAATGAAGAATATGTTTTACTTTCCACACAATGTACTATGTAACATGAAAAAAAAATGAACTCCAGATCGTTACATGAATTTAAAAGCACTACAAATACTATAAAGCAATGAAGCTGTTGATGTTTTCTTAAATAGCTTTCTTCCTTCATTAGTATATTGGGCAAAGATTGGGCATATGTCAGGAGATCATGCAGGCAAAGAAGTGAACAAATCTTAGACTTTGGCCCTACAGGTGATTTAGGAGAGATTAATTTGCTCATCAAAATCTGCAAAATCCTTCATCACTATCATACGTTATTATGAAAGTAGACTGACTTTGGCTGTGATGGAACATGACTATTCTCCAGGTGAAAAAGGCATTAAATAATCCACCCCACAGTGGCACAAAGGATTAGAAAATGTTTTCCACAGAATGCAGAATGTATTTTAGCAGATGTGCAAACGATTGATTTTCTCTGAAACTAAACCTTTGTTTTGTTTTAGCTCACTCCCCAAGCCCCATCAACTACCTTAAAACCTCAGCATTACCCTCGTCTGTATTTAAGTCACAAGAACTTCTTTTCCTCCAATACATTTTTTATCAGTAGCACAAATGTATGTATCGTTTTCTCAAAAAGTATGTGAAAGCTTCAAATTGTGCAAAACCATGGTTAATCTACTTGTTCTGTGCTAGTTTTGCATTCTATTGTAAAACTGATTCTATCAAAGACAGAAAAATATTTATAATCTGTTTACATAAAACTAGTGAGAAAAAGACAAAAACAAATAAAAGAAAAAAAATCTAATGGCTTCTAACACTCTGTATCATATACAGCTTTTTTCAATGTTTTTAAAATTATTCACACTAACACTGCAAAACTGAGCCAAGAAGTCATTTTTCCACAGTAAGGAATATTCAATATTAGACAAGAAAATAATCATGCATGCAATACACTCTGTCTTCAATTTTATCCTGAAGTGAAAAAACATTAATGGCACTGCGGTATAAAAAAACACTTAATAGGTTTTTGTCATTCATTTTGGTTCATTTTGAATTTCTATATTCCTGTCTGCAAAACTTTGCAAGAATTCAGAATGAACTAATGAAGCTTCATGCATGACTCCCATGAACATTACTATTTGAACTCAAATGGCAAAACCACTCCAAGCATCATAGCTCCAATGCAATTTTTGATTTGCAAAATAAAAGCGAAATCACAGCGAGGTTAATCTGTGTGGGGAAAGTGGAGATTTGGAGTGAAACATTTAGAAAAGTGTACCTAGCTTGCAAAGGAAAGAAGTTTTTATACATAACTAAAAAAACCCCACTAGATGAAACGGAGCCACTGCCAGTGTAGGTCTCCATCTGAACTAAATGTCGTCGCTCTAATGGTCAACTCAGACATTCTGCAGCAGTAGGTGCATTAGAATCTGTTGTCCATGAATACATACTCCATGGCTTAAAAGCTGGATAAACTAAAAGAAGCGATGATAGAATGTCATATACTTCACATACATATACATCCAAGTGCAAGGTCCTGCACCTGGGTCGGGGCAATCCCAAGTACACATACAGGCTGGGTGGTGAATGGCTTGAGAGAAGCCCTGAGGAGAGGGACTTGGGGGGGTGTGTTGATGAGAAACTCAACATGAGCTGGCAGTGTGCGCTTGCAGCCCAGAAGGTCAACTGCATCCTGGGCTGCATCAAGAGAAGTGTGGCCAGCAGGTCGAGGGAGGTGATTCTGCCCCTCTACTCTGCTCTCGTGAGACCTCACCTGGAGTCTTGTGTCCAGTTCTGGGGCCCCCAACACAAGAAGGATGTGGAGCTGTTGGAGCGGGTCCAGAGGAGGGCCACGAGGATGATCAGAGGGCTGGAGCACCTCCCCTACGACGACAGGCTGAGGGAGTTAGGACTCTTCAGCCTGGAGAAGAGAAGGCTGCGGGGGGACCTGATAGCAGCCTTCCAGGACCTGAAGGGGGCCTACAGGAAAGCTGGGGAGGGGCTTTTTACAAGGATAGATAATGACAGGACAAGGGGGAATGGTTATAAACCGGACGAGGGTAGATTTAGACTAGAGATAAGGAAGAAATTCTTCCCTGTGAGGGTGGTGAGACACTGGAACAGGTTGCCCAGAGAAGTCGTTGATGCCCCCTCCCTGGAAGTATTCAAAGCCAGGCTGGATGGGGCTTTGGGCAGCCTGGTCTAGTGGGAGGTGTCCTTTCCCATGGCAGGGGGGTTGGAACAAGATGATCTCTAAGGTCCCTTCCAACCTGAACCATTCTATGATTCTATGATTCTATACTTTCTTCTGTCTAACAGATTCCCCAGTTATCTCAGCACTTGTGGAAATTCCATTTTCATCGCTTGTTATTGAAAATCCCCATGTCAATTATTTTCAACTAAAAGATCATCTTTTAGCAAACGAATCCACACCAAATATGACCAGAGCAGACAGTGTCTGGCTTGGTTATTTGTGGGTACTATTCCACACCTCCTACCACCAATAAACTGAACACAGTTTCTTCCAGAGTACCCTAAGCAATCCACAACTAGAAAGAAGGGGTAAGTGGACATACTATGACAACAAGGAGTATTCTGGACAGAAAACTGCAGAGACATACTGCATAGTCAAAACAAAGTTGAAAAAAAATTACGTATGAAAGCAGAAAAGCATTATTTTCTACAGATCGAGGATCTTGTCAAATCTGTTCTTATGAAGCAGAGATGTAAGTTATTAAAGATCAACTATATTGTTTTGGTTTCTAAAGGAAAACCTATATTTAGCAGGACTGTAATAGACCAGATTTATATTTTCAGTGCATTTGTTCTTTCATTAACTAGAGAACAAGTTTCATAAGGGTAGAATCATCAGTCCACATTCTCTCGCTCTGACAGCAGGATTTCACTAATGTTAGGAGCTCCAGCATGTAAGCCAGCAATGTGCACTGCTGCAGACTCTGAGATGTGAAGGCTGCTGTGCTGAGGTATTATATTTTCTCCCATGAGGACTGTGGTCTTTCAGAGGAAGTTCAGGGGAAGAAAGAGGAACTTTGTGCTGGATCAGCCAGCTCTAACAGAAAGTTAAGGTTATTTCAACTCCTACCCTTTGTCTGTCCACTCCAGTTAGGCTGGAAGAGCTTTAGGAAAGGGAATGTATTTTAAAAGCATTTTCATAGTGCTTCTGACAAGTGCCTCATTTCAACTGAAGACATTTATATGAGAAAAAGTAGCTGACAGAGAACTGAGGATCTTTATCTGAGTTGCTTTACCTAGCAGAAAATTTTACTGATGTGAACTTACCAAGCTCTACAGGTTCCTGGCTGTAGTCTCGTGTTTCCCCATACTCAGTGCCTTGTTCCCACTTTGCTAGAATGACTCATGCAGTCCAGGAAATGTCAGAGCTAAACCCACACTGTGCCCCCCATGCTTGGTAAAGAAGACCAAAATCCCATCCCACTGAGAACTGTTAGAGGGCAATGAATGGGGCAGCAGTATTTGGGGCTCCTGAATCTCAGCATTGCAAATGCTACCAAACCCTGTAATCCAGTTACTGACTAGGTAACGCTGCCATCTGCAATATTTCAAATTTTCCAGGATCCTGCACAGGACTGCAGAATGCTGTCATATGGCTGTTGCAAACTTATGAAAACATCACTGCAAAGGTTTATCTTAATTTATGGCGTTTGTACTCACAGTATTTAAGAGAGAACCAAAATCACTGTTATTAGCTCACTGATGCCCTCATGTGGTCAGAACCGCCACCTGGTCCACAACAGAAAAATGAACTAAGCGCACTAGGGGGAAAGGACTAGCCATGCTTGCTGAAGGTCATACTTTTATCACAGATCAAGAACTGCAGCTTGGCTCAGTTCAGCCCTAACATCAGGAAAAGGCTGGAATTCTGTCGAAATGTTCTAAAGTAGAATGACACCTTTGCAAAAGAGATACAAAAACTTAAAAAAGCCAGTATAGATTAAAGTAGAGCAATAAATACAAACAAGTTGGTAACACTGAAATGCCAGAACCAACTACACTTAAGAGAAATATCGAACCTCAGAAATAAATGCTATCAGGTGAACTTGCATTATCCTAACTTTTCAAGTGCAAATTGAAGCCTCAGAAAATCAAAAGAATGGAATGACTGTGATTCTGTGATTCTGTGACTGGACAAAAGCAAAAATATTTATTCACTGAAAGATGAATAACTCATTGTAGAGTTGTGCATGAATATGGATGAATATGGAATATGCATGAATATGGAATATGAATGTGGGATAGATGAGTGGACTGTGAGGTGGGTTGAGAACTGGCTGACTGGCCGAGCTCAGAGGGTAGTGATCAGTGGCACAGAGTCCAGCTGGAGGCCTGTAACTAGCGGTGTTCCCCAGGGGTCGGTGCAGGGTCCAGTCTTGTTCAATGTCTTCATCAACGACCTTGATGAGGGGATAGTGTCCACCCTCAGCAAGTTTGCTGATGACACGAAGCTGGGGGGAGTGGCTGACACGCCAGAAGGCTGTGCTGCCATTCAGCAAGACCTGGACAGGCTGGAGAGTTGGGCAGAGAGGAACCTGATGAGGTTCAACAAAAGCAAGTGTAGAGTCTTGCACCTGGGGAGGAATAACCGCATGTACCAGTACAGGCTGGGGGATGACCTGCTGGAGAGGAGCTCTACAGAGAGGGACCTGGGGGTCCTGGTAGATGACAGGTTGGCCATGAGCCAGCAGTGTGCCCTGGTGGCTAAGAAGGCCAATGGGATCCTAGGGTGCATTAAAAAGAGTATTGCCAGCAGGTCGAGGGAGGTGATCCTCCCCCTCTACTCTGCCCTGGTCAGGCCTCAGCTGGAGTACTGTATCCAGTTCTGGGCTCCCCTGTATAAGAAAGACAGGGACCTCCTGGAAAGAGTCCAGCGGAGGGCCACAAAGATGATAAAGGGCCTGGAGCATCTCCCCTATGAGGAGAGGCTCAGTAATCTGGGTCTGTTCAGCCTAGAGAAGAGAAGGCTGAGAGGGGACCTGATCCATGTTTATAAGTATCTTAGTTGCGGGAGGCAAATGGAGGTGGGGAACCTCTTTTCGGTGGTCAGTGGGGACAGGACAAGGGGCAATGGCCTTAAGCTGGAGCACAGGAAGTTCCGCACCAACATGCGGAAGAACTTCTTCACAGTGCGGGTGACGGAGCACTGGAACAGGCTGCCCAGGGAGGTTGTGGAGTCTCCTTCCCTGGAGATATTCAAGACCCGCCTGGACGCCTACCTGTGCAACCTGCAGTAGGGAACCTGCTCTGGCAGGGGGGTTGGACTCGATGATCTCTTGAGGTCCCTTCCAACCCCTGCAATTCTGTGATTCTGTGATTCTGTGAATAGCTGAGCGGAGTACACATAAAATAAATGAGGCTGTTCAAGAAAGGCAGTCAGATGTTGATTGCCTAAAGATGGCAGAGAATCAAACACCTACAGATTTTCTGGTCTCAGCTGAAGTAAGAGAAATTGGCATAAAGGAAATCTCCTATTTCTGAGTGTCCGTTTCCTTAAATCTGTAAGTAATAGTTTGCATACTGAAGATGGGATTTGGATCCAGACTGCAGACAGCTAACGGTAGAGATGTCCCAGGTAAGCCAGGTGTCTGTACTTACCATTAGCCTGCTGTATCTGAAGAGCCATACAGCTAGACACATATAGGTGTCTCCTTCAGGGAGAGCTCTGCTGGCTCTCTTAGTTATAGTGGGGGCTCCTGTGCTAAGCTCAGAAGCAGACACTGAAATGCCTACAGGTCTGGAGCTGGATCCTATTCCCTCTCCTTTCTGTTACTTCTCAGTATTTCCAAGAACACACAGAGCAATCCACTTGAGCTGCTTGTGTATAAGTACATGAAAACACTGTATAAAGAAATGAAATTAAACTGCTTTTCCCTGTAAAAAGTAAGCTTTATTTATTATGTACAGTCTATCTGCTGCTTCTTTGCGTCTCACAATATCTGGAAAGGCAGCAGGGAAAAGGGCATAGTGAACCACGTGTATCCTTCTCTGGAACACAGCTCTTTATCTCCTAATACATTACTAAGGCTTGCAGAAGGCTGCATTATGTTTAGGCATAGTGAGCATACATTCACTCAGCCTCAGCTTTTTTTTTTATAGTTCTGTATCAAGAACTACATACCATCTAATATTAAAGAGTCATTAAGGTTGGAAAAGACCTCCAGGATCACCTAGTCCAACCATCAGCCCATCACCACTATGCCCACTAAACGGTGTCCTTAAGTGTCACATCTACTCTTTTTCTTGAAAACTTCCAGGGATGGTGACTCCACCACCTCCCTGGGCAGCCTGTTCCAACACTTGATCACTCTTTCAGAGGAGAAACTTTTCCTAATACTCAGCTTGAACACAACTTGAGGCCATTCCCTCTTGTCCTATCACTAGTTACCTGCTTCAAGAGGCTGACCTCCACCTCACCACAGTCTCCTTTCAGGCAGTTGTAGAGGGCAATAAGGTCTCCCCTGAGCCTCCTTTTCTCCAGACTAAACAATTGCAGTTCCTTCAGTGGCTCCCCATAAGACTTGTGCTCCAGACCCCTCATCAGCTTCATTGCCCTTCCCTGGACAAACTCCAGGGCCTCAATGTCTTTCTTGTAGTGAGGGGCCCAAAACTGATCATAGTACTTGAGGTGTGGCCTCACCAGAGCTGAGTACAGAGGAGCAATCACTTCCCTGGTCCTGCTGGCTGCACTATTTTGTTGGCCTGGGCACACTGCTGGCTCATGTTCAGCTGGTTGTCACCTAACACCCCCAGGCACTTTTCCTCCATGCACCTTGCCAGCCACTCTGCCCCAAGCCTGTAGCATTGCATGGGGTTGTTGTGACTGAAGTGCAGGACCCGGCACTTGGTCTTGCTGAACTTCATGCAATTGGTGTCAGCCCATCAATCCAGCCTGTCCAGACCCCCCTGCAGGGCCTTCTGATCCTCAGGCAGATCAACACTTCCTCCCAGCTTGGTGTTATCTGCAAACTTACTGAAGGTGCACTCAATTCCCCTGTACAGATCATCAATAAAGATATTAAACAGGGTGGGTCCCAATATCGACCCCTGGGGAACACCACTAGTGACTGGTTGGATTTAATTCCATTCACCACCACTCTCTGGGCTTGGCCATCCAGCCAGTTTTTAACCCAGCAAAGAGTTCATCTGTCTAAGTCACGAGCTGCCAGCTTCTTGAGGAGAATACTGTGGGAGACAGTGTCAAAAGCTTTACTAAAGTCTACGTGGACTATGTCTACAGTCTTCTGTCATATCTTCTTCACTATTTGCTTTTATCTTTCTTCTCTTGAGTCCTATAGTATGTGATCTTGACATTATATTGGCCAATCTGGATCATTTAAGTAACCCACGTGATCTCTTATAGCAGACGCAGCTTAAGACAAACATTTCAGATATTCAAATTCCTGAAGGAAATGAACACTATGCAGAACAGCTATGAAGAGCAGGGCTTCTGTTCGAGGCCAAGTAAATGTAAGCAATAATCGCACCTGAAGAAACCAGTGTACTGTAAAACAGACATGCCTTGAGCCTTTAAGATTCGGGACCTTTCAAGAGATGTGAAATACTGTTTTTTTAGGATTACAGAAGAAAGGTGGGAAAGAAGAAACAAAGGCTTGTTATTTGCTTGTTAACTACTTGCTTGGATGAAAACATGGTTTCTTCACAAAGCTAGCTTAGGTACCTGAATATCTGTGAGGAAGGCCTGATACACCAGCAACAGAAAACGAGAGAAGTATCCATAGGCAATTTAAAAAGTTCCAACTACTGAACTCCTTAGGCCTTCATCTATAACCACAAATGGCACAAACTCATCTCGTGCACGTCAAAGGTAACGCATCTTTTGCAGGTTCTGCCCATATATTAGGTCAGGTTCAATGGGGGCTTTGAGCAACCTGGTCTACTCAAAGGTGCCCCCTTCCACGGCAGGGGGGAGAGAAGTAGATGATCTTTAAGGTCCCTACCAACCCAAACCATTCTGTGGTTCTACATAAAATAGCGGAGATACAAAAACAAAACAAAACAAAACCCTAAGAAATTTCAGATTACAACAATGTATATTTTTGGAGCAATAAGACCACTTCCTTAAGCAGTCTTGGTACTGAGATAACAAGAGATTGCCCTCAGCTTTAGGATGTCATTTTGTATGGTAATATTGTCTGGATCAAAACTACACAAATGATTGACAATAAAGTTGTCATTCTGTTTTGAGATTCAGATATATTTTAACATGCATTACAAGCCAACTTTTATATAATTTTTGAACAAGTACATCTTTATGCACTACACAGGCTTGGGTTTGTCCTGAGACTTTTGAAAACAATGACATTCTGAGTATTTACACAGCACAAAACATTTTGGGCAACAATTTACAATAAGAGAGAATTAAGTAGATGAATACAGAAAGAAATTGTTTTGCTAGTAGCTACGTATAAATGAAAAAAGATTTCGTTGCAGAGATTTCAGGTGCCTAAGGGGCAAGATGCTTTTCCATCTACTGAAATATCTCAAAATGATTTATCTTTTAATTTTCTTTATGTAAGCATTGTACTGCTTAGGCAAGATGCAACAATAAACCAAGCTTACTGGAAAACAACAGCCAAACTATATCAGAACTTAATCAATCTTTTCTGTATTTAAAAAAGTGAAAAAGCGCAACAATTGATGGATTTCAAGTTGAGTTTATAACTTTTGATAATCCAGCGCTTTATTTTGATATTGTATATTAGACACTCCAGTTTAATCATTTCAGAATACTGTACTCATGCTCTGAGTTTAAAACTTCTATAAATGAAGACAATTCCTGGCCTGACGACACAAGTGAAAATTAATATAAACATCAACCATTTTTCCAAAAACTGTGTGTGTAGCCCCAAGACTTCAGCAGTTTGAACTCTGCTGAGTATATCAACAATACAAAACAAATGTTGACTAGTTTAAAGACTGCCACGACTTTATATCATAGGAGCCTAATTACTGAATATCAGTGGAACAGCTGTTTGTTTTCCTCTGTTTCATTGCGCATGTAAATACAGACTGTTTCTGAGATTTAATGTGTCTGTGGAAGTCAAAAAGCAACCCTAGAAGATAGTACCAATAGTTCAAACTGAAACTTGGTTGAACATTTGTTTCCATTCCTTTGAATCCACATTTATATTGAAAGTCCTGTAATCCATTCTTCTCTCAAAGGTTGGGAAGCTTTGGAGAGAGTTTGTGTGTTTTTCCAGAACTGCGGTTCCCAGTTCTCAAGGAAGGTCTTGTGTTGGTGTAGGAACAGCCCTGTGAAGGTGTGGACGTTGGGCTAGCAAGCTTTACTAAACCTGTAGTACCTTTGTGGGGTGCATCAGTACCAGCTTTTAGGGAACAGGAAATTGGCAGGGGAAATGAATTCTAGTGATAAGTAGAACACTGACAATTTTCTTAAGCGAGCTTCTGCTACAAGACTGGGAATGATGGGTTTAGTTAAGGAATTGGAGATGCCTCATTAGACTCCAAGATACTTAACATGAATCTGAGCGTGGAAAAATATATAGACGAATGCGACTTTCATGCTCTTGGATGAATACATCAACATATGGCTGCAAAATAATTTTGTAAAAACAAGTATCAGGAAATAGTTGCATATTTCTTAGCAAAGTAATTGTCTCTAGAAGAGGAAACACGTGAGTGTTTCTAAGCTTATCTTACAGAGGGCGTATTATCTTGTCAGAGATGTACATAAAATGAAAGGTAAAATTTCATTTATTGCTTATTGATCTGTAATGTTGTGGTAAAAAGTTTCTTAGGTCTCATTATCTTTCCATTTAAAGAAAAGTGTGTACAGTAGAGAAATAGAAGTTAGTGATGAACACATAAGTTCAAAGAGCATATAGGAGGCTTTTTTCAGCCCTTTAGTCCAAATCAATGGATGCCATTTTGAATTCCGACAAAACAGTGACTCAAGCTATATATCCTGTGTTGACAGAGGATAGAAGACAGATACGCTAAAAAGAGCTTACCCTGTAGTGTAACTGCTATTTAGGGAGGCAGACTGTCAAGAGAGAGAAATTCTACTACAGATCTGGAAAAATGCTTTATGACCTAAGGAAAAGCTCTGAGCCTTTTTGTAATATGGTTACTTGACATTACTAGTTAAATGACTTAAAGTTCTCTGATGATGCTTAACTTTCCAAGTATTCTCTAATATTTAGTTGACTGTGATTGACAGTACAGTACTGCTGTTCGGTAAGATTAAAGAAGTTACTCAAAAAGACAAAAAAGAAGGAAAATCTTTTAAAACAAATAAAACTCTTAACTGTTCCTCCTGGCTCTTGTCATTCCTACTAGCCAACTTTATCACTAAACTGAGCTGATGTGAACTGATTCTACAGGCCATCAGATGGTGCTAGTGCTACTATATAAGCAACAAAATCCACACTAGTAAGGCAACATGCAACCACGAAAATGTGCTACTGGGCAACAGTGCTCTTTTCCCATGACTTTTGCTATGGTCCAGTAATAAGAACATGTCAGCTCTTGCACAAGTTTATGTAACTACCCTGTAGAAAGGGAGCTCAGTGTGGGAAAAAAAAGTGATAGAAGAGTGATATTTTCTACCTAATAAATCTCATTCACGCTTGGGATAGCTGGACACCTTGTAAACAATAATACAGAGATCTAATTTAGAGATGATTCATTCTGTTTTCCCATTTTAACACGCTGTGAAAGTGATTACAGAAATTCATGAGGCAGAAATAATTGCAGTGGTAGAGATGGGATCTTCCTAGTCAAAAGTAGAGAAGTCCTCCCTAAAGCACACTCTAGCTCTCAAAGTAAGAATGATACCTTCTTCAGTCACTAACAAAAATTATTAAAGACGCAATTGAAAAGTTCTGAATTTTGCATTTGTGTTGCCATGGTGATCCTACAAATTAGGCAGTAAACTAATGCCCACCAAACATGCACACACAGCGTACATACATATGCAGTATGTTTTCAGCATCTACCTAAACATTCCACACAAGAACATGGCCATGCAGAAACCCTTCTACGTCTGCTCAGCTGCTAGAATTTTCAAAATCAGCCAAAGCCACTACTCTGAATTCAAAGCATCTTCCACGTGTGTTTCAAGTTTATTTTCTAAAGTACAAGCACAACATTTTTTCCCAAGTATTTAAACTCTGGAAAAGTATATGCTTCCCTTAAACACTGATTTCACTATTTCACATTTTGAAAGTTGCAGTTAAAAATCAACATGAGGTATAGAATTAATTTACATGTAAATGTACTGGAATTTGGCAAAAACACAAACACTGCAAGACAAAGAGAATGTCAGGAACTGTAATTACAGAGGCCACAAATCAGCTTTCTAATTAAGCTATTGTGTGGGGTTTTCAGCAAAGACATCTATTCAATTTTTCCTGTAGGCATATTTCTACTTCTTAATGCTTTTCAACACACCTTCTTCACCCTTCTCTCAGCTGAAAAAACTCGTTTGCATCAATTTGTTAAAAGTCTTTCACTTCAGCTCAGGGAATTCCTACCTGCACAGGCCGACCGTCCTCTTGTCCAATCATGTTCCTCCAGTCCTGCAGTGAACGCTGTAGGCTCTCAAGCCCTGTCTCCCAGAGCCTCACACCACCTCCCATGTCCACAGTAACCAAGCCTACTTTGCCCAGTGGTGCCAAGAGGGCATCGGCGTCTGAAATCGTAGACAGCCAAGACGTATATGGAGAGAGAGATCTTGGGCTGAAAAACAAGAGTGAGCGTGATTGATCTCAAAGTTGCAGTTAAAAAGAGGATGAATATTTCTGTAGCTAAGGTGGCAATTAAGTGAAGTTACACCCTCATTCCATGAGAGACCATAACTAAGCCCTGCAGATCCATTATTTTAACTGAAAGATTTCACCTACTGAAGTCTATATGACCAAAAGATTATAAAGAAAGAGCTGTAAATTTCAGACTGAATGGGAATGTGTTGCCTAGTCCACTAATGTATCTTCTCTATCTGAATGAAATCAGTCTTTACAAAAAACTATAAAGAATATGAAACATTTAAAAATCTTTTACAGAAAAATACAACATTACAAAAGAAACAGAAAAGAACATGACTTGGGCAGCAAGGAAAATATCTCTGCATCAACTTAAAGTAAGACCATTCTCTAGTGTTTTAACTGGAGATGAAGATTTAAACACTCATTTAAAGATGGCACAGCTTTATGTGCAGAGAATCTTAGTACTGTTATAAATAAGCAGACAACTTTCAGATGACAGTTTACTGCTGAAATGGGGGTCTAACATTTACATAATATGAAGGGAAATGTAGTCATAGTAGGAAAGATTCTTTGCACTTTCTCAGTACTATTAATGACATGCACAATGACTTGCAACTTGCATTAATTATTTCATAATTTAGTTCATAATTTAGAGGAGCAAAGAAGCAGTAACACATACACCCCTAACTAAGACTGAAACTGCCATGTACTAATTCGACTGAATAAGAGTTACCTTAGCATTTGACCAAGCTAACTATGCCAAAAAGAGAAAAGGACGTTAGGTTTTAGCTTTGAATTATTCATGTGTACAAAAAGTCACTTATCAGTTCTTAATTGGGTTCATTTTTTAATCATACTTCTGCTCAGACTTATTATGTGATAGGAAGCTTAAATCCACATACTAGGTTAGGGGTCATGATGCTGAACTTTGGCTTTGTACAATAAAGTCTCAGTATAAAATAATGTGTGATTTTCTACTATTTTTATGTAAATGCCTTAAATTTATAAATGACTGTGTAAGATGTAGGCACATGGATTAATTACAAAATGGTGAACAGTCCTGCAATTGAGTATCTGAAACTCTGAAACTGAAACCGAAGTTTTCTTAAGGAAGAGTGTAGCAAGGTTGCCTGTAATTTGGGTGAAGCCCACTTAAACCCACTTTGTTAGACCCTAGAGATGAGAAAAAGAAAAAGAAAGGTAGAAAAAAAAGACAGCAAAATAAACACAAAAAGAAGGTAGAGGATAAAGTGGGTAAAGAGGGGGAATGAGTAAGAGTATGAAAATGAGAATCAGAAGATAAAGCTACTTTTCATGTTTATTAATGAACTGCCATATTTTCATTGATACCATGTGGTAAACAGAGAAAAAACTGTTGACACAAATATGCTGCAATAGTTGAAAAACTTTACACACTAGATGTGAATTATTTTCACCTCCCACATCACAAGAAATATTTTCTTATCCTGAACTAACAATACACACTGAATTCTGTTTGCTCTTCCTGCAAGACGGAGGCTGCTCTAATCAATAGAACAACATACCCAGGAATGGCAATGTATTTGATTTTCTTTGAGTTAAGATCTGTTACTTCCAAGTACCCAGAAGCTCGTGGAGGAGTGACATCTGAAAATAAACAAATGTTATTTTCGTGCTGCATGATTAACTGGTTATTGCATTTTCATTTAGCAGATGAAATTTAAACATTTCATTATACAGTAACTGCCAGAAAATGATAAACCTTTACATTCAATACAGGACTCTGACTTGCAAACACTGAACTGCTTTACTATTACGATAGTGAGCAAATAGACAGGCACAATTATAAAAGAACAATGTGTTTGCAGAGCAAACGTCAAAATTACACATAAATACAGCCCTACTCACAAAGGCACCAATCAGGCATTACTGCAATCCCTAACTTACTGCTTTTATCTGTCACTGAAGATAATGTCAGCTGTGCATCTGACTCAAAAAGCATACTGAAGAATATTTCAGAACTTCTAATTCTCACTTGAAAGTTTCTTGAGAATATTAAATTAAATGTTGTTTCCTTAAATTGAACCACACCTTGCAGATAGGTTCTCAACAGGCAAAGATTTCATAAATTCATAGTTAACAACCCTGGACTATCAGACATTTACTAGTCTATTTATGAGATAGTTTAATCAACATAGAGACTCTGGTTCCTGTCTCAGAAAGAAATGTGTTTGTTTTTTATTTTGTTGGCTCTTGCAAACATGTGAGTACACTCTGCCTGGGTTCAGAGGTGGATGTGCTGGCTTTCATCTGCCTGGAGTAAATTGAGGAGCTGAAGTTTTTCAGAAGAGAAACCAGAAGACTGAATTACACTGCATGGTATGAGTGCAAAACATCACTGTCACTGGATGAAAGCAAGTCTAGATTTCCTTCTGAAACAACATGCCTTTTACCTCCTCGAAATGAAGGAGAGCCTGATGTTACTTGCAGAAGTGTTGGTGCTTGCATACAGCACACAGAAAGACCAGTAAGATCAGCGATAAAAGGGGGCCTAACACTCAAATGAGTATGAAAAACAACCCCCATGAGCACATCACGCACATCTGCAGTACCTACGTATCTACAACATGCACATTTACAGTAGCTTATCTGCTGCATTTACTGATCTTTTGTAAAAATACAAAGCAACCAGGAAGTACAAAAGATCAGGTACAATACGTAGGCCACACAGCATTTTCTGTTTTGCTTAGATCTTAATGATTAAAAATGAGCTCTCTCTTTGGGTAGTAATGGAGAAAACGATCATCTTTAAAAATTCCAGTAGAAGATCTAGAACATGTACATGTAGATGTACTGAACTAGAAGAGGTAGAACTGCAATTAAAGAGTAAGTTAATACATGAGTTAGTACATGAATTAGTTAATACATGAGTAAGTAACTACAAAAAGATGAAGGATTGCAGAGCAGGAAGCTAAAGAAAAGGTAATCAAATGTTTAAGTGCAACACAGAAATAACTGCCCAGGCTCCAGAACTGCAGTCAATGATCTTACCATAGAATCACAGAATCATAGAATGGTTCAGGTTGGAAGGGACCTTAGAGATCATCTTGTTCCAACCCCCCTGCCATGGGCAAGGACACCTCCCACTAGACCAGGCTGCCCAAAGCCCCATCCAGCCTGGCTTTGAATACTTCCAGGGAGGGGGCATCCACAACTTCTCTGGGCAACCTCTTCCAGTGTCTCACCACCCTCACAGCAAAGAATTTCTTCCTTATCTCTAGTCTAAATCTACCCTCTTCCAGTTTATAACCATTACCCCTTGTCCTGTCATTATCTATCCTTGTAAAAAGCTCCTCCCCAGCTTTCCTGTAGGCCCCCTTCAGGTCCTGGAAGGCTGCTATCAGGTCCCCCCGCAGCCTTCTCTTCTCCAGGCTGAAGAGTCCTAACTCTCTCAGCCTGTCCTCGTAGGGGAGGTGCTCCAGCCCTCTGATCATCCTCGTGGCCCTCCTCTGGACCCGCTCCAACAGCTCCACATCCTTCTTGTGTTGGGGGCCCCAGAACTGGACACAATACTCCAGGTGAGGTCTCACGAGAGCAGAGTAGAGGGGCAGAATCACCTCCCTCGACCTGCTGGCCACGCTTCTCTTGATGCAGCCCAGGATGCGGTTGGCCTTCTGGGCTGCAAGCGCACACTGCCGGCTCATGTTGAGTTTCTCATCAGCACACACCCCCAAGTCCCTCTCCTCAGGGCTACTCTCAAGCCGTTCTCTGCCCTGTATGTGTACTTGGGATTGCTCCGACCCAGGTGCAGGACCTTGCACTTGGCTTTGTTGAACTTCATGAGGTTGGCATGGGCCCACCTCTCAAGCCTGTCCAGGTCCCTCTGGATGGCACACAAAGTGAATAGATACTATGCTGCCAGCAGAGCAGGAAAACAAAAAGCATCATGTTATATTAATATGAACATCAGATCTAAACAAATGTAGTTTGTTCTCCTTCTGCTGAAGCCTGAGGGAGGAGAATAGTTATGCTCAACTCTAGACATCAAACAAAAGAAAATGTAGACACACAAGTCCTGAGGATGGCAAAGAGGTTAAAACAGGTGGGCTATAAGAGAAGAGTGCAGGAAATAAAACACATGTACCATAATATCGTAAAGATTCTTATAAAGAGGGAAGTATAATTCTGATTGAATGGAGGTAACATGAAGTTTTCGGATTAATTTACAGCAAAACAGGATGGATACTAGGGAAAGTTTTTATTATACAAGGAGAATGAAGCATTGCAACAGACTAATTAGGAAAGCTTTAGAATCACTTTACGTTTTTAAGATAAATGTTTGAAAAACATCAGTCCAGAAGAGTCTAAACATGTGACATCCTGTCCCTATACAAACAGGTGGGCCAGATGACGTGTTGAGGTTATTCCTGTAACTGTGTGTTGTGTTACAGGTCATTTCAGTTACTGTCTCACTAATAGAGATACACACTTAGTAA
Source organism: Penelope pileata (assembly GCA_013396635.1). Taxonomy (NCBI): domain Eukaryota; kingdom Metazoa; phylum Chordata; class Aves; order Galliformes; family Cracidae; genus Penelope; species Penelope pileata. Next base: position 403,135 of record WBMW01003898.1, read on the forward strand.
CAGATTGTTATTTTATATTCATATATGGAAACTGCTGAGAATCCAAGTAAATATTTGCTCTCAACTAGCCGTCATTTCTATAGCCTTGTTTTTAGAATAAACATTAATTCTTCTTTGTTGGATTCTGCCATGAACTTTTGTCTGAGTTTACATTTTGTGGCCATACATCTATTTGGCAGTCTTTGAGGAAATTATTACTTGTTATAGCTTCTTTGCAAACATAACTATTACTCTAGTTTACTGTTCTGATAAAACAAAGGAAATGATTTCTTTGCTTGTTGTTTCTAGAACAGTTCTGGTTAATATATATTGGAGTACACTAGTGTTTGGCTGAGTACTTTGAATTATTAATAGAAATGGAAGGCTGCGTGCCAGGACTGACCAGTCGTCCAAGAAGATGAGAAAGAAAGCCTGACAGATAAGCAAATTTAAGCAAGAACATAAAACAAGTTATCAGAGGAAACGTTAGTGCAAGAACTTCAAGGGACTGCCATGTTGCTCAATTTTGTGTAACAGGATGCCTTTGTTTCACGTATATACCCTCTCCCAAGATAGGAGCATCACCAAATGTCCAAAAGCTGTTCATGCATTACACGTTACAATCAGGAATAAGTAACATGCAATACCCAAGAGTCCCAGGCTATACATTACGCTGGTAGCAGTTAAATGTACACTCAATCAAATATTATGTCAAATAGTGAAAGGTAAACTCCAGATGAAACTGTAGCCCTGAAGAGAGGGATGCAAATATTGGATATCAAATTGGCACAGTAAGAACCTAATCTCACCTTCCAAGTGAGTACACATATGCATGTCTCTTTTCTCCATAACCCCTTTTTCACTGGAAAGATATTGGATTCATGCTGTAACAGTGCAATACTAGGTCCCTCAACAGTCCTGTCTCCAAGAGTAGGTAGATGCTTGAGAAACCTAAGAACTAGGGCCAAGAGTACACAGCATTTTCCTCAAGTCAAAAACAAGTTCCAGTCCAGGGGCTTCTTGAGCTGGATACGGTGTCTGTGTTTTTATGCCCCCGTATTTAGTAACATTCCATGAGTTTATTCAGTTTTCCTTTGGATCCATGTTTCAGCACTTACAACATCCTTTGGAAAATGGTTCTACAGGTTGTTTCCCTTCTCTGTGAAGAACCACCTCTTTTTGTTTGCCTTGACAAAGTTCCTACTGCCATCACTGGTTGCCCCCTAACTTTGCTACCAAAGGCAGAATTATTATTTTTCCACATCTCCATGCCATCATGTCATACACATTCTTGCAAAACTCCATCAGATGTCTCTAAATTCAGGAGATTTGGCTGAAGTGTCAAGATCCCAGTTTTAGATCTCATTTGGAAGCACCTCAGAAGCACCAAGAAAATTTGTGCAGCCAAAGGTCAGTTAGAGTTGAAACTATCCAGTACCGCAGGCAACAGTAAAAAGGGCTTTTTAAAACATGTGAACAGCAAAAGGAGGACCAGAGATAATGTTGATCGCTTACTTGATGAGGATGGTCACCTCACAAATGGGGATGCAGACAAAGCAGAAACATCTATTGCCTTCCTCACTTCTGTCTTCAACACCAATAATGGGCCCTGGGACACCTGGAGCTTTGAGCTGGAAGACTGTGACTGCAGAAATGATAAACTCCTAGCCAACTCTGAACTTTTGCTGCCTCAGCTGGAAGAAAATAAGTTTATGGGTCCCAAAGGGATTAATCCCAGAGTAATCAAAGAGCTGCCTGACATCATTGTGAGGCCTCTCTCAATTATTTTTCAACAGTTTTGGGAATTTGTAGAGATGCCGGTCAACTGGAAGCTGGCAAATTTTGTACAGACTATGGAACGGGAGGCTGAAGAGCAGCCCTGCAGGAAGAGATATGGAGGTTGTGGTTGGCAGCAAGGTGAATACAAGTCCGCACTGTTCACTGGCAGCCAGAAGGGCCCTGGGGTGCATCCGACCCAGCACTGCCAGCCGGGTGAGGGCACGGATTGTCCTGCTCTGCTCTGCCTGGTGCGGTGTCACCTTGAGCACTCTGTGCAGCTTTGGGCACCACAATATAAGAAGGACATAAAGCTATTAGAGAGAGTCTAAAGCAGGGCAATAGGGATGGTCAAGGGAAAAGAGGATGAGACGTATGAGGAGCAGCTGAGGTTCCTCGGTTTGTTCAGCCTAGAAAAGAGGATATGGTTTGATTTCTGTTTTGTCCTGTGTGGAGAGAGAAGTTGGGCTCAACGAGTCTTCAGGGGCCCTCCCAACTCAGGATATTCTATGATACCATGATTCAAGTAAATGTTTTCAGCTAGCTACTTTTCCAACATTTTTGTAATAAATAAAAGGATTTATCTATGCAGGGAAGTTAATCAGTGTTGTGGCAGTAGATAGATTATTTATTTTGGAAAAGTGAGTTAATTTGGAACAAAGCATTTATTCCAGAATGGAGAGTTCACATAGCACAACGTACAAATAGTTTCTTTGCTAAGGAATTCAAGAAACCTGCCCTTCTACCTTATATAACTTCTTCGGGGTTTTTTCTTGATAGTGATTTTTCCTTGGAGATGTGCAAAACTCAGAAATTCTGATACTTGTCACTAATAGGCACATTATTAGTTATTCACTGAAGAAACTAAAGATACACTGATAACAGAAAGTTTGGCATGACAGCACTGAAAAGTCTGAGTTTGTAGTCTATATGGATATGAAGGATATATAAATGTTGCTCATTGTCTTGGACAAGAGAAGTAAGAAGCCTGGGAGGAAGATGTGACTGCAGTTTACGAAGTCATGTAGGTGATGGTCAAGATGAATGCAGAGCTGTTATTCACCCAACCCTCAATGCTAGAAACAAGGGGCACCTTTAATAAACCTTGCAGGAGATCTGCTCATGACAGAGAGCAGTGAACTTGTGAACTTTCTGTGGAGACACACAAGTTCAAAAAGGGACCAGACAAATTTGTACACAACAGGTCCATAAACAGAGATTTAAAGAGTGAGGTAAAAATGTACCCTGTAGTATCCGTAATAAAATGACAACAAATGTTGAGATCTCAAGTATGAAAGCAAAGACACAGAAGTGACTGGGCGCACATGCATTCTCTAAATAACCTCTCCTGCTGTTCCTGCTGGAAACAGAGCCAGGATCTGTCCTCAAACTGAGGTGGACAGGCAATTGGTTTGACAAATAAGGCATGTCTTATAATTGTGCATCTGTGGGACACTGAGCAGAGGTTGGAAATGCTGGTGAAAGCTAATTGCTGAATTGGAGCAATTGCATTCTTCTAGCTGATTCCCAATATGGGCAAAGTGAGATCCCATCTACTGGAGTAGTCACAATGTAGGCAGCGTGTTTAATTCCTCAGAGGTACAATTCAGCATGTTACTAAGATCTAAATTGATTTTAAAATTGACAAAATTAGTGGAACTACTCTCATTTTTCCTCAAATGCTTGTTTTGTGATTCTATAAAAACATTCTCTAAAAATTCACAAGTGATTGCAGTTCACAAATAAAAACAAACATGTACAGTTGTTGCAGGACAAGTATATGAACCTCTTACCTTTTGGGTAAATGTCTTTCAAAGGCACATCTCCAGGTGCTAAAATTCTGACTATTTGATTAGAAGCCAATAAAGTTACGCAATTGGCTTGTTTTGCAGCTTCTCTTTTCCTCCGGGCTCCATAATAAAAGGTATCAGAAGGAGAAGCATGTTTGCGACTCAGAGAGGAGTTTCTTTTCCAGCTGTATACTTCACTGGGAGACTGTAGGAGAGAAGATTCTAATGAAAAAAAAACAGCCAACTATTATTGAGCCTAAGAACAAATGTTCCATTTCCCATCATTCAGATCAAATATAGCCAATGTGGTTACCTCTCATATCATCACATGACAAGAAAAAACCTGGATTATTTTGTCACTAAAAACTCCTATAAGGAGTGAAAAACAACGGATACCTCCAGAAGCTTTAGGAAATCAGACTCTTTGAAGATCTGAAGTTGCAACAACTAATTTTTTATGTTGAACCAATAACAGAAAGCACTGAAATAACCTAATCTGGAATCAAACTGTAACAAACAGTTACCATAATCCAGATTTTCACTGATGTAGATAGACGCAAAGAGATTTCAGTAATGAATTTAAAGCTAGACAGTAAGGTTGTGATTTGGCTCCAGGTTCAGAGACATAAACGTAGGTTTGTACATATCCAAATGGTGCTTCATCTCCCACAAGAATCAGTAGAGCCTAGAGAGCAAATCTTCTGATCTTAAAGGCCTCTACACTTGACACTGAGCTTTGCTACTATAAATCAGAACTTAGATACCTTGCTCATATGTGAACACCTATACTATTAACGCCTGACTTTAGAGATTTGAACCTGAAGTGTTGTTCCACCACCTATATCAAGGAGATCCAAGTGTTTTATCACCAGTGTTAGCACAGAGGTGTATAGCATCTTTGGCACTCCCTCCTCTAGGCTCTCATTTGTCCAGTAATTAACTCATATATATTTATAATGACTACACGAAAATATTTATAATGAATATACTATATATAACAAATATACTTTTAATATCATGAAAAGCTAGTGTAATGGCAACAATATAAATCTAAATCAGCTAAAATTCAAAAGTAAACTGCAAAGACATAAGGAACATCTTATTGACAAAGACATTTTTTTGAATAATTTGGTTTTTCAGAGTATTTTCTTCCATCATTTGGCTTTTCCCAAAATTCATTCCTGTTGACAGCTAAGTTTCCTTTCTTGCCCTAATTTATCAACCAAACATCACATAGAATTTATTACATAAGCATCACCCCTTTGCGTATCGACAGCAAATATAAATTAAGAATTAAACATACCACTTCTATGTTCCTTGTGTTTATCTCCACTCTTTGCAACAGCATTAGTCATTACACTATTAAGTTTCACTTTCTTTTCTAGTGTTTTTCTATTTGTATCACAGGATTTTTGGATACAGAGTGGACACAATTGCGCAGAGTATCTATACTTAACCACATCATTAAGCAGTGACGGGGGCATCGCTTTGTTACTGTTTTTTCATCTTTTTCTTAAATCTAGAGGTTTACTAGCTGCTGTACACTGATCAAAAAGTTCACATTGAACAGTTTGAAATGATACTGATATAATTTTTTTCAGTGGTTATATTTAATTATAAATCTATAAAAACACGAGATTTGTAAAATATTCCTCTAGCCAGCACCCTCTGGAACTCACCTCAGTGAATTTTGTCCATGCTACGCATTATTTTCCTCAGTTTTTTATTATTTCAAATGCTGCTGAAAACCCTTTACATTAGACTGTCCTACCAAATGATGTACATTGCATGAATGCACCATTTACCGTCATTCCCTTCTTCTTCCATATCATTTTGTAAACAGGTATTTAACTGGTTACAGAACAAATGAGATCATATTACTTCACTGTTTAATAATGCTGAGTATTTACCATGAGTTCTGGGAAACCAATAACAATAGTAGCATAATTATGTTCATCTGAGAAAATCCTGTTGGGGGAGCTGATCTTTTGTCCCACAGCTGCACTGAGGTTTTCCGAAGATAGCTGGTCACTTGAAACTGCATGCGGCACACACAGTGCTGACGCTGAACAGGGAAATTAAACAAAACGAAACTCATTTAATCCAGATGTGTAATAGGAAACAATATTAACTGTATCCCTGCTGAGCACTGATCACTGCTATTACTTTGAACATAAACTTACTGACAAGCAGAAGATTTGATTATACTATACCATAAAACAGAAAAAAAAAGACATGAAATAAAGTTATTTTTGTAAAGTTGAACACTTAAAATCAGGAAATACTAGTTATGTATTTGCTTATACCACTTAATTTTGCCCGCTAGCGTGCAAATGAGGCAGGAAGTCTATGGAATCTAACAGTATGTGATCTCATTAAAGATTGGTTTAATGCACGTGCACAAAAAGGCTAAATGCATGTTTGTACAGGTAAGTGTCAATGTCACATTGCTTGGTGGCTGCCTTTCTGCTGCTGCAATTCAAACAAATTCTTTGTAACATGGTTCTGGTAAATAATGGTCTAGCTTTCTTTTTCTTTAAGCTAAAGAAAACTAAATTTCATTCTTTGCAATTGTATCAGCACTTTACTTCACCTCAAATAATCAACCAGAACCCCCTAGTTCTGCAGCATATTCTGTTTCCACTTCAACTGGCACACTATGGCATTTACCTGGCAGCAGGAGAATCCCTCATAGAATTAATGGACTACTGGTTTGGGTCAGTAGAAAACCCACCACCTTTTCTTAGCTCTCCTGCCACAGGTTGTGCCTTGAAGAATGACAACAGACTGAAGATGTTATATGTTGGGTTTGCTGGATGATTAGGAAAAAAGTGGAAAGGGGATATGATAACCTTTCATATTGGGAAAAAGAAATAACAGAGGATAAATATAGCATACAAAACATGCAGCGATACGCTGTCCACAAACACTGAGACTGGAAATTTTAATAAGGTTTCTACCCATCTAAGGAATGATACCTTATAATGGTTTCTAAGTAAGGTAGTAAGAGGAAGGAAACCACTGTGCTCTGATGCAGCTTGATAACTTGATAGAGTAAACTGTACAAAAGATAAAACAGATTCTAGATATCTAAGCTGTGATAAGAGTACTTGGTATCCAATTTGTTGCTGTTTGTGTAAAATAAGCCTTATTGTTTGTTTGTCAATAACATTTGCTTCTCTTATGTTTACACCGTGTTTATCTCATTCTTCATACTTATGCTAGTCACAAGGATCAGGAAGAATTTTTTTCTCTCTTTAATGCATATAAATATAGTAATTTCTGTATTTTTTCCCTCTGTCTCTCTTGGACACTGCAGATAGGCCAAAACCTACCAACTGTTAGGTGGGATGAATGCATACATCTAGTGCTACTAGACCAGGTAGACTAAGGATTTTGTGCACCTTCATCAGGGTTGAAAATGTCATCAGATCTGGACACAAGCAGATCTTACCCGGCAGAATGACGACCACTGGAGATTTCTGCCTTCTTCTGTAGCAGAAGACATGCTTCAGTTCCTCGCACCATCTGGGCATTTTACTGAAGAAATTCCCCCTAGCCCTTAACATAAGTATGATGGTTCCAATGGCCTCCTGTACACTTTCTGCAGATCTTTATGAACAGTGACTTCCTTTCACATCTTTTGTACTTTTGAAAATGTTAGGAAATGTGTTCTAGCTCTGGACTCAACAACATATTTGGTCCCAGCTCTGGACTCAACAACATATTTGGTCCCTTCTGTGTGCTAATGACTGCCTAGTAATCTTTTTCCCTTTTCCTTTCTGTATGCTTTTACATTTCCTAAAAGTCCATGACTGAAGGTCTTAAATGCTCTATTTAAACAACCTGAAGTTTGAGCATGGAATTTGCCACGCTTTGTGAAAAGTTATTATTAACCAAACATGATAAGGGGAGGACAAAAAGAGAATCAGAGAGAAGGTTACCCAGACCTTTAAAGCAAAAGAGCCTTGTTTGTGCAGCTGCAAACACAGAAACGATTAAAAAAAAAAAAAAAAAAAAAAAAAAAAAAAAAAAAAAAGAACAAGCCAAGCTTGCATTCAATACCGGTTGTTAAGCCAAATCCCATGTCAGCTGGCTCTTCACTCAATGCATACAGCTGGCAAACCTCACTGTCTTCAGCCTCCATATGGGCACGCTTGGTTAAAAGAAATTTCCTGCAAAGGATACATATTTATAATAATTCTGGATTAAGCTTGTAACTCTGAACAAGGACTTCAGCTTTCTGAAAACATTCTACATTTATATAAACAAAGTTATCAACACCTTTTTCTAAAACTAAGTGATCTACCAAACATCTGTGGGATCGGAAAGGGCAAGCCTGCCAGAGGCATATCTGCCTGCTGGTAACTATTTATACACTTTTATCTGCTGCACATTCATATAAAAATGAGAAAGAAGAGTAATTTTTCTTTCATGTGACTAGGAAGTAAAGCAAGCAGGCACTAACCCTGGCCTATGGAGCTGTATTTCCAAAGCTAGGTCCACCAACATTCTAATTGCTCAAAATCAACACCTCAATAAAACATGCATACAGTTAAATCTAGTCCAGATCTTCAGAAGTGTTGTTGGCACATTCTGTTAATTTCCTGCTCTGCAAGCCTGCACTTTCACCAAAACAAGTCTGCATTTCAAACACCAACTGTTACAGCCCAGTCATCTCACAGACTCAAAAAGCAACTCTGAGACCAGGAGGGAACATTACTAGGTGTGAACAAGAAATAATGTCATCAAGAAAATAAGTTTTAACTAACTGTTTTGTTTCATTTTCCACCAAGAGCCACCGGTCTTCAGCCACCAGAAAGACAGATTCTAGATTGATTGGCAGTGAGATGGTATGAGTTTGGCCCTCCAATACATCCAGTACAATAAGAAGGTTTCTGTAAAATTAGAAGCCAGGAGAAGAATAACCCGATAGGTATGTATATTAGGTGATCCATTGTAAATCAATATAATACAAGCATATAGCTTAAATCTCACCCTTTTTCTTTGTAGAACACCAGCCAGTTTTTGTGTGAAAACTCTCGGCACATTTTGTAGCTGCTCTGTAAAAAATATGTCATACGGCAATTAGGGTTTGTTAGGTTACTTAGGTTGACTCCCCTCAAAGTGCACTACATTTATTTTTCCTTCACTTAGAATAACTCACTGCATTAATTACCTCTCAAAATGCTATCTTGCCTGTCTTGTCCAAAGTCACACAATTGCATCATAACTTAGTTCATTATTTTGGACATAATCCCTTGGAACAAAATGTTCTGTTATTCCCAGATCTAGATCTAAAGAGGGAGATTTTAAAGATACATAACCTCTGACAATATGACATTTATATCTCTGCTATCACTATCCCATTACGATCCTATTTTCTATGGAAGACATTTAAACATATGTGAGTGTAAACAATTAAGTGCTTGGGTCCCCCAAACAGTAAGGGAAACAATCCTGGTTGTTGTTTTCCCCAGGATTGAGTTTTGATTTCCAACAAAAAGAGTATAACGGAGGCAGGTGTCATTCCTCACCGTCTCTTCCTTGCTGCTCCACCACGATGTTCTCTTAGGAGACTCTTGAGCATCTGGCAAGAGCAAAAGTCTGCGAAGGGCACCGCTGTTTGTATCCAGCAACAACACAACATTGCTCTGTAAATGAAAAGCAGGTCTGCGTACATCTCAAATCCACGTAAGAGACGACAGTAAATCTGTCTGAAGCACTCTTGCAACTCAAGCAACTTTTTGAAAAGATGACCTAGACTTTGTTGGGAAATGCAAGCTGAATCTTCCTGGTCCATTTCAAAGCTGATGGAGAAATGTAATTGTGCAGGCTAAGTACATGGGCTGGAACTATTATTTCAGTTTTTCCGTAAGTGTTATCAATACAGCTCACATCCATTTCTGCATAATCTCTGGAAACCGGACTAGCATGGCTTACATGTCTAAGCCATAGCCATCTGCATGTGGAATACCCACCAGCTGTGCTCTGTCAAGCCACTAAAATATTTAGTTTCAGTTTTTATGTTTCCTTAGCATTACTCTAAAGTATTCATTGCTGAACTTAACGCTGAAGGTGAAAAACTGCTGAGAGAACAAATGCTTTCGTATTTTCTGTCAAATTTCATACTTTAGATACTTTGGAGCCTATTAAAAATCCCAGTGCATGAAATTCCTGTGACTTGCATGCTCAGAGAGCTTACAGCGTCAGAAGCAGGATACTGCTGGAGGACAGCAGGATGACTCTAGAGAATTAATCAAGACAGGATACTGAACAGAGCATTGCAAGTGTCCTCCACATAAAACACGTGAAAATGTGGTATGGTAACTTTTGAACAAGTTTCTGAGGTTGTTACTCAGTGCCCAGGATCCACACATGATGTCAAATGATGGGGAGAGGGACCAATGCTTCCCCTTGCCAGCCCCAGGTCACACATGGGGAAGTGACCAAGGCACGTCAATGAAGCTTTCCCTACCTGTTGCGCAGTGCCACAGGTGTCACCTTCATGATGACCCACGTGTCACAGAATCATAGAATGACCTGGGTTCAAGGGACCCCAACGATCATCAAGTTCCAACTCCCTGCCACAGGCAGGGTTGCCAACCACTAGGTCTAGTACAAGATCAGGCTGCCCAGGGCCCCATCCAACCAGGCCTTGAACACCTCCAGGGACAGGGCATCCACAACCTCTCTGGGCAGCCTGTGCCAGCACCTCACCACTCTCTCGGTGAAGAACTTCCCCCTGATGTCCAATCTAAACCTTCCCTCCTTCAGCTTAAAACCATTCCCTCTTGTCTCATCGCTATCTACCCTTGTAAAAACCATTGTGTCACACGGACCTAACATGTCTGAGGTGCTGCAGCCAAGTCTGGAGTGTGTGACATGGATGAATGCACCTGACACAGAAAATACATTGCTTGCAGAACTTGCTTTTTTGCAGGGTCATTTTAAACATGGCTTTTTACAAATTACTATAGCCACTCTTAATGTACTTGCCTAAGAACTCAAGAGAACAATCATTGAGGGCCAACCTTAACTGCATCAAATTAAATTTAAAAGGTACAACAGAACAAGTTAATTAAGCCTTGGGTTGAATTTTTTGTTTGCCATTTAAGGAAACATTAGGTTCTGCAAGGACATTAGGTTCTGCAAGGGCTTACTAAAAGTAAACTGTCCACGTACAACATCTGCAATAACGCACGATAGACGTTAAGGGAGTAAAACATAAATTCCCACAAAATTGTCCTAAATAAAACAAGTACAAACAATCTGAGTCACAGTGTTTCTGTTCTTTTTGGGTATGCTTCGTACTTTCACTAGGATTATTTGGGAGAATTAACTTTATTCAATGATGACAGTTATTTGAAGCTAAACATGGTAAAGCATTTAAAATATTACCACGTTATTTGGAGCATTTGGGAATTTCAGCTGGAGTTCAATACTTCTAAAAAAAGAAGTTTGCTTATGTATTACAAACCAAAATTATAGAAACGTGGTTCAGGAAAAAAATAGGGCATTCGCTTTGTATTTTGGTTTTGTGCCATGTTTTATTTATACAATTCTGCAGCAGCACTGCTGAACCATAGAAACGCGTGAGCCTTCCACATGAGATAAAGAACACATAGGAATCAATTACACTCTTCCACTTAGCGTTAAATTTATGAGAGCAGTTGGTAATATAAAAAGCCTTTCTACTCCACCCCTTTTGATGTTAATGGCTTCCTTCTGTGCTAAGTGACTGATGTATATTCTGTCTGTGTTTAAGAATAGATTTTTGCGTCACTTGCAAACACATCCAAAAGCAGCTTTGGCAACTCTTCAAGTGGGCTGGGAAAAGACGCTGGTGTGCAATTCCGCTATGTTTGTTCTTGACTGGGAGAAAAGTAACCTTTGGGTGACCTCACGACCCCGATGTCTGGAATTCCAAACTTTGGACAGATGCAATAACCAATCTCATGAAGTGACGAGCCTTTATTTTTAGTTACTGCAAAGTTTCCCTTTCCTTACTGCTGTTTTTATTTTAGCAAGCATTTTCCTCTTAAAAGTCCTTAAACCAAGCAGGGCTGTGATTTCATTTTGCTGGTATGGGAAGTTTTTTCTTATGGTCTTGCAGACAGAGCAGAGTTACGGGAAGGAATAAACTTCAATTTCAGAGCTGGACAGTATAAACAGCTTCATTTAACCCTCTTGTGTTTTCCCTATGCTTACTCTCACAGCTTCATTCTCTTCTGTCCTCAGTGCTCATGCAAGCTGGCAAACATCCTCCTTTGCTGTCAGCTACAGACGAGGCTGATTCTCAGCTCTGGACAGCGTGCACTTACCTTGCCTCATGTCCCACAAGCAGCTCTTTCATTAGTGCCACTCCATGACCTCAGCAATCCTGGTGCTGTAGATATTAGGCGCAGACACAGGGCACTTCAGGCACAGATCTAGACATACCTTACTGTTCATTAGGTATAAGTAATAAAAGACTGTGCAAGAACTTACAGTTTTGGGCTCAAAACACCATGCCCTCAGAGGTGAGAAATGTATGCAAGTAGATTAGTGGCCTTCTAATTCATGTGAGTGGTGCCTTTCAGGTGGTTTGGGAGATCTGACTGTACTACAGAATCCAGGGAACTGAGAACAGCAAATGGCATATATGAGCTTTGTGCTTACAAAAAAGAAAGTCTTCACCTTGTACAAAAAAAGATGAGAACTTGTTGTCTGCTAGTTTTTGAAGAAAAAACATCTTCCTTCTAAACACATACATCACAATGTTATAGGGATGAGAGGCTTCAGACATCAGTGCTAGAAGGAGTCCTTCCATACCCAGGTCTTGTATTTCAGTCTAGATCACAAGCTGTTAAAAACAATCATCTTCTAAAGGATGTTTACATGTAGTGAGCGAGATGGATCCCTGTGTCAGCTCCTATGTCACATACTCCCTCCCTCACCACATGCTATCTGGGAGCTTTGACAAAGAGCTCCAGCAGCACATGGGACAGGGAAAAGCACTTCCCTCCCTTCCTACCCCACTTCCCGACAGAGAAAGATAAAAGCAGAGTTAAAGGAAGTTGGCAGGACACTGCTTGGGCAAAGTTCATTGTGCTCACTGAGGCAGACTGTAGGTTACTCTGTTGGTCCAGTTGTAGACTCTCAACAGTGCAAAGTACTTGTAAGAAAACATGGAAGCGTGCAGTTAATCCATACGTGAATCAATTTTCAATGTGTTTTCCTCCTATATAAGTCCCATAAAAAATCACACATGAAGCTTCTCAAAATTCTTTTCATTTGCTATACTCCCAAGTGGTAAATGCGATAAGTGCATTAAGAAAAAGGCAACAGGCATGCATGTTGCTTTATAGGAAATAGCGGTTCGTCCTGGACTACTTGTGAGGAGGATGGGACGAGGCACTGCTACTTTGAAAAGATGAATGCTTCCCCCTTACGTTGCAATTTCCACTTTACAAATAAATGACTTGAGATTTCAGAAGAGTCTTTTATTACTTATACCTAATGAACAGTAAGGTATGTCTAGATCTGTAGCTAAAGTGCTCTGTGTCTGCACCTAATATCTACAGCAACAGGATTGTTGAGGTCATGGAGAGGCACCAATAAAAAATATAGTCTATAAAAAAGAAGTCTATCATCTCAGATTAAACAAAGAGGCAATATAGGCTGTGATCACTGAGACCAATGGCCACTGCATGGAACAGAATCATCTACCCTTTCTTCCAAGATGTAGAGATGGCTTAAAAGCAGATAAAAACTCTGACTTACACAATTAAATGAAATCCTCAAGAAGTTCAATTTTAGTAAAATTTTATTTACAAGGACAGGAAGGAATGGCGATTTTTCATTTTATTTTACTGGAGGGCTCTACTGAATCCAGATGGATGTTATCTGAGGAATAAATCACAAGCTTATTTGACGAGCTACAATATCATCATCTCATCCTCTCCAGCAGTTATCATCCATTTTAAGCTGTTCTTTTTAAAACTTAGTTATAAACACTCCTTTCCAAGGATCTTTATTAAAGCAATTTTTTTTCTGTCCAAGATGCTTACTTAAGTCACTCAGAAAGTCTATAATTACTCCTGAATGGTGTCCTAAGCATACAATGACTGTTTGCAACCAAGTGTGTAGTTCACACTCAGTAAGGTCTGTGTTACTGTTAACACTGTAACAAGCCTTAGCATAATGTAAAACATTCAGAATATTGTAATTCAGTATTACTTTCCAGCAGGATAAGCAGGCTTATTTTCAGACAGGATTTGTTCAATTTAGCACTTGCTAAGAAAGGTAAGGCTGGAAACTAACGATATTTAAATTTTGTCTAGGAAAAAACAAGTTACAGCTCAATGGAAGTCAGCTGGAAAAGGACAATGAGCTACCATGGAATGATCTTTATTTCAGAGTTAAGCAACAACACCACTAAAAAATACACACCATGAGGATAGGCAAAATCAGTCATGGAGTTAATTAACAATCCAAAGCTTCATGGACAAATCTCTGATTAAAACCTTGGTGCTGAAAGTGAATCCTTCTGTGATTTGGTTAAAAACAAAACTAGAAGGGCAATTATCTTCATGGTGGGAATTCCAGAGACTCAGAAAGCAAAGAATATTGCTGGGCTTTATATTAAAAAGTGAGAGACATTCTAAACATTCTTAGACACAAGATAGACTGCCATCTGTTTTACAGTTTCCTGCATTGACTTTGCCAAAAAAAAGGCCTAGAATTGCTTAGTATTGAACAAATTTATCATTTGCATCTAAAAATAGCCCAAATCATAAGTCTATAGCTGCTCAAGACAACCACATAAGCAATCACAATAAACAGGTATCATCAGAATCACATTTTTCCAGTTGGCATTGGAAAGTGTCCAAGAAGAAGGAAGAAGGATTAACAATAATAAAGAATGAATAACAAACAGCATCACTTTACCACCTCTTGTCTCTTTTCACTCTTGGGCAAAGAAGCTTTAAATTGGAAATGTTCCAATCAGCCACTGATAGTACTAAAAAGTCAAAAATATGTGGAAATCATGCATTACTTAACTCTGAAAAAAAGGATTCAAGTCAAATCAACCCTAAAATTTAGAACCATTCAGTGGTTCTAAACTTCTATTGCTGATGATACCCTACATGTCAAGGCTTACATAGCCTTTCTAGTCTCAGCATTTCAGATGTTACAGAATGAGAAATATCAGGATTCACAAAACAAACCAAAAATAGTGGCATGAAGCAAACACAAGCAACATTTTACTTCACGACTCAGAAAATGTCTCTTTCATGTACTGCTCAAAAAGTAGAAAGGGAATGAGATCAGAGCAGAACTTAAAACTCACAGCATAAAACTGCTTACCCTGTACTTTTCAAATACACAGTGCTTGACTGAGAATCCTGAACTCAATTCAACCTCCCCTTCTCTCATGAAGGCCAATCTCCCTCTACCAGTAAGAGAAATAAGTAGGCAGAACTCAGCTTCAATAATGCAAAAGGACATAAAAGGTTCTAGTAAATCCGCTAGAAAGTGCACAAGTATCTCCCCATAAAAACTAAAGCTGAGGCAACTCTCAGGCTTCAAGTATAATGAAAAATAGAACATTGAGAAGCAGCTGGACTTATCCAGTCTATTTCTTTTCTACCTACAGAGGAGACACCTTAGCAATCCTGTCTTTTGTTCATCACTAAACATTTAGCTGTAATTTTTTGGTTGCATATTGGCTTTTGTTTCTTTTTTTTTTTTTTCTTACCTGCTCTTCATGTAGAAGCACTTGACCTTTGAGCGGATTTCCCAGAGGTGCCACAGTCACAAAAGGTTGCCAGACATGTCCCACTGTTCTTGGGAAGATGTCATACAAATCCACAAAGTATCCATTCTTACTGGAAACATTCATGAAGTACAAGGAAACAGGATTGCACGCAGTAACATAAAGAACATTTTCAGTTTCCTCTTCTGAAATAAAAAAGGAACATATAGGAAAGGCTACAGACATTGCATATTGCTCTTTTAGAAATACATACATGCCATAAACTAAGCAGATGATATAGCAAAATGTACAGCAAGATCACCACCAAGAAAATTATCATGGCAAAGGGAGGAAAGAGGGAGATAAATGGTCTCTCAATACCAAGAGTTAACAAGCAGACTCTTGCCACAACACTGTGAACTCTTTGAACAAGTAGTCCCAGGCACATTTGCATAGATATGACTGCAGTGCCTGCCAGCATATACAAAATGTCTCAACACCTTTTTGTTTGTTTACAGTTTCGTTTCTCCCTGCTTCTCTAGCCCAACCACTCTTTCAATTAATGTACTTAATAATTACATAAGGGATGAACGTAAACTTTTCACAAAGAGCACTTCCTGCTGGACTTCAGACAATTCTTAAAATCAAACCAAAGTCATGTAATATCTCTTTTACTGTCATGAAAGTTTGTGAATTTATCTGAAACTAAGGCTACAAGCAGAAAAAGCAGCACTCCATTACTAATCATCAGCAATCTGTTTATAATACATAATAAAGTTTAGAGGTTTCATGACGATCCCTAAAAAAGTTTATGAATATTGCCCATGATTCCACTCACTTTGGGACATAAATAATATAGATAACTGAGCAGGCTTGATTTAGTGAGAAAGAATTTTAATCGGTTTAAACACAGCACTCTGCAAGTTGTAATATTTGTATTAAAAACTGAATTGACCTAGAGAAAGAAAGAAAAAGCCAAAGAATCATCTTCTGAAGCATTATAGTGTTGAACATAAAGACTAGATAGACGTGCAATTTTGTGGATGTGTTCTACTTTAATTACATGTTCTTCTCTTGGTTTGAGAAGGATGCATATCCTTACAAAGTCCACAATGTAGCAGTGAAATTATGCTCCCTTTTCAGTGGCTGATAATTTTTGTATTTTATTTGTATTTTATATTTTGTTTAAAAAAAGTGTAAAAACAAACTATTTTTCCTATAGTAATTTGCAAAGATACCCAGAAATACAAACTACTGAAAACACACTGCAGCGTATTTTTTACCCTTAGAATCACACATGTTGCCTTGTTACATTCTGTCAGTGGCTATCAGCAAGCACTTATGATGCCAATAGCCCAACTCCATCTCCAGGATATTTAATGTGTTTATGATACTGGGGACCATTATAAAAGTTACTTGTTTTTCTTACTGCACCTTTTGTTACAGCAACATCGCAAACAATGTTAACTTCACCCAAAGGCAGAGTCCAAAACGCAAGTTCTTCTGTGAAACTGAGGGACCGGGCTTCATGTCGTTCCAGTGGAAATCGTTGAATATTTAAATATATGGGGCCCTAAAACAAACGATAATGAGAGCTTGCTAAAACACTTCGCTCACTATTCCTTATTAAAATCTAGAAGTCTTCTTCAAGACTGTTAACACTATTAAAAGCAGAAATAATAGATCAATAACTAAATAAATGACAGGAAAGAAAAATGCTTTTCCACAAGCTTTCTGAATTTCCA
Source organism: Penelope pileata (assembly GCA_013396635.1). Classification (NCBI taxonomy): domain Eukaryota; kingdom Metazoa; phylum Chordata; class Aves; order Galliformes; family Cracidae; genus Penelope; species Penelope pileata. The sequence goes on from WBMW01003898.1 coordinate 420,165, forward strand.
TACTGCCATTTTCTTCACAGTATAGAAACCATCATGCCTCTCTCTTTAGTTATTTATTGGTTTGGAACCATTATTGCTCAATGGCATGAAGAAACTATCATGCTCTGATAAAACTCAGTCCATACATGGGAAAAAATCAGAATATTTTTGTCTCAAAGAACTTCGATGTCAATTTCTTCAATTCATATGAATCCCACATCAAATTAGCAGTTCACGCTTTTTCCTTACTCACTGGAGTAATAATTACTGAAGTTAGGCCAAGAGCTCAAAGCTGAAAAGGACTTTAAAGCTTTGGCTGCAGGTCAAATTGTACCAAAGTTTCAGATTCAAACCGGACAGTGCCCAAGACACATAAGAACTCAGCTGAATGTAAAATAAATACAGGAAACAGCTTTCTTTTCAATGTATGATCTGGGGGCTGAATCTGGCCACATCCAAGCATCCAAAACAGCTGCAGAGTTCCTTCATACATGATATTTCCAGTGCCTTTATAAATAGCTCTTTTCAAGAACTTCTGACCAAATGCAGTGATTTTTAAAGCACATCCTACATTCTGAGGGCTAGGTACATTTTTCAAGTCAGCGTTAAAAAACATAAACAGGTAACAAGGACCAAGCTTTGTATATATTTTTCCTGAAGAAAGTACATTTTAGATTCTTCATATCCCAATACATAAAGAGAATGTCTTCCAAAAAAAAGAAAGAAGAAAGATACAAACCTTTACACCTATTTTTTGAGTTTCTGTGGGACACAGCAGCTTCTGTCGTGCATTCCCCGACTGATTGATTTTCCAGTAGCCCATAAATTTATGATCTGGTAATGGCAGTCTGTCAAACAATGTAGCAACAAATGAATGTTTATAGTCATTAACCAGCAACTGACACAGAACAAATCATTTAAACAAAAGCAGATTTCCAACTAGCCATATTTGAAGATTCTCTTGCACAAAATGCTTCCTCACTAAAATATTTCATTTATGTTTTAAGTCACAAAAAATTTAGCCTTCTGGAATACTAATACAGTCACAACCTAAACAGCATGATAAAGGAAGGAACCTTTCACATAATATGGCCTCAAAAGAAACATTTTTCCAGTCTGAATTATCTAGGGCACGTAACAAAAGATATCCAAGCCATCTCTTGCTTTGCTTTATTCAGGTCAGGCAGGATGTGACAGCAGCACTTAAAGGTACTTAAAGGTAAGCAGCACACACCTCTAAAAACAGTAGAATAAGAACAGTAAACACTGCTGAAAGTTAACCATGCAATAAATGCAATGACTTTTTCCACGTATTTTGCCACTGCTCACACAAACATAGGCAATGTAATACAGTTGTAAGAGTATGCCACTGCCTTCTGGCCAGTACAGCTTACAGGGAGGGCACAGACTTCTTCGAGAGCCTCTGCTGGTTTCATTGGTCTAACTTCTTTATTTCTGTATCTTTTATTTAGGGAAGAAATATATGGACCTCAGCAAAGCTCATTTATAAAGGAGAAGAAAATGCTGGCGTATGACAAAGTAGCCTGACAGCAAAATAGGGACAGCGTCTCCAGTGATTTGCAGCCACTAAAAGCAGTTTGACTTTGTTGATCAGCAGTCAACAGTTGAGCTAATGAACTCATCACTTTTGGTTTCTTTTATTTAGGATCCATTGCTCCTAAAGAGACCTATCAAAACTGCATTCCGCATTACAAGCAGTTGCGCATGATTGTACAGCTACAGAACCTGGCAAGAGAACAGAAGACATTCCCTCTCCCAGTTTCTATAAATATCTCCAAAGTCTATTTTAAGGAAGTTCTCCTACATTGTTAAAAGCCTGTGCTTGGTTTCTTCTATCCCATTTGATGATACTTGTTCCTACTGTCAAAATCATTTGCCCTCTCCCCTCCAACCTGGCTCCACAAGATATAAGAGGTTTCTTTCTGTTCTTCTTGATAGTCTTTTCAGAATAAGGAAAGATCTCAAATAAAAAGAAATATTTTGGACAACATATGAATCTTGGCAAATTTCAGTAAGATTTTTTTCACTGAGAACTTAAAGGAAATGTCAAGGAAGGAACACTAATATCCTCTAATCACTCCAAGTCACACAGGAAAGATGCATTAACATTTCTTACTGGTCTACTGGCACCAAACCTCAAGCAACCTGGAGAAGGCAGCACCCACAGGCAGACAGTCATTCAATCTCCAGCCCCATTCTGCACTGGGACAACATGCTAAGGCAGCCAGAGAGCCAAAGACACTTTTCGTCATTTCGAAATACAAAACGGTTTGGATGCCACAGATCCTAGACAAACATCCAGCTGCCAGCAATATACCATTGAGGCGTGTAAAGAGGAAAGTGTACTTCATAATTTCCCTCGCTTAATCAAAGAACCAGCAGAGTATTCACTGCCAGTTTGTGGCCTATTTACAAATATTAATAGATGCCAATGTTTAAAGAGTGATTTATTTTGTGTTCTTCCTCATGTCAGTTTGCACTTTTTCACTGTTTATACCAAGCTAGACGAGGCAGATTCTTCCCAAATTAAGAATAAAATTTAAGCCAGACTCAAAAGAAATGCAAATACTTTATAATTTACATTACAATATTCCAGACCCCTAAGAAAAAATGTCCAGGACGTACTACTTCAACACGTGTACAATTCTCAGATTAATGCATTCAGAAGAAGGGCAGGCAGTTCTGTCACTATGTTAAGTCAGTTCATCCATTTTACTCTAAGCTTCCAAATGGAATTTTACTCTAAGCTTCCATTTAGGTTTCAAAACGATTCGTTGGCAAAACTTTGGTTGTGCTGAGCTGAAACTGACTTGTGTGCAAAAGAAACTGGAATTCTTTATTTTCTTTTGCTAGGATTACTATGAGTAGCAAAATCTCTGATATGCCTATAATGAGCAATAACTGTTTCCTGTCAGCTCAATGGAACATCAGCTTCCACAAGGATTTGGATTTAGTTTTTAATTCCTTACATGTTACTCCCATGGACAGCATCCTAGAAATCAACGGGTTCACTAATAATCATGAATACTTATGAAATTTTAAAACAAAACATATGTTAACAACCAGCTCTAACCAAATACTCTGCTTTATATAGCAACAGAATTACAGATTGCATTCCCAAAGAAACAAAACATTTCCACTCTGTTTCAGCTTTCTTAAGATCTGCTTTGCTAATAGTTTTCTTCCCTCAGGAAAATTAATTTTGCCTTTCTCCTAGATTCTTGAGGTTTTGTTCTCTTCCCCACTCCTGAATAATTTAGTTTCTCTGGGGAGCAGGCTAAGCTGTTGTGAACAGCAACGAGGAGGGAGAGGTAGATCAGAATTCAGGAATAAAACAGAGAACAGAATTCATAACACAAAGCTCCTTTGTCAAGAAAAATAGGGCATGAGAACTGTTTTATTCCATCTCACTGCTCACTGCACAGAAAACTGGTCTAAGAAAGACTGAGCATACAGAAGAAGCTGGTGGCACAGCAGGTCTTAGCAGCAGCCTGCCTCCTGAATGATTGTCAGAAGAGGGTGAGGGTACGGACGGACTGGAGCAGCATGATCACACCGGAGACATGCACACAGCTTAACAGCTTTCCTCCACTGAATACATATGACATGCGTTGAAGTAGGCAGCCTATTTTCCTTTCCCAGGGCTTACAGGTAACAACAAAGTTTTGAAAATAACCTGAAGTGACAGTACTAGTAAAAAGATTCACAAGGCACTCCTGCCCCTCTGCAGTATTTCAAATGAATTAAATAAACCAAACACTGCTTATATAAAAGGTAGACAGAATGCTATGGAAATGGCACCAGTGGCAAAAAGCTGAGAAACAGAGATCTGATGGCTGCAGAAAAGGGCAGTGGGTTGGAAAGAACTGTACCGAAACTCCATTGCTATCCCCAGCTGTAACGTATGGAACGACCCTCGATTTACGCTCTCCTCAAAAGCTGGAAAAACCACATGACAGGCTGCAGCAATCTTGTAAGGAAGCCAAGAGTTAAAAGCAAGTTCTAATGAATCATTTCTACTCACTTCTTTCATTATGGATCTGTCAATGTCTGTTCGTTAAGAAAAAGTTAGAAATATTTTTATGTTTATTTGCTCCTAGTTTTAAATCCTGGTTTTCCTTACAATCACTGTTGTCCATGAAGTGGTTACATATGAAGACTGCTTAGAAAAGCTGATGGGCACAGGACTTACAGTTTATGTACCGTTTATTTACAGTTTAATTCTACATAAAACTATTTAGCCTGATTTTGTTCATACAGAGCAGTCTGAGGGGAAACAATCTGTCAAAAGTTTATTCTCAAGCAGCTTCTGATGCTGAAAAACTTCTCAAAGTGATACCTTGAGTGCACAACTTCATCACTTTTTAAATGTAGAAAATACATTCATTTTAGCCTAATTTGAAAAAAAAAAAAGTATTCAAAGAGTCAATAGAACTCACTTTATAAATTTATTCTTTCAAATATCTGAGAGCATACTGGAAAATAGCTAAGAATGTTGTAAGAATAAAATTTCACTGAATAAAATTTCTCTACATCCAGCTATTCTATTAGCACAGAGTCAGACGAACTTTGACAGATAACAGAACTGTTTAGTACTTGATGCTGTAAGCCATCTCAATGCTGGAACAGAATGTAGTGTTCAAGGATTTAAATAAAAGTCTGTTTTTAGTCCAGCTAAACAGACTTTTATCCCACCTTTTCTAATTTTTGTTTTTTATTATTTTTTTCATTATTTTTTATTATTTTTTATTTATTTTTTCAAAGGTGTCCTTTGAAACTAAGAACCTTCTTTACTGACCAAATCTCTGTACTTTTTCCAAATATTTTTTGATTAAAATTTCAGCAGTAAACATACAGAAAAGACTGTGCAGCCCTCCTCTTCTCTTCCCCCCAGTGTACAGGATGGACAATAGGCACAACTAGTAACAGCTAGGTCCAACATTTAACTACTAACTATATGAAAGAGTCTTAAGAGAAAAGCAAAGCCATTAAAATGCATATCTAGATTACATATAAATAATTTAGTTCATATAAAACAAATATCCAAGTTCTAGCAAGAACACCTGGAAGCACATAGCCACAGGAGGGAAGAAAAATGAGATGAATATTTCCTTCAGGATAAGTGCCAAAATTAAAGCTGAGTACTGTTTTACCTAGGAATTGCAAATAGTCCAAACTGTGCATCAGAATGGCAGATCGTCGTGAGTTCAGACAAATGTGGCACAACAGATATTATTGGGAAAACAAAGCATCCACAAAGAAAGATAATGAATTACTCTGAGTTATCCATTTTACCCACTACGTGTTGGCAAAGCATGGCAGAGAAGCCACTCACTCACCATAGTGACAAAAATATATATATAAACTACTGAATAGGTAACACCAGGAGATACAGACAACATCAGAACATTCTAAGCTGACAATATTGCACGTGTCAGTGTCTTGAAGAATGGTGATCCTACTTGGAAAACACAGCCTTAAGGAAACAAAAAGGCTGAAAGGGATTAGGTGGGAAAAAGTAAAGTTTTACTTGGCTTGAAAAACAGTAGAAAAAAACATTCTGCAGTGATAAGTAAAGGAAGAGGCTAACTCTATAGTCTGTTTAGCCACCATGGAAAGTCTCAGGAATTAAGCAGAATACTACCCATTTAATATTAGAACAGGAGAAACTTCCACAGAACAAATATGCTACAGAAGAATTTGAACTCATAATACTAAGCCAGGCTGTAAAAGAAAATATACTAGAACATTAACATTTTATTTCTACATCTCTGAACAGATGTAGAGTTTTTCTAAAGGGATATCTATTAGTTCAGCTTGCAAATTGAAAAATCTCATGAGAGCACATGAAGTCAAAGAGAAAAGGTCTAATATAAAATATCAATTCTGGAAATAAATGAATTAGCATTCACAAATTAATTTATCTCTTGAAAAAATACCTAAATGGTAATTAGACACCACATAATATTCTTCCCAAGATGAAGTACGTTAATTCCAGAGCCTAAGCTAAATTCCCATAAGGGTCGTTGTTACTTTCGGTTAAACTTCCCCTGTAACACAACCATCATGTTCCTTCTCTCGAGACCCTGCACTGCAGTGTGTTGCTCATGTGTCCCTTGTTTTTGTTTCTATACTTTCCAGCAGTTATGTTTCAGCAGCAATTTAAATAATTCTTATTTCTCTAAGGTGGTTTTCCTTTTCTTTTTTTTCATACAGAAAGACTTCTCCAAAATGTATTAAAACAAAAGATTCGCAAATTGTTGGATCCAATAGACATGTGAAGACATGCCAAGAAGTACCTGCATAACGGAGTCGGTACTTCAGTATAATCATGGAATCATCTAGGTTGGAAAAGACCTTCAAGATCACCACATCCAACCATCAAACAGACCCACTAAAACTCATCACTAAACCATCACTGAAGTCCCCTGGCACTACGTCCACACATCTCCATCTCCAGGCACGGTAACTCCACCATTTTCCTGGGCATCCCATTCCAGTGCTTCACCAACCACTCCCTGAAGAAATTCTTTCTAATGTCCAAACAAACCCTTCTGTGGCACAGCTGTGGTTTTTCATGTTTTTCATGTCTTATCATCTCCTGGAAAAGCTTTTGTATCGCAAAACTTCTTAATTAATTTCACAGCTTTGGTTTTCTTACCGATAGTTCTTACCAGTAATTTGGCTGCAGATATAGAATGACATATATGCAGATATATGCAGATATAGAATGATATATATGACTTATATTCTAAGTCAGTATAGGCTTTGACATCCCTCCTAGTTTTCATATTGCTTAATAGAATCACTGAGCAATTTATCATGTAAGCTAGCATTCGATCAAGTGATTGCCAACTTGTGTGAAAGTATAAGCAGCTAGGAAGGCAAGATTAAAGTCGAAAATGATCTTGAAAAACAGAGAAATAATCTGAAAAAATACCACATCGTAAGGGAAGTGTAAGTACGAATGGAACTGATTACATAATGAAGATAAGGGGTGAGTGCGGGGTTCTGCAGAAGAGATCTGTAAGTTAGTGTTTAGAAAACTAAACGAGTTAAATGTTGCAGGAAATGCAAACACTGGGATTTTTAAAACGGACTGTTGCAAGAAATACATCTCTACTCTATACTCTCATGCCATTCTACCTAGCTCTTGTAGAAACTAACCCACCCAGTTTCACATGCCACGTTTAAAGACAGATATGCATGTCAGAGTGCGTGTGGGAGTAAAGAAAGCATGAAAGAAAAATAGAAACAACTAGAGGCCTTAAAAATGGGAAGATTGAGAAAAATCGATGTTTCTAGTCTCACGATGACTTTCTAATAGCAACAATATTTAGGAAAAAGGCTGACTTGCTTAGGGAGCTTACAAAAAACTAAATTTGAAGGAGATGGCAGAGATCAAGACAAAATCAGGTAAGAAGGTTTGAGATTAGCTTACATCTTTTATGAAGGAAGTGAGATGGACTAGATTAGCATCATTACCCTACTCCCAAATTCCTGCAAAACAATATAAAGGAGGTCTCGTTCTAAACAAGTCGAAGCTTGGGCAATTCCCTTTCTGCACTGGTCCTACTACCTCAATGTGTCCATCAGATAATCACAGAATTGTAGGGGTTGGAAGGGACCTCTGGAGATGTAGTCCAACCCCCCTGCTAAAGCAGGTTCTCTAGAGCAGGTTACACAGGAAAGCATCCAGGCAGGTTTTGGATATCTCCAGAGAAGGAGACTCCTTCTCTGGACAGCCTGTTCCAGTGCTCTGTCACTCTAAAAGAAGTTTTTCTACATGTCCCAGGTCTCTCAGCCTTTCCTCATACAAGAGATGCTCCAGGCCCCTAATAATCTTCATGGCCCTTTGCTGGACTCTAGAAGTTCTCTGTCTTTCTTGAACTGAGGAGCCCAGAACTGGACACAGTACTCCAGATGTAGCCTCACCAGAGCAGAGAAGAGGGGGAGGATCACCTCCCTCAACCTGCTGACCACGCTCTTTTAGATGCACCCCAGGATACCATAGGTCTTCTTGGCCACCAGGGCACACTGCTGGCTCATAGCCAACCTGCTGTCCACCAGGTCACCCAGGTCCTTCTCCGCAGAGCTCCTCTCCAGCAGGTCAGCCCCTAATCTGTACTGATGCATGCGGTTATTCCTCCCCCAGTGCAGGACTCTACACTTGCCCTCATTGAACCTCATCAGGTTCCTCTCTGTCCAGCTCTCCAGCACATCCAGCAAATTGGGCTGGAACAGATTTGGAGACATTACCCCATTGTTGCTTTACCCCAAAGCAGAATCAGCCTTACCTAAACCATTCCTGAAAGATGTGCCTGTAATTCAGGGTGATCCACCAGCGGCTCACAAGCTCCATAGAGTTAAATCTCACGACCAAAAGCAAGGCTATTTTGGCAAAGAGAAGTAGGATAATCTGAAACATCAGCTGTGGGGGATGCAAGTGTGATACTGAGATCAAGATCACAGGATCACCAGAGCCAGGTGTCAGCCTAGTCCCTATCTTGCACAGTGAGATCTAGGAAAGAGCAGCTTTTATCAACTGCTTGTGAGCTGCTCCTCTCATTTCTCCCTACTTCAGCATATAGAGTACAGACTGTCAGTGAAAGAAAGGCTTTGAGGAGCATGTTGTGGGGGTGTTGTAGGTCTGTCACCCTTCGTGTAACTGGTCCTGTGAAACCTCAGTGATGGATCCAAAGCAATCAGGTGATTAACTGTTATTCAAAATGATCCAATCCTTCTACCTTCTCACTTCTAGACGGAATAGTCCCCAATAACAGCAGTCTTTCTCTTACGTTCCCTAATCCTCTCCTTGTTTCATTGCTAGGGAGTCCTCTCTGTTCCACCCATTTACACCCACACCTAATACTTCTAAAAACTATATAAAAATTATATAAACTACAAATTTCTCAAAAAAAATATGACAAACATCATCAACCTTTAAAATAGAAATTTCCAAGTGACTTTTAGCAAATAAACCATGGAAAGAGTTTCCAGTGCATAGTATCAATTTGAAAGACACTGCAGTTGCTAAAGCATCAGTTCCCTAGGTATGTAATTCTTCTGTCAACAAAATGAAAAGGTAAACCACAGACATCATACTGCCAGTCTCCTTTTAATAGCTATATGTAGGATGTTAGATAGGACAACAGTGTGCACCAGTGGAAAAAACCTGCACATAGACACCTAAACATCAAGACATCATGTCATAAGAATCAGTGCCTCCTCAGCAAATATAGAATCAATTATGTCCCATGGAAAATGCAATCCTCCACAAATCCATAAAGCTTTCTTCATGAAAGGGAAATATTTGTTTCTCCATAAATAAATTCTGTATAAGAATTCAAACCACAGCAAGTTTTATGACTGCTTTTAGATCCGATCTGCTTAAACCTTTTATCTGTGAACTGTACAAGGATGAGTTAAATCTGTTTCACAATTTATTCTTAAAAAAATTTTTTTAAAAAAGCTATTTTGATTCTAACCTTTGAAAATATTTAGTATAATGTGTCAACTGTCAACATAATTAAAGAATAGTAGTGATATACAGATGAAGAAATGATTCTTAGAGCTTATATGTTTAATTACAAACACTGCTCTACTCTACAGAAGTATTTTTGTAGGACCTCTGCTGAGTATTAAAGACAAAATCCCAATAACCCTGATGACAACTTATAACTTTTGATACTTATTTGGGTGGTAAATAAGAGGACAGAAGCGTGCTGCAATTCAAGTAAAAACACAGGAGAAGAAACAAGTATTTCCCTTTATTAATATATATCTGTTCACCATACAAACTATAAATATGTACATGGACATTAAGTAAAGAGTAAATATTAGTAATAAGCGAATACTCCATCATAAAGAAATTTAAATTGCTGTAGATATACAACCTTAAACCAGAGGAGTACTTCAAGTATTCCAGGTTAGTTTAAAATCAATTAGCAGCAAGTTAACACACTATAAAAAGGGATCATGAGACATGTCTTCTCAATATTTATCTTATGTATCTTACTCCTTGGCCAGCTCTACATTGGTCGGTTTTGCTCCAATAGGTATCCCATGTTTGTGCAATGTGCTGATTAAAATCTCACGCATTTCTTTGTTGTAGGAGTCGAAGTCAAACACATTTCGAACAACATTGGCCAGTCCTTCAGTTGGGAATTTCTGTGAAAGAAAAAAGTCCCAAATTTATTTTACTGACCATCTCTGTTAAGTTACAGAATACAATTAAATATTGTTAAAATTAACAGTTTTGACCGAAGCTTTGCTCAAATTCTACAAATGCTCAAGTCATCTTTTTAAAAAAATTATGGAATAGACATGGTACATTTATTCAAGTCAGAATGAAGTTCTTGGCACTAAACCTGAATCAAACAAACAGATAGAAGACAGTTAAATGACCACTTTCATCCATGTTTTGAAGAACCATCTTTGTTACACGCATAACAAGGTGGTATAATCATTGAAAGATATAATTAAACATAGCATGTATTCTTAAATTTGGAACTGTTAATCGAGAAGATCTGACACAAATGCATATATTCATGTACTTGACTATACAATTATTTATTTAAGAATTCTGATTCTTAATGTTGAATATAGAAAAGCAGAAGATGCATTTCTCACTTACTAAAGATAACTTTATGTTGTGATGGATTTCAGTGAAAATAGAAATCCACTGAAGATGCACAACCTTTTTAATTGGTGAAAAACACTACTTGAAGTGTGCTGTATACATAAAGAAAATAGGTCTATTGAATTCCAATTAGTACTTTCAACAAAGAAAGTGCTAACTGTTGCTACTGAACTGGACTCATGATTTAAGACCAGCGATCTCTTCCAGGTTTCAGAACCATCCCTCACACCTTTTAATTACTGCTGTTCTGGAGGAAGAAAGCACATTTTTCTGCCTCTCATTTTCCAAAAAGACATAGAAGCCAGTAAGACTTAAAAGTCCTGACAGAGCAGACAACTGAACTCATGTCATAGGAATAAGCTGAAAAGAAAAAAAGTTTTATTCTGGACCTTCAGAAGGCACTATAGGTAGCTTAGCACTTCGCAAACTGTTACCAAGTGCTTCATCAGTAACTTCCACTGTCTGTCGATTTGCTCTGAAACTTCTAAAGCAGACATGTGGCTGTCCCCCTTTAAATTAAGGCAGATTTCAGTAAATGTAGACTTTTACGCATGCTGCCATCATTTCACGTTTAAATAACCTCATTTTTTAGAGGCACATCTAGGTAATTCAAACACAATACGGATTGTTCAAAATTTATTTTTAATTTACCATTGATAAGAACATCTGCTGTTTAAGCTGTGCACAATTAACACATCTAAGTCAGACAGAGCCTTTTCACACGTGTCTTAAAGAATAGATATGAAAATCATCATCTTACTCTCGTAGGATGTAAATAGAGTAAACCAATTAAAAATAATTTTAAAAAAAACACCTGAATTACTGTATCTCCTAGAACTTTACCACCTAACTACTTTACTTTTTGGCATCGGGGGTGGGGGTGCGGGACGGGGGACCAAGAGTCTTTATTTGCATCTTCTCATTTTTTCTTCCAATGTCTTTCGTTCAGATACTAGATGTACTAGATGTTTCAGATAAGGACCTGGATCCCCCCATCTCAGCGTAGCACAGAATTTGATTGTTTCTTCCCTCATCAGTGAGCAATGGCTGGTACAAAAGCAACTTGAAAAAATGATTTAACACGTCAGAGAAATGTATATAAGCATTTTAAAACAAGGTATCAGAGTCCTAAAAGAAATAAAAACTAAAACGGAACAGATTCTTTTCATGAATTTTTTGACCTCTACTCTTAATCAAACACAATAATTAGTCAGGATTTTAATATTGTCCCAAATTAATAAATATCTGATTTCTGAAGTAAAAGATCAGTGACACAAGCAACACTAAATTTAGCTAGATATTGTGGTATAACCAGATACCACTGCTAGAAATAGGCTTGTACAAAACCTTTTTTTAATCTGTAGTGTACATGCCACAGAATATTTCAGTACTAGTGCTGGTAAAAAACTAGACTGAACTATGTACTGCTTTTAAAGTTATCCATAAGGAAGCTATTAGAAGCTCTGTATTATTACAGCTTATTAAAATACAGTTAGTGTAAGATAATAGAAAGTTGTCCTACAGCCTCCACCATCCTGCTTAAAATGTCCATTCCTTACTAGATGAAATGAGTTCTAAAAAAGCCATACAAACTTCTCTCCCAGATGTTCTGACTCAAAATTATAACGTATTTCAGATGCAACTTAAATGCAAAAAGCTTTTTAGAATGCTCAGTAGTGGAAGTACTAAATTCTCTAATGTAAGTTTCAGCTTGGAGTCGCTGCACAAAAAAGCCTATAGACTATAAAATGCACATCAGACATAGCTAAGTTTAAAAACATGTAGAGCTACTAAATACTCTAAAGTACCCTGCTTCCATCTGTTTTCAAGTGTCTGCCTTTGGATACAAAGGAAACGTGTCCAGAACTGTGCATATTCTATATAACCAAAACCTTTCAATGCATAATTATTTTAGAACATTTATTACAATCAACATTGTGGTTTCTTTGTTCTTCCCCTCTCCCTGCAAAGCACAACCAACGAACTTGCACCACACTACCTTGCTCATTCACAACTACTCTACTTTACTCTTTCACCTGCCCTGCACTAGATACTGAAGAAGCCTTGGTCAAGTGCCGCAAATATTATCTGGTTTTCACTAGCAGCCTCCAAGTGTTTCTGTGTTTCTCTGAATCAGTGAGTAGGATTCCGACATCAATATCCTTCTCCTCAAAGAATTACACCAACAGTTCTGTGTCTATCAGTAGGACATCAGATAAAATTTATTTCCTCGGGTACAACCAATTCTTGCTGCCAAAAAACCCTGTTCTGAACACAAACACTTATCAAAAGGCTCTCCACTTCAGTTATTACAACACTGCAATTCTCGTTTCAATCAGAACGAATTCAACCCCTTTTTAATAACTGCCTGGGTAACTGATTACTGAAGAAATGCAATCACAGTTCACTCGAAGAAAAAAAAGTCTGAACATTTGAGTTGAACATTAAAAAAAAAATCATTTGGTTTCTATTGATTTTTAAAACAAGATTACTGGAGAAAATATTGATCTCTCATCAGTCTGTCTGGTTCTCATTCATTGATTCCTTCCCTTCAAGTAATATCTCTGTGTGTACCTTTGAGTATTTTCATGGTGTAGATTCTTGGCTATTTCTTAAAATATTAAAAAATATTATTTTTTTAGGTGTCTGCTTTGTGTTCCCTCTACCACGTGCCTCTGTATGTGGTGCAGTGACTTCAGATGTCTGCACCACCCTTAGAGGCCTTGTACAGTGGGCATCATCTGGTGCCAAGCCAGGCAGCTGAATTCTCCCCTTGCCTTTTCATTCACAGGGACACTAACTTCAGTCTGTTGCGCTCTGCCACATAGCTATTGATTCTAATCAACCCAGTGGAAACTTCATTATCTTTGAAAACTGGTAACTAAAACTCACTGCAGGTGGCCAAAAGGATAAAAGGTTACTGGTGTGTGTAGGAGAGAAAAAGATGCAAAATGATTTGGTAAGCCTAGCTTCCATTTGAGAGTAGATGGACAGGAAAGATATCAAGCACCTACTATCTTAGTACAAGAGCTTACTGGAGATGACAGAAGCCTGACGATCAACAGGCTTCAGGGCCAGAAGGTACCTTAGACATTTACTACTCATAAACTGTTATTCTAGTGCCTACTAACAGAAGGTACTCTCAGATACAATTAAGAAGGCAAATAAGTACGAAATAAAAATAAAAATCTCAAATTGAGAAAAATCTCAATAGACTTATTAGTAGAAAAGCCATTTCCATTTTATCTGAACAAATGTGAGTTGTCTGACTAACATCTGCCAGGGACACGGGGTGATGCCGGACTCTGCAGAACAACATACTAAAGATTCAGTGAAAGGCTGCAGGTTAGCTAGCACAGAAACAGTCACAGCATACAACACCAGCAGTTAAGAGCAGCGTATGGAGCTTCTGGGCTTGCCCATAACCATAATTGTTGGTAGCATCAACAATTCTGACATTTGACACATGCTGACAAATGAAGGTGAGTGAGGCAAAAAAAAAAAAGTGATCTTCAGGCTACCTGCTATGTAGAGCAACAAAACTCAAATTCTCTACACAAACAGCAGGAAGAAATAGATGCAATAACTAAGTCAGACAGCTGCAGTAGAGAGTCTCCTGCAGTTAAAGATCTTCAGACTAGTTTGATATATCTTGAGCTTCACAAAAAACAAAAACAAAACAAACAAAACAGTGGTATAGAAGCAACTTCACTATGAATGCAGTGTCTAAGCTACAACTGAGTTGCTATGGGTTCCCTATTTTCTATTTGCATAATAATTATGAGAAGATGCCCTTGTAACTATACTGTAGACACAATCCTGTATGTTAAAGGCCAAACAGAATGGAGAGATTAGCATAATAATTACATATTGATGCCACAGTAATCAGAATATTCTCTTAATTGAATAGTCCTGATGCTAAGATGCCCTCTCAGGTAACAGTAATCAACAGCAAATTTTTCTCTGAAATATTCAACTCTTTTTTTTGCAGATGCAAAAAAAAAAGAAAAAAAGCCTAAAATTATGTGAAATAAATCAACACAATAGCACAAAGAATTTGGGACTGTGGAACTGCTGTAAGGGAAACTGTTTAACATGACTAACTTCCCTCCTTCCTTCCTAAGCACCAGCAATTTCATTGACTCATTTCCCTCCTTCCTCTTTCTTCTCTACCTGAAGACCTAAAAGCTTTTTACTTTGGAATAACCATTATGTTTATATTCATTGTTTACATTTGGCTACCCCCAGCCTTTTTGTTACTCAGAAGGAAAAACAAGTTACAGTAAACAAAATGTTGCATCCTTTCAAAGAGACAAGGATCTTGAAAACTAATGCTATAGAAGAAATCAAAGCTGAAAGTTGGAGTTTATTTGGATATTTACATTCAATTTTGAATGAAGTGAAAACCAGCAAAGAGGAAACTTCTCCGCTAATCTGTGCCCAATGCCCAGTTTGAAGCAACCACACTAATCTACCTAAGCGGAGACAGAAGTAGAGTGTAATTGTCCTTAAGACAATCAGCAGTGCAGCTCTTCCAGTCTTCAACTATATGAAGCTCTAAGAAAAAAAAAAAAGGATTAAGCCCGTATGTTTCACTATCGGTTGGCAACTTCAGAGTACTTGGAGATAGAAGATGGATGGATGGTGGATGGAAGGAAGAGCCAAAGAGTATAACAGTTCATTTAACAAAAATCCTAGAACATCAGCTTTTCAGCAGCACAGTACCAGTTCCTCAGGACTGCAATTTTTCCACTCATTTCAAACATAACTGCATGTTTAAAGATATCAGTAATGTTATCAACATGGCATGTGGTCTTAACAGTTTGGTAAGCAAATACGTATCGGTTGTTATTTGAGCCTAACAAAGCATTTTTCTTACGTATTTATTTGCATAGATTACTCAGCTTTGAGGTTTGAATTTTGTTAACCCTCCATACAAACTTACAAAGATATTATTATTCTTACATTATATCATCAATATCATACTACCACCAATTTGCTTTCTTTCGAGACCTCATTGAACCCTAGAAACAACAGACTAAAATCTCTCCTCAGAAATCTAAATGAACTGAAGATTTTAAGAAGTATCAGTTTCAAGCTGAGGAATATAAATGTCTGTGTATGCAAGTAAGTGTGAGTGAATGCCATAGTATCATAGAAGGGTTTGGGCTGGAAGGGACCTTAAAGGGCATCTAGTTCCCACTCTCCCACCATGGGCAGGGACACCTTCCACTAGACCATGGGTGTCCAACCTTTTGGCTTGCTTGGGCCATACTGAGCGCAGAGGAATGATCTTGGGCTGCATATAAAATACAAGATAGTTAATGTATATAATAACAAAACTTTTTCTTTCTATAGTTTTATTAAAGCACTAAAAAAAGAGAGCAATGCAGGATACATTTGGCTTTCTGGGCTACAAGCCCATCAGATCCCATGGACTTTTGCACCTTGTGTCTCCTTAGATGGTCTTGAACCTGATGTCATCCTAGAGTGGACTGTTTTTCATTCTCCCAGTCCCTCTTTGGATTCTGTGAGTTGCGCAGTATGGCTGGAGCACTGGCCAATAAAGACTGAGGCAAAAAAGCTGTTGAGTACCTCAGCATTCTCTGTACATTCTTAACAAACACAAAAACATAATTCAACCCTATTATACCAGTGTTAATGACAGGAACAGTACGTCCTCATTAGTGTTCCTCTACTCTTTTAAAATCTAAGAGTCAGTAATTCAGGAAATACTCTATGAATCAATAAACTATTTTTTGATTATAAACAGAAAATAAAAGCATTACCATTTAAGATGTCATTAAGACATTTAATAGTTCAAATACATCAGACAAAACCTATCATAGAATCATAGAATGGTTCAGGTTGGAAGGGACCTTAGAGATCATCTTGTTCCAACCCCCCCTTCAATTTGTAAAGATAGAAGTCAGAATCTACCATAAACTTAAAAAAGATAAAAAATTTAAAAAATCATTGTTAAATCAGGATTCAATATTTTGCATTTGAAATGTGTGTAGGAAACAATTACAGCTCCAAAGTACATCTTTGCTAAGTCATTATTGATGCAACATTTTCTGTGATGTATTACTGTTGTGCAACAGGGTCTTGTTTTCCCCTGGGAAATGATAAAAAACAAAAATCTCATAGCAGAATAAAGTGCACTGCTACATTCTTCTTTAAGTATTCTATGTTAAACAGAGAATTTTACAATGTAGGCTAATATGAAGTTGCATACTGTATTCACTTACACATTTTCTCACATCAAAAATGTTGAAAAATCAGAATCACAGCTAGTCTGTATATCTACAAATGCTTATGTACATTTGTGATCCTTACCCTGGACATCTGAGTATGATTATACCCTCAAAATGCAAAACTTTTCATCAAATGAAATATAAATGCATGAACAATAACGGCATCTTCTTCTAAAACCTAAAAGTATTAGAAATTAAATAGTGATAAATTCAGTAAGTTCCGATGTACTGTACCTGTAAATGCTTTACAATATTCACAACTTCTCTAGTTGAATAGGGATAGTTAATAATTCCTTGGTCAGCTAAACTCCTGAGTTCTCCAAAAGCAGCTACTAATTTCTGAAGAATTGGCTCAGGAACATCAGGACCATATTGTCTGAGCATTGCCAGTTCAGACTGTGGCTTAGGATTATCAACAGCATGGCAACTAAAAATGTCCCCTAAAAGAAAAAAACGTACATTTAGGTAGCTTATAAAGAGATAGCATTGCAAAAGCTCCTTTAAGTTTCATACAGGACCTTAAATTGAAAAGCAACATATAAGGACGATGCTAAGTTTCTGCTTTTTAGAACAAAGTAAGACAAAAAACACTTTGAAAAACGTGAAGGATTAACTTGCTGTAAAGAATATAGAGGTTTCAGGAACATGGAGAACATGGCCTTGCCAGAGGGCCCACTTGGACTAACACCGGATTATACCTTACTACAAAACAATAAGTTCTTCAGTGTTCACCCTTAGGCAATGTGAATTCTTAAATTCTTGCTTTTGTTGTGAGATGAAGCTGTGAGGAATCTTTGCTGATAACATAGTATTTTTAGGAACTACCAGGAGTTTTTTTTTTGAAATGACACCGCTGTTGGTATGAAAAGCCTTGATGTGAAATTTGGACAGGGTTACCTAAAACTATGATGATTTCAGCATCTTGTCAAACACTTTAGTAAGACCTATCATACACAACCATGGGCATGGAGAAGCTAATGAGGATTATGAAACAGGTAGCAATATTACTAACACTATAAAAGACAATAGCCCTCACCTATAGAGGGAGTGAAAAAAACTAACAGCCACCAGGCTCCCAACACTTGTACTAAATAGGACAGCATCTGGCCAGAGGCTTGCTTGTATGGGAAGAAGGCACTGACCTGTTGTGTTAACTACTGATGTCAGCTACCAACTGCTTACAGCTCACACTGTTGCTATATTTATATACAATATATGCTCATTAACAAAAATGTCTTGTACCTTTGCCCATCTTCTGTGTTTGTCCTGATCCCATAAAACAATTCTAGCTGTACACAGATGACTACGTGTAGCTGTTAACTTCAGGGCAAGTTCAGGCACTTTTATTAATATGCCTAAATTTACAAGTTAGTCATCAAGCTGAATATCACCCTAAACATCTTATGTAAAACAAAGTATTAATATGCATAAGGAATCCCTGTCCTCGTGAAATCTAATAAAATAAAGATAGTAATTCTATCAATCAATTCCACTGAAGTTTAGCATTTAATATAAATCACTTACCTAATGTGCCAAAAAAGTCATTACCCAAGAAAGGAAATCCAGGTCTATTTGCTAGAACTATCATTCTAAAATCAGGATGAATTACTACTACATTTTCTCTCCCTTCTGCATGAGCAGGATCTAGAAAAGAAATATAATTTATTAATTGCATATTTAAGTTTTGAGATTATTAGTGAATGAGAAGTTAATGGGAAGATGTTTATGTTATTATGTTTAATTTGACCAAAACGCTGAGGCAAATATCTTCGTGGTTATGGCAAAAGTAGTTTAAGGTTTTTTTTAAAAAAAAAATTGACATGCCATATTTCAAATCATTCTCTACAGAAAAAAGAAATTCACTGTAATTTCTTTAATTGCTACTTTTTAGCATCAAGCATGTTTCACATTTGGACTCTTCTGGGGCTCTACTTAGCAATGTAATTGCTGAAAAACAGCAACATGATACGTTTTACTGTAAGTGCTTAAAATGTTTTATATCTATCTACTTACTAGCAACAATTCGTCTTCCATCTGACAAAACCATCTCCCCACTTTCTACTAAGGTTTTTAAGATACAGGTAACGTTTGTCGGCGCTTTGTCTGCCTCATCAATTACCAAAATATGTCCAAACTTCACTGCTTTTACCTGGAAGAGAAAATAATCGAATCATCACAACCCTTCAAAAAAAACTATGATTAACTGCACTACTGGTATCTCAGTCAGTAGTAGGAACATCCCAGTGGCAGTGAGACAAGAAAGGGAGTCAGAACAGGGATGAGATATGACCAAACTGTAGCAGAAAGAGAAGAGGAAGAAGGTAAGACAAGAAAGGAAGGTGCTTCTGTTACTTCAGGATACAGATGGAAAGGTCTGCCCTAGGGAGGCAACCGAGGAGACTGACACAGAACAGGAGTGCTAACAGGAAAGTGTGCAGCAGTTCACATCTAAGCTGTCAACATGAAGCTGAAAGAATTAAAGAATAACTGCAAGAGCTGTTTGGAGTCCAATTTTGCAGGTAGGTGTGAGGCATTTTTAGATACTGCAAAAGACAAGCAGCGAAATATCACTGTATCAGTTAGAATGTGTCAAATCAACAAACTAAATTACTTTCCACGCTTGTTTAGCACATGTGCAGACTTCCAAGACATCAGAAGTCTATCTGGCACTTGGCAAAGAATACATGGCAAATGTGACCAAAGCATAAGCTGATAAAATGTTACCACATTCACTGAATATCCCATACAAATAATCAAATCACAAAGGATTTTCTTATTTGAAAAGCCATCATGCTCAACACCTTGTTCAAACATTTCCAAATATGCAATTCAAATGTTACTACTGACCAGTGGTGAATCTTCATATATAATAAGACCATCCTTAACAGAAGGCTGTAGGGTAAGGCTTTGTACAGTGGTGTCCCTGAAATGTGGAAAAAGAGGCAATATTAATTGAAATGCACACAAATTTGAGTTACAGTAAAGTGCAAAACAAGTAAAAGAAAAACTGAAAGCTCTCTTCGTAAGAGCGACACATCTCTATTTTTTAGAATTCTTGAAGATCTGAGAACACTGCTGTGGCATCTTACTGGCCAAAGATGAGTCTCCCCATCTCTGCCACAGCTTTCATAGCAGTTCTGGATAATTAAGTAGTTCTGGAAATGAAAATACTGAAAAGTCAATCTGTATCTTCTGCATGTAGGCAAATTACTACTGTTCCTAGTACTTCAGGTAAGTACTTCAACTTGCAACCATTTGCATGAAAAACAGAGAAATCTATCCAGAAAAAGACAAACAGGAATTTGCATTATCATAGTCAAACCATTAACGCTTTAGTTGCTCTTCTCCACGCGACATACCACTGAAAAAAATACTAAAAGACTAAAAATACTTCTGTGGAATTCTAAAAACCAATTCCTTCTAGCTCAATCTAAACCACACTAGATGGAATAATTTTTACTAGCACTTGCTACTTTTATATCATAAACAGTGTAAGCTCTTAGATGGGACAGAGGCTGTAATAGCATAATATTTTCTTTTTGAAATTCCATTTTTCTTTGAGTTGCTCAAACAATTTTTACCTTTGATCGTTAAGTAGTTAATTAAAATCTGTAACGAGAATATTTCTTGGTTTTCATTATCATCATCTATTTCAACCACCACTGAATGTACAGATAATGGAAGAACTCTAGCTGCTCAGAATGGTCCAGCAACAGGTATCGGCCACACTGGAATGACCTATATACCTCATGTCTGCAACCTAGACAAAACCCCTCCTGATTCTATAATGTACTTATCAAAATCTCAGTAAAGATCCATAAAACCAACCTTATTTACACCGGAGTTCTGAGGGATCAATGTGCTAAGGTGGGAGGTGACAGAATATCCCCACAGTTTCATGGGCAATAGGATATGCAATTCAATCTTAGAGCCAGCAGGTTATTGCCATCCCTTTCCTCAAAATTTGGATTAGCCTGCATCAACAGAGTGATGGACTACTCATGTGACCCAAGCGAGCAGGAGAGCCTCACTGGTGTTGCCTGAGATGCACACATTGGTCAACAGGCAAGGTTGGTAACTTTTGCCTTAGGTGTGAGATTTAACACAACAAAAATCTCTTACCTGTCACAGCCATGCAATATAGCAAGTGTTTGCTTAAGCTAAGCTGACTCACTGTTTCAAATATCCATTTTAGTTCTATCTATAATTTTGTAACACCTTGTAAAAAAATAAAAAAAAACAACAATATTCTGATAAGCTCCATGGGTACAGGAAATCAAACACAGTACTGTTTGCAGTAAAATATTAAATGGCCAGCTTGCAATTACAGTTTAGAGCTGACAGCATAACATGCAAATTTCCTTTATTTGAAACTGCTGTCAGCAGGGTTTCTGTCCCTAACAACTGATACTTCCTTGTTTAGCTTTACTCATGACTGATTTATCCCAGTGCCTGCCATGCACTGCAATAAAGCATACAGCAGGAGCAGAGATTTTTTAATATTTGCATGTTCATCTGAATTTGAATCCAGGAGAGGAAAGGTTGAAAAGCTGACGCTTCATTTAACTCTATCAGCAGCAAAACTCTCCCAAAATACATCTAAATTCATGTTGTATCCATATGCAGCAAATGCAGCTCAACATGTATTTTTAAAACCATTAAAACAAGCTGTAGTATTAAACCATTTTCTTAGAAATCCTTTTATGGAAAAAAAATCAAAGCTTCTATTAATTATCTTTCCTGTCTGCCCATTTCTATGTTGGGCAGACAAATGATTGATAAATGCAAGAAGAGCAACAAATCAATGACCTTTGTTTCCTGAACACAGTACTTAGGGACTAAATTCTCGGACTGCACAGATCAGCCTACCTCCATTAACAGTTATCACTTCTGGTTCAAGCCTACCCAGTTGCCGACATGGAAGACTTTTGCAACATATAAACCAAGCCCTACAGTCTATGAAGGCACAGCCACAGGTTGCTTAACAGGCAAAAATAATTCATGGAAAAATTCTGTACAGAATTAATTTAAGGAGAATGGGGAAAGTATTTGTCAAATTCAAACAATGATACCTTTAAAGCAATACAAAGGCCAGAAAATGGGAAACAAAGAGTGAAAAAAAAAGTGAAAAGAGTATGGCAGGACAAGATGATCTCCCATGGTGTAGTGGATGGGCACTAATGCCAACAGAAGAAAAGACACGCATGTAAAACAATGAGTTTTTCTAACACAAAATCACGTATTTTGCTTGTGGAGAGCTAGTTAACCCTCTAGCACTGCACAGATTACTCACAACCCGCAGATACAGAATATGAACTTGTACAAAGTAACATGTCTAGTACAGCCAAGAGACTGCATAAATCCTTAGCATGATCTCAGACAGAAATAACCATAACTTTGGTGGAAATAAACACCAGAAGAGTTTACATGTTTAGTTATGAAAGCTGCATAGATGAATAAAAATTGTAGAAGGAATCAAGACGAAAGAACAACTGACATCTGATATTCTGAATCCAACTTTCAACTTCTTTCTGTGGTCATTTATCTGTGCTTATCACTTTTTTTCTACTTTGTTGTTATTCAGCCCTAATATTTTAAGAAAATATTCCAGGAAATTTACAATGTATTCTAGAAGCCAAATATACATCCAGATATTAATTCTCTTGGTTTGATGATGTAAGTGAACACAAAACTTCAATACGTGCTCTGGATGCTACATTCAGCCAATGTATGTAAGAATGATTTTGTTAGGGTTAGCCCAGAGAAGTACCCCTTTCAGAATCATAAGCCATGCAATTAGATGTCATTCTTCTCTGTTCTCCAGAAATCTAACTAAAATGAGTAAAAGATGGCTAAAAATAATCTCCTGCCTTAGGCTTCTTTTTTCTTAAATTTCCACTTTGTAATCAATTATGTAAATGTAAAGGCACTGAAAGACAGTAATAAAAATATGCTACATCTGAAATATTTGTGAGCTACATGGTATGGAGATTTTCCTAAGTGTAAAATACGTCTGGCACTCAAAACATTAGGTTGTAGAATTTCATTTCCATAGGAGAGATCTAACACCTCTATTTCATGTTTACTTATTAATATTAGCATCGCAGTATTAACTAGGCTCTAACAAAGACATGAATACAAAACCCTCATAATTTCATCACATTTGGCACCCAAGGGGAAAATAGTTCTGACACACAGAGGCAAAACTGTGGGAATGCAGAAGTGGGTGAGAAAACTTGTCTGACATGTTGTCATCCTGCTCAACTGATTTATTTTCCCCAACTGTAAAAGAAGATTATGAAAAGCTCACTAGTGCCTTTCCTAAGAACATATTTTTGTCATGCAAACTCTTCTCACAAACTCTACACCAAAAAAAAAAAAAGAAGAAGAAGAAGAAGAAAAAAAGATCTGGTACCAAAACTCAGCAACTCTTCTGACAGCACCATCCAATTCATAGCAGTACTTCTGAGACTTCTTTTGATGTTTTTTTGTTTATTGGCTCACATTGCTGCCTTTTATTTACTTTTTGCTACTGGTGCATTTTATTGCCCAAAGGCAGCTTTTTCTGAGGACTACAGATTTACTCAATACATACTAGTCTTTGACAGTTACTATTTCTCAGACAGCAATACCTTCTTTTCAGGGAAGAACTATGAAATGTGTCAGGAGAAATTTCCATCAACCACAGAAAATGAGAGTATAGAAGACGCGCGGGAAGCAACAATCCCTCCGTACAGGGAAGGATTATAACAGCCTTACAAAGCAATGCCAGCTAGAGAGGGACGCTCTTCCTGCAACATACTCATTTTTGCTATTGCAGTGATAACGCCTCAAGGAAACATGACCTTTCTGTTCCTAATTTGAACAGAGGCCAGCCAGATGGCAGTGACTATGGATGACAGTATATTTTCTAAATTATTTTCATTTAAAATTTAATGGAACATATATTTATTTAAATCTTCACTACAAAAGTTAACTAAAACTGTTGTCCTCTCAGGTTACACGCATGCAATTTCTTATTGCTAATCTGGGTTGTAATTCAAATACATCAATTAGATTAGAAAAGACTCCATTCTGTCCCTGCCTACTTGCAATAATTATCCAAATCCTCTCAAATAATAGTTGAAAAATTACTCCAAAGAGGGGAAAGGAACTGCAAACTGATACCTATTTTATTATTTAAAATAAAATTCTCCTCTACACAAATTCAATGAGTTCAGCATTTCTTATTGCATTCCTTGGAGATAGAAATTTTTCCCCACCTTCTTTTCAAGTGAAAATGTGTAGAGTTGTTTAGAAGATCAAAACAGACCTTGACACAAGGCACAATGGGAGACAGAGATGGAAAGAAAGTAAATGCCCAAGCATTTTGGATATCCTGAGGTGAGAAAGAGGAGTTGAAACCAGACAAAAGGAAAAATTAAGGGGCAATGGAAAATGACGGTCTTCTCCTCCTGAAATTTGTGTTTGTTTATTTAAGGATTATCTGGCTGAAATATGTTTCTTTAGAAAAAAAATACATCAACGATAAATAATAAAAATAAAAAAGTAATAACACAATAACAAATCAACACAAGATTATTCATTAAAAATGTTAATAATGTCTATAAAACAAATCTACAAATATTCATTGTATGTATTGACATTGTCCTTCCCAAAACATGGAGGTGTAAATGCCAAAACAGGATTTGATCCATTCTATAACCTACGCATTGCCATTTTACTTAAGAAAAGGCAAATGTATTGTGCTGCTTTATTGTAAAACAGGAGTTCCCAAGGAGGCTTCTGCCTAAATACAGGATACAGCGTCAGGACCTCAGTTAAGGTTACAAATATTTGTATTCACTGGAATTAGTCCGCCTTGACAAGAGCTGAATAATACTGCCCTGGCTTTTCTGTGCACTCAGGCTAAAAGCTAAGAGAATATCTCTGAAAGGTAACCTTGTCTTTTTAGGGTTGGTGCTCATGGCAACAAGCTTAGATAAACTAGATTGAGGATTGTCCTTCCTCTTACACCCCAAGCAGAACTTCAGAGTGGTTGAAAGGAAAAATCTGACACCCAGAATATATGCTCTAATAATTGTTGTTCTTCATGTCTGTGAGTTGTATACATCTCTCTAATTATTTACATTCATAGATATAAATATGTAACTTCTCAATTACATTTCAATCAGACCAGAATATATCCAGCTGCTGTGACCTAATTTTAAGAGTATTTGAAAAATAATTAGGCCAAAAGCCATCAGAAGTTGCTAATTGCTCAGCTAATCCACTCATGGACTACCCTGATGAAGAGCAGGCCATCTGCATGACTGACATTTACAAATGAATTTCCTTAGCCAACCTATCATATACCGTATCGTTGCACGACATGACCACTATGTTCAGGAAATTCTGAAATACCTTGAAAGTCAACCAGTTTTCTCACTTATTTGTTGAAATGATACTGTAAAGCCTTTTTGACCTTCTTTATGTGTGTGGGTAATTACATCCCTAAATTTTTTCTGCTAGACCATTATAACTACTCAGCAGGGCACACATTTGTTTAAAATCCAGAGAATTATTTGGTGTTGAAAGGTACTTATTACTCAGTATGAGTGGAAGAACAAAGGCCAAAAGGAATTATATGTTTGATTCAGGTTATATACTTAA
This sequence comes from Penelope pileata, assembly GCA_013396635.1. Lineage (NCBI taxonomy): Eukaryota > Metazoa > Chordata > Aves > Galliformes > Cracidae > Penelope > Penelope pileata. Next base: position 445,716 of record WBMW01003898.1, read on the forward strand.
GTTACAAAATCCATCTTTTAAAACAAGATGCAACATCTGTACATAATGTGTTCTAATACAAGAAAGTCACTCCAATTGCAAAATCCACAAATGGAGAATTATGACACCCTACAGCTCCCCTTATTGTGTATAAGAATACATTTCACTGAGTACACAGCTAGAAAGTGTTACTTCAGCCCCAGAAGAAAATGAAACAACCTGGTTTTCTAGCCTAAGTTATTTCTCCACAGCAGCCACACAGTAGGATATTCAAGCTGAATTCAATTCCTACAAAAAGTTAAATGAAGTAGTTCTCTGACACCTGGAATCTGACAATAGCAGAGCTGGTCAGACAGCTTACGAAAAGCTAACATTGGAAAAAGAGACCAGTAGCTTGTGCGAACTTTCGTAAGCCTTGCATTACAACACTGATGTGATTGAAAATGTATTAAGGCAGAAAACAACAACAAAAGTAAAACAAACAAATGCCAAAAACATAAAGACGCCTATTAGATGCTAGCTAGCACATTCAATGCTTCACAGCATAAATCTTCGCAAGAACAATATGTTTTGTTATTACTTATTTCCAAACTTGAGCTGCATAAAAAATCAAAGAATGCACTATGAGGTTACTTTGCACAATGAAAAGAAAATATTCTAGACATACACATTCAGGACTTGAAGTCACAAGGAATAACTAGCCAGTCTCTTTTTTTTTTTTTTGTACAAAAATACACACACACATCTTTGCTGTGCTCAATGGATTCCTCTAACAAACCACTGCAGCTTAGGAGCACTTGATTCAACAATGTTTGTCTACAGACATAGATTCTCTGGGGTTGCTCACTTTTAAAAACAGACCTGCAGAGCTGTACCAGCATTTAAATTGTCTTATGTAGTCCTGCACTCTTTCAATAAAAGAAGACCAAAGGTAATTCTGGGATTGAGTGCACCTAAGTTCTATAGTATTCAGTGTCTATGTCTTGAGTGAAGTAAGTTATTCCTTCTTGAAACAACTTTTTTTTTAATTAGAATTTTAAAAATCTGAAGTCAATAAAGCTGAAAGGGTAGATTTAAATGATCTCAATAGGGGAAACAGGTAATTAGATTTTATACTGATTATGTGTGCTGAAGAAGAGGAAAAGAAAATTAACATCAAAAGATTAATGCACAGTTTGAAGTAAGTATTGCTTGTAGGGACACTATAAGCTCATTTTCCTACCCTAAACCTCTCCCATTAATTTGATTGTTAAAGATCACAGCAAATTTACGTTTATTTTGAAAAGAATAACATATGTAAAACCAGGTAATTTTCAGAAGAAAAGATTAGATTACAGTAATTTGTTATTGGGCCAGAAAAGCCACAACTCAAAACACAGTAGATGTTTAAAATGAACCCTCTACCACACTTTCAAATCATCAGTCACAAGAACAAACACAGTGACTTTATAGGAAGATGCAATACCATAGGGAAATTCTTTGAAATGAAATGTAACATCAGGAAAACCAGAATAACATAGTGTAACATCATCTAAAATAATAGCAAGATTATCAGATAACAAATAGAATTTTTATAGGAGTTAGTATTCTACTGACAGTAGAAAGACATTAAATTTAAAACAAAGCCCATCTGCTTTAGCTGAGCTGAGGCTTATATGAATGACTAGAAAAGTGGAAAACAAGTTATCTGAACACGTAGGAAAGGGTATCACACAGAGAACTACAACACAACTTAAGGGCACAAGTCCTGAAGCAAGCACTACATTTTCTTACAGATTTTTTTCAAAGCTGAAGAAGAAAACTTTGTACATTCTCTAGTTTTATGAAAAGGCATCAAACCATTCTTACAAGCAGCTTCAACATTTTAAAATATTACAGAGAACAACTCTCCTACACCAAAAAACTCTCCTCCGTTTTGTCACATGGCTTTATAAAGATTTGTATTCTCTTTTTGGACAATAAATGGTTTAATTTTCCAGAGGAATATTTTCTCGATAAGCAGAATGAGAATGCTTGAACAGAACTACTTGTTTCACATCTTCTGTAGACTCACTGAAGCTCTGAGTAGCAGAAAAAACATTCATAACCCATCAATAAATTATTGGTGTAGATTACACTGCAGGCGGGTCATCAAAAGCTTCTATTTCTGTAAGTGATCACAACATTCTTAACCAACTAAATGACTGCAGATCTGCAGACTGAAGATGCCAGCGTTGACTAGTTCTGCTTACTATGACTTTAGTGGCCACCTGCATAGTAGCTCAGAGGGGATCTAGTTCTCACAGCAATGGAAAGGAGTGGTAGTTTTCATTTCTGAAAGCTTTTAATCGAGTAGAGAAATGCCTGTGGCAGAGACTCTGCAGAGATGGAGATGAAGAGCTGCAATTCTTGGATTTCCTATGGCTGATCTATGGTGGAAACAGCATGAAACCAAGAAACATCTCAAGAGAAATTTCTGCTCATTACCTACACTCATATCATAACAATAAATAAATGTTCTACAATCTATCAAACTTAATCTTGTAATAAAAAATGTTCTATTTTTTCTTGTTCTGAAACCAATGAAGTCTGAAGCTGCTTCTTAATTCCCTCAACTTTAACAGTTGCTTCCACGCTGACATATTTGTGCACCAGCTAAGGACAGTGCTAACGGACTCCCCCCATGGAACAGCCACTGCTGGATTATCTAATTTGATGACAATGAGACAAACTAATTTTTAACTTTCATTTTTTCCTACTGAACAGTTTTGATTTAACGAGACATGCTACTGCTACATACCTAAAATAAGCACTCACTGGTATCATCCAGCTACTAGTTTGCAAAAGTTCTTGGTAAATAACAGAATTACAGAGTGGTTGAGGTTGGAAGGGGCCTCTCGAGGTCACCTGGTCCAACCCCTGTGGCTCAAGAAGGGCCACCTACAGAGTTTACTAAGGGCTATGTCCCTATGGCTTTCGAGAATCTCAAAAAGCAATGAATGTAATGCATATCAAACTTTCCCAAGAAGTACTGACACAAAAAATGTCAATTATGCCTTCCTGAGCCAAGCCAATGTGCTGCTTGGAACACAGACCATCTTTCCACATTGGATTTTTATTAAAGGCACTAACGAGAAAAAGAGGCTTTTGTTTGTTTGATATTAGGGCACTTAAAAGCACATGTGATAATTTCAGGAGGTTTCTAATGCCAGTTGCTCTTTTTGGCAACATAAAACCAAAATCTAACAAGAACGAAACAGAGGTGGAAGCTTTCACAATTGTACAACATCAGGTCTTAGAACTGACACGACCTGCTCTCCACAGAATTTCTCCAGCTCTATTTAGCTGTCTAAATTAATATTTCAGGTGCAATAAATTTGGAGAATAAATTGTATGCCCATCTTACTTCCCCCATTTTTAAGATCATATATTAAAGTCTAGGAGAGTATTTGATGAATGCTAAGATCAGATAAAATCCTATGACTCCAAAAACTTGATAGATATATTAATTCAAATGTCTTCAGAGTGTAAAACTAGCATCCTATTTATTCTAGCAGAAATAACTATAAAATGTAGGTCACCAAATTTTTTCACCTCCCTAGTAAGAACCTAAGCTTTCAGGAAACTTTTTTTTGAAGTCTCTTCACAATCCAAATGCAAATAAACAAAACATTCTGAGCCATAAATCAAGCCTGCTTTGGAAAGAAAAGGGTAAATATTGTGATTATATAATACAAAAATAGTAACTGCAAAGAGAAGAAATCATTGTCATTGAAAGCAGCCTAACGATAGGACTGAATTCCAAACGACAGATAAAAGACATTGTACTCCAACAAAACCATTCTTTATGTGCAATTAGTTACTAATTTCATGGTAAGAGAAGTAAAACTAACCTTTCTTTTCTTTATCAAAGGAGCCAAAAGTTGAAAGTCTGTAATATTTTCCTCTGATATTTATACACAGGAGAGCTGCGAGCTTACATTTATCAATTATTCTCATCAGTGCTAAGAAAGATTTTATAGTCTGAACAGGGCGCATATTCTGTTTTTTTTTTTTTTTTCCTTTTGTGGAATCTCCTTGTTTCAAGAAACTTTGTAATTTAAAGTAAGATATTACCAGTTTTCATGAAAAGCTTTTTCCTGATGCAGTGAAATTTGTTTTACAGATCCACAATTTGCACCAAGTTTAGCTTCATATTTTGGTGAAGAATCACTGGTGATTTATTTCCACATTACTCACATGAGAGACGACAAAAGTAGTAACAGCAAGGTTCATAATTATGAGCCTTTCCAGGATTCACACAAAAGCAAGTACTTGATTCTCTGTTACATTTATTTGAAGGACATCAAAGTTTCTAATAAGGTCATCCAGCATGTGTCTTATTTCTAAACAGATGTCTTCTTGGCCTGCAGCTGCCTCAGATTTTCACCTTCCCAGCAGCATCATGAATGCACATTTAAGGTGAAAGTGGTTAAGAAAACCTTAAAGTTTAATATATAGGCAAGATAATGCTGTTGCACATCTTATAAAATGTAGCCAGTACTGTAGGTGCAACCATCTTTGAGGAGTAAACAAAATTTGAGGTTTTCTCTCCTAGAACTTATTCTTGTAGAAAAGAGATTAACTAGGTAGTTTTATCCAGTAGATAAAATTTCTTCACTCAGCATGGAAAAGAAGCAAGATGCTTTGTAAGTGCAACCCTAGACAGAAGCCATGCAGAGCCTAACCCAAATTGCCAGTTTCAGAAGGAGTCCTATAACCCTAGTTCTATGTGATAAAAGAGATCTGCCTTTTTCCGGTGCTTATTCCTTTCTGTGTCCTAACAAGTATTCTCCCAGATAACTAATGACAGGACGAGAGCGAATGGCCACAAGTTGCACCAGGGTAAATTCAGACTGGATATAAGGAAAAGCTTTTTCTCTGAAAGAGTGGTCAGGCACTGGAATGGCCTGCCTAGGGAGGTGGTGGAGTCACCGTCCCTAGTGCTGTTCAAGAAGTGTCTGGATGAGGTGCTAAGGGATATGATTTAGTAGCTTAGTGGGTAGGGATGGTGATAGGAGGACGGTTGGACTAGATGATCTTGTAGGTCCTTTCCAACCTAGTGTTTCTATGATTCTATGATTCTATAAGTCCTAATATTAGGAAGTATGTAAGCAAAGGCAGTCAACAGTCAACTTTCTGAATAATTTATAAGAAAACATTTTTCTTAAATTCTTTCCTTGTTAAATGTAGTCACAGCTTCATTTTGGTTACAATTTTTAGTTCCATGGTCTCATAATAATTTATAAAACTTAGTAAAGCAAAGTCTGGTGGCTTTTTACATTTTTTTTTTTTTTATTTGGGGGGAATTAAAATTTCTGAGTA